>CM061140.1:99580643-99634850 GCA_030789695.1 Scilla litardierei | reverse complement strand
AACGTAGCATCGCAATGGCAGTAGCGTGTGCTACCGGCTACAAGACTAGGCAAGACAAGACAAGACTGTGTGTGTCTAGGGTTCACGCCTTAAGGTTAAAGGGCGGCCAAACCTCTAAACCTTGCGACCGCTCAACCCAACCCCACCCCCCAAGTGCACAAATTATTCCGTACAAAGGATCACTCTCTCTGCTAGGAGGATGCCTTATTCCACATGGATTATCTGTACAAAGGATCACTCTCTCTGCTAGGAGGGCGCCTTATTCCACGCGGATGATCCGTACAAAGGATCACTCTCTCTGCTAGGAGGGCGCCTTATTCCACGCGGATCATCCGTACAAAGGATCACTCTCTCTTCTAGGAGAGTGCCTTATTCCCCGCAGGTTCAGTACGATTCATGCATAGAGTTACATGGCAAGGCAAGAATGATGCATGTTCGTTTTAAGTTATTTATCAACATGGCAGTTATAGCATATTGGCCTAGACTTTGTCATCAAGTCTAGGCTGTCGTGAGGGTATGCTAGATGCGATCATTTCACGTCTAGGTCTCTTGTTCATATTTTTACAAACTAAGGAAAGTAATGACCTAAACGTGGATGTTTCAAGCAAGTGAGCACACTTGCCTGATGTGGCGAGAAGTGCGTCCGAAGGGGGTGTCTTGTCACAGGTAATGCGTCGGTTACGGTTCGCTGTAACAGGTCAAACGAGACGATGTCAGGACTGGTTTTATATGACCTATTATGGCATGTCTCTAGATTGATCGTGTCTATCCTAGCAATTCCAAATCAAGTTGTTCACACGTTCAGATCTATTCTATGGCCCTCTACGTTGATTCTACCCTATGTGCACAGTCAAATAGTCCAATCGACGATCTAGGTTGTTACAGCAGTTTAAAGGAGCTTAAAATAACTTTAGTGATTATGTTGCCGGTTTTAATTAGGTTTACAGTGGCGTAACATTTGTGATACTACGAATAGGGGATACCAACCTAGTATGACGATCACGTGTAGAACTGGCGCTGGTTACAGAAGCGGTAACAGATCGCGTCGTGGCTTCGGTTCCTCGACTGTGTGTAGCATAGTGGGGAGAGGACATCGGGGTTGCCTTGGATGTGGGTAGCACAGCGAAGCAGCTCGTGACAACAGCAGCTTGCGGTAACAACAAGGGTAGCGGTAGCGGCGGCTTGCGGCCTGGAGGGTGGCGCACGACAGCAAGGGGATGGTGCAGCGTGGGGGCTTTGCGGGTTTGGGGTGTTGCACGCGGGCTAAGAAGGGTGCTGCGGGAGAAACGAAGAGAGGGTAGGAGCATCGACCTGGGTTGCTTGGAGGTGGTGCATGAAGGAGGAGACGGCGTGGGCACGTGTCAGAAGAGGGTTGTCGGGCTATGAGGTGAGAGGGGAGGAGGCACAGGTGGCCTGGAGGACTGGGGAGCTAGAGGGGGCTGCTGAAGGTCAGGTGGGGGTTTACGGCACTAGTGTGGGTCGCCGGGAGGAGCTGGCAGCCTGGGCGCTGGTTAGGGTGTCGGGTTTGAGAGGGAAGATGGCCGGGGCACGTTCTTAGTAGGGAAGAAGAGGGGAGGTTGCGCGCGGGCTGGGGTTTGTGTGTGTTACGGCTGCTGTAGGGAAAGGCTTTAGGGTTTAGTATTAGCTAGGTTTAGCTCAGGGTTTTGCCTAGATTTATTATTTGTAGGGCTTGTGAGGTCTGGGATTCTTTTTATTAGTGATGTGTGCGTGAGTCTCTGGAAGTCTGGGTTTAAGCACGTGAAGCCCAGGAAAATAGCATCCGCACAAAAATTGAAGGGTGGCGGCTGCTCTAAGGGAATTAGGGTTTAAACAAAATTTAAAATGGAAAGATTTGAAAATGAAATAATAAATAGGAGAGAGAATCAAGGGATTTAATAGCAATTAGGGATAGGATTAATAGCTAATTAAAAAAGATAAAAGTCTCCCATGCCGAAAATGGAAGGGAAATTGAGTTTGAAATTTAAATTTTGATATGAGAATTTTATGAAATATATAATTATAGATTTTAAAAGGATTATAGCTAATACGTACTTAAGGTACGTAATTAATACGAGTACGTGTCACGAAATATGCTGTCACGACCCGCTTCCCTAAAATAGAGGCGAGGCGTGAGAAGTCCGCTCAGACTTGGAGCTGTGAGGCTCCAGTCTGTAAAGCGTCTGGATTAACCAAGTTTAGGTCCTTGTGAATGCGAAGCAGAACAAAAATAATAATAAAGAAAAGAGACAGATAATATAATTTCAATCTCAGAATGTCCACAATAAATTCCAACATCACGAAAAGCCACCAGGCTAAAAGAAAAGAGCTAAAAGGCCCAAGCATGGCCAACAGAAAATATGAACGTACAGAAAGAAGAGTGCTACGCACCAACAACCTAACAACAGACTAAGCAGAAAGTAACACAGAAATACGTCTCTACGACTGGTCACCGGTGTCCTCGTACTCCACGTCAATGGTGGACTCAAACTCAGCGTCTGTGAACACTCCGCCCTCAGCAACGGACTCTGTCTCGGCAACTAACATGCGACACCCAAAAGAGACGAGGGCGCATGTCAGCAAAGTCTACAAAGACTTTGTGCAAGGAAACTAAAAGGAAGTAAAACAACCTAGCAGTTCTAAAAAGATGCGATGACATGGCATTTTAAAGTATGGATGCAACAATTGAATAGATGCGACAAGTATGACATAGCAGCAAGTTTAACAAGGCACAAGTACATCATGGCATGGGTAGCAAAGCTACTAAACAATCACATGGATTTTACAAGTCAAGTAAACACGTCGTGCACAGAGATTACGCCTTTTGGCTGGAGTGGCTGTACGGGCCAACTCCTAAGCTCAAGTGATCGCTTATCCCTACCCCTCCACGTGTATCGGGCATTGGCTTTTGACCAACACTTGTAGCCCGCTTCTGGATCACAGCCAGGAAGTGTATTTGGCATAGGGTTGTGCCTGCAACGCAGGTGCCTAGCCTAAACAAGGAGGTACATAGCGTGTGCGACGAATGCAACACTCAAACATGGATGACATGGCATGGCAAGTTATAATTTAAGTGCGTACAGATAAGGAATTTAAACGTGACAGGCAGAGTACAAGTAAAGAATATGCAGTTATGAAAATTTAAACGTGACAGGCAGAAATGCATGGATGACATTGCAGGGTGACATATCTAGCTTCGTTGTCAAGCTAGATCTTAAAATTGCGTCTAAGCGAGTATCATTTTGTCGCCTAGTCTCTTTTACGCCTAAAACAAGAGATGGCCTAAAGCATGGCCTAAACAAAGATCTGGCAAATTTCACTTGCCCGCAATCAACCGTTCTGCAAATATCGTCCAACCAGTCCAGTCTACCTATGTGCTCAGATCCACCAGCATATAGTCCCAAATTAAATTATCTTTATTAGTGAATTATCAGACAATTAAAATACCGATTTTTATCTTGTTTAACATGGATGTGTTGGTGGTCCTAAGTGTTCAGAAATGTACCCTTACACGACGCGAGAGCTACACTGGCGTCGGGTAGCGACGCCAGGGGTTGGAATAAATAGAACGCGCTCTAAATCCAAATTCCAATTAAGATTCCATGCTCGCTAATTCTCGGGCAGCGACCAGATCAGCGAGCAAGATTCCAATCAGCGGGTAGGCAGTCGGTATACGTTTTCACGGCTTCCGGTAAGCCGTAACAATGAACTGGGACGAACGGTTCGACGTACACGATGTCTACGACATTGAGCATCGTAGGGGATACCCGTGACGTCAGAAAACACCCTTAGGAGAAGTAGATGGCTGTCGGAAGACACCAATAGCGAGAGAGAACGGTGAGAATTCAGCGACGCGATGATACATCGATAAAACACAAAACAACGAGTTCCCTCGCTGTTTCAGACTTGCAGAGGCCTGTGGGGCCGATGTACGTAGCGCAAGGGGTCAGAGAGGTGACCCACAGCGACAGGTGGCTGCAGCGGCGGCGGCGGCGGCTAGCTACTGCTGCTGCTGCTGCGAGTTCTGCAGCGGATCGCGACAGTTTTCGGCTGAAAACAGTGGTCTAGGGCGGTGTAGCGGGGCCCCACGGTGGCTTGAGGGGAGGAGTGATGGTCGGGGATGGGTTGTTGGCCGGTCGGCGCGGTTGCGGGCTGAGAAACGAGGAAGACCGGCGCTCAGAGTTTTGCGTGCATAAAAGAAGTGGAAGGCGGCGGTTTTCGAGTTACTGTGAAAAGAATTCTAACCTAGGGTATTATTTTTATAGGGTGAGGGGCTGTGAACGTGGGATAGGCTAGGACTAAGTCTAGGGTTAAAAGTTAGGGTTGTTAGGGATTTTAAAATATTTGTTATTATTAAACAAAACTTCCTCTCTCACCCTCTCTCACCTGCGTGGGTGTGTGGGCTAAGTAGGGTTAAAAATAGGCTAAGTCAAAATATTAGGGAAAAATTATTATTAATCCATTATTAGAGAAAAATACAATGAACTTAGGGTTAAAACATTATTTAAGTTGTGCAAAAAGTGATAGTAGGTCAAACGAAGCTCAAAAATCGTGAAATAAATATTGGGGTGACCGGGACGACGAGAGAAAGAAGACAAAGAAGACGGATCATAATTTCGATGACGAGAAACGAAACTAAAAATAAAAAGGCCTCGCGACAAAAGTGAAAATCGTGACGTCTCTTCAAATAAGGTCAAATCGTGGGAGAACGACCCGTAAAATGATGTTCCAAATTAATTCCACAATTTAATACTCTCAGAGAGGGTCACAACGACATATCACACCATAGTGTTCATACACAAAAAAAGTCTAAAATAAATACGTGCATAAACAAGACTACGTGCACGTAAAGCGTACAATCGAAAACAGACCGTTACATATGCCTAGTATCAATACGTAATACGTGTACGCATTAATTACAGATATAGAAAATGTATGACAAGGAAAAGGGTATGAATAAAATGTATTATTAAAATACTGGTCATTACAGTGATCCCGTACGTCTCGATCGCAGGGACAGGCTGTGCTGGTGGTACTGGTGGTGTAGCGACGGGGTCGCTGCGACGTGGGCACCGTCCCAGAGAAAGAAGGACCGGGGTCGCCAGTCCTCTTCCACTTGGAAGCGGGCTGTCGAGTGCTGGATCTAGTGTGTGTGGACATCGGTGAATTGCATGAGATGCACACTAATAAAATATATCGTAAAGTGCTCGAAATAAAATATGGAAAGAGAGTACCAAGAAAAATGTGACTCCTAGCAAGCAAATGAGTGTGAGGCATCTCACCTAAGCTCCAAATCAGTGTATGATCTCTCCTACGCAGTCCTGATGCACAAAAAAGATTACAATTTGGGGTTGATCAAGAGTAATCGACGAAATATATGGTTTAATAGGGTTGGGGGATGGATTTAGGGCTTATGAATTGAATAGGGGAAGAAAGAGGGGAAATAGGGGCGAGATAGGGGTGGTGGCACCGGACTCGGCCGGTGGTGGGGTCGTCGGAGGTGGCACCGTCGGTTGGGTCGAGTGCACTCGGTCGAGTCGAGATGGGGGCAGCGGTCAAGTCGGAGAATTGGGGGAGGGTGCGATGTGTTTTGGGATTAGGGCTGCGGGCAAGTGTGATTTGGGAATTAAATAGGGGCGGCCCGACTTAAGTCACTCAGCCGAGTGACGATTATTACTCGGTCTATTATCCCTAGTATAAACACTTTAAAGAATTTCGGCTGAGTTGAGCGACTCAGCCGAGTGGTTCGAGTCACTCGGTCGAGTGACAAGTTCCACTCGGTCGAGTGAGAAACAAAGATAGAGCTTGGAATTTTCGTGATTTTGTTACAGTCTCCTACTCGGTCGAGTAGAATTAGTCACTCGATCGAGTGGACTAATGGCTTGACCGAGTAGTTAGGTCTTTCAAAGCAATATATTAGAGATGTCTGCTACAGAGTGCACTCGGTCGAGTGACAAGTCACTCGGTGGCACTTAATTTACAGAGTGTAGTTTTTGGGACTTCCATGTTCAATGCGTCACTCAGTCGAGTGAAATCTTCACTCAGCCGAGTGAGAATCTCACTCGACCAACTAGGTTGTTTGTTTCATCTCTCTACTCTCTGTTTTTCTCCGTCTTCTGTTTCTCCCTCTCCCGTCAATTTCTTCTTTTCTTATCGTTTAAGCACGTCCTCGGGGCCGCTCTGCATCACAATGGCTACCCTCCATTCGGATGAATTCCTCGTATCTTCTTCCTGCGATAAAAACGTTGCCCGTTGTCAGATTTTTCTAGACTCTTGAATCACTAAACTAATAAAAAATAAAAACGAAAATAAAAACTAAATTTCAACTAAAAAGAGCTAAGATATAAACATCAGGTTACTTCCTGACAAGCGCTTGTTTAAGGTCTTGAGCTCGACCCCTTATGATTTCATGTTGAGCTCGTGATGTTTGGCGTATATGAGTTGCGTATGTCAAACTTTGTGAAGAGACCGGTAGGATTCAGATGATGCGTTTCTTCTTGCTTAGTCTCCTTTAAGTGCGCTTCCTCTCTAATGATGGCGAAGGATGACTCCCCCAAGCTACGATTCTTGGCTCCTTTGTCCTTTACCCGTGGTGGTGAAGTATTTGTTGGTGGCATGTTCTTTCCTTACTTCACAGAAGAGAGATTGCAGTGCTCTCTAATCCTCACGACATCAGCGTCATTCTACTCTTCCTCGGTGAAAGGATCCAGGGTTTCTCCATTTGGGGTGCCTTTTTTAGAAATTGGCACTCCGTCAAGACTATCTGCGTGCAAAGCTCCAATGGTATATGGCATGGCTTCATTTATGACCTCACCAAGTAGTTCTATATAATCGCTTTCCTCTAGCGAGGACCTATTCTTCATGGCGTGCGGGAGAAGGAACTCGACTCCGATATTTCCAATGTTTAGCGACAACGTTCCCTCTCTCATGTTTACAATGACTCTGACAGTAGCTAAGAAGGGGAGCCCAAGTATCAGAGATGTATCTCCCTATTATTTTATGTTCATGATGACGAAGTCGTATGGAACGCAAAGTATTTCCGGTATTTGAAGCGGCACATTTTCAGCGTGTAACGGCTGGTTTTTGTATGATAAATATTATTTATATCTATATGCAATTGTTCGTCTTCTTTCTTTACTTCTCCGCGCTCACATCTTAGTATAGGATCACTCTTGGAACTCATTAGGATCATCCCGAAGCTCCCCGTTTCATTTTGGCGACTTCCTGTGCAAGTTAGCCGATTCACGTTGAGGAGCCGACCGACTAGATGTCCATCTAGTCGGTCAACAACTCCTTATAGACCGACTAGTTTTTGTCAGGCTTTTTCCTTGAGTTACTGTTTACGTTTAGTCGGTCTAAGTTCAACCGTCGACCGACTAGTTTTCGAACTAGTCGGTCAACACCTCTTCGCAGACCGACTAAGTACAGAGATCATTTTTCGCATCAGGTTACTGTTTATCGTTAGTCGGTCAAAGGACGAAAATCGACCGACTAGTTGACGAACTAGTCGGTTAGGTATCCTTCTCTGACCGACTAACATTCAAAATATATTGTTGACCATTTTCACCCTTTAGTCGGACTATGAACACTGGCCGACCGACTAGGTTGCAAACTAGTCGGTCGACGAGCCTTCACAGACCGACTAACTCTATAATTTTTCAACAACCCTGTTCACGGTTTGGGTTTTAGTCGGTCACAGTTATACGACCGACTGACTAGTTCCCAAACTAGTTGGTCGACCGTCCTTCTCTGACCGACTAGTTGACCTCGAAACCCTAATTTTTGTGCTAGCCGCCGTTTCATTTTCTTATTTAAACGGGGCTTTCTCTTTCATTTCTTCTGATTATTTTCAGTCTCCATCTTCCCCAATCATACTCCCCTACCTCCCACGTCCTCCCCTTGCTCCTTCCTCCATCCTTGCGCCTTCCATCTTCCCCAAAAGCTCTCCCTCTACTCTCTTTTCCCTTTTCTTTTGCCCTAGCACGGAGTTGTCGTCTCAGATCCAGCAGTAACTACGCCGAGAGACGCTGAAACCTTCACCACCACCGGCGATCAACATTCCTCGCTGCGCTACCCGCGGCCTAGGAATTTCCGGACGACGCAAAGCTTCCACCTTTCCAGATTCGACGCCGAATCTTCGTGCAATCGTCAATTTCAGGTTAGTGCCCTAAATTCGTAGTAACCCACACCATAGATGATCAAACCATAATTTAAAATCAGCAACCTAATCAAACTAAATTTATTTTCCGCTGATCTTTAAAACGTTGTACAAACCGTAGAAATCGACGAATGGACATTATGCATGTACACATAGGATAGATCGTCGATTAGGTTAATTATATTAAAAATGTGATTTTTAATTGAATAGGATAGACCTGATAATCTAGACACTACCCTAATAGGGATAAATGAAGCGTGATCTGACACCGTCGCTGTGTCACGATTTTCAGACCCTTTTCCATCGACGAAACGATTGGACGAGGCGTACCAGGGAGACGACGCGCTCGCCACCACAGGCAAGTGTATCACTTGCGTTCTTGGCCATGTTTAGGCCTTCATCTTGTTAGGATTGTTAATTTAGAAACTTGAGAACCGGACGTGAAATGATAGCGTCCGGGACGCCCTTGATGGCTCAGAATTGACAACGAAATCGGAGTCCAACAACAACAATTTCTGACATCATAGGATTGACATGCGTGTGCGTGAGTTGTGGACACCCTAGTATAACCCTTCCTGTTTTGTCGTGTCTTGTTCCTTTCCGTCTGCACAGCTCGCTGGGCAATAGGGCACTCGCCAAGCCAGAGCGAGTGATCCCTTGTACTAGTTCACAGCCCGATGGGCAATTGGGCACCTGTCAAGCTAGAGCAGGTGATCCCATGTACCGATACACAGCTCAGAGAGCAATTGGGCACTTGTCCAGCTAGAGCGAGTGATCCCATGTCTTGTCACGATTCTTGGGGTTATGGGGTAGGGTTGAGCGTGCAAGCGGCAAGAGGGATTGATCCCCCTCGAACCTATCAGGCGTGAACCCTTTCGTGTCGTGTCTTGTCTTGTCGTGTCTGGCTTTCCGTGTTCTGTTTTTTCTTGACACCTGTAGGCTAGTCCCGTAGTCCATAGCACTCGCTGTGACTACTACTTGTCTTGTTTACTGGTCTGTTGTGTTTTATTTCTGTTGTTAAGAACCTCAGCATGTTAATCAACCAGTAAAATGTTGTAAGTAATTGGTACACTTGTAGTTTGGTCTAATCTTTTCTTGTAGACCTTGCCTGATGTACAGTTCCTTCTTTTGGTGCTGTACGTCAGGGATTGAGCCAGAATATGTGGAGGAGACTGACTTGCCAGCCGACATGGAGCCAGAGAGCGTTGATCCCGAGTACGACCCTGAGGAGGATCAGAGCTAGAGACTGTTAGTAGCAGTTTCCAGAGGCGATATTATTCTTGTTGGGTGCGTAGCACCTTTTATGTTTCTTTGTTTAGGTTGGGTGCTTGCACCATTAGATTTACTTTTCTGCTGTTGTAGCCCTTCGGGCGTTGAGACTTGGTACTTTGATATGTTGGAATAAAATTTGTGATGTTCTTTCCTTCTTGTACTTTTATTGTTCTGTACTAATATGCAGGGACCTGTACCTTCGTCTTGGTACCACACAGACGCTTATTGGGTCAGGGCTCCTCAGCTCTGACCTAAGCGGGCCTCGTCACACTTCGCCTCCGCTGTTTTGGGAAGCGGGGCGTGACAGGTTTTAGTGGTGGCCCATGCAGGTCCACGTCCCATCTTTCTGCAAGTACAGAACAGTAAGAGTAAGGACATTCACTTTTGATATTCAAACAATTGTACGAGTCTAACCTTCGTCTCTCTGTCAATAGGATGGCCGGACGACGCGTCGCCCGATCGGGAAACTTAGGCGATGGAGTCTAGGAGGACCAGGGCGAAGAGTTCCGTCAGTTTCTGGGTGTGATGAGGGAGATGCTGGATGTTCAGCATCAGCTGGTTCAGCAGTCTCAGCGTGTTGCCCAGGCTCCACCTGTTGCACCACCTCCACCTCCGCCTGCTCCGCGAGCTGCTCCAGGAGTGAAGCAGTTCAACGAGCTGCAGCCGAAGACTTTCTCTAGGAAGGAAGGACCTCTGGGTGCCGATGAGTGGATCCAGAGCACTGAGGAGAAGTTGGTTGCTGCAAAGATTCCTGATGATACCCGTGTGGAGATAGCAAAGATGCAACTGACGGAGAATGCGAGGAACTGGTGGCGTATCGAGGAGATGCGTCTTGAGAAGCCAGTGGGATGGAAGACCTTCAGGTCTATGTTCAAGGATAAGTTTTTCACCAAGTCTGCTAGGAGGGAGCTGCTGAGCAAGTTTATAGACCTGAAGCAGGAAAATATGACCGTTGAGTAGTATGAAGCCGAGTTTGAGATGCTGAGCCGTTTTGCCCCGCACATGGTGAAGAAGGAGGAGAAGCGAGCTGATCGATTTCGTCAGGGACTGCGTCCGAAGATTCAGGCTTCGATGTCTTCGACGAGTTTCTCGACTATGAGGGAGGTGCTTGATGCTGCAAAGAATCATGAGCTCATAGCCCTTCTGCCTGACCCGCCAGCTGATAAGGGGAAATGCCCCATGGAGCAGTACCGGCCACCTGCTAGGCCGGTGATGAGGCCAGTCCAGACTGTGCCGTTTAAGAGGCCTGGAGCACCAGTGCAGCAGCAGAGCAAGGGTCCGTGCAATTTCTACGGCAAGCCCGGACATGTTCAGACCAATTGTCGGAGGAAGCTGGGACTGTGCCTACTTTGTGGAGATGCTTCGCATGCTGCGAAGGACTGTCCTAGAGCTCGCACTACTATTGTTGGAGCGCCAGCCCCGTTGCAGATGAGGGCACCTGCTCCGGTTCAGCGAGGACCTGCCGTTCGTGGACCACCCTTGGTGTCACAAAGGCAGATGTACCAGCGAGCAGTGCAGCCTCCGAGGCCGGCTTATACTATGACTGCTGTGGAGACCGAGGAGCTGGATGGAGTGATTGCAGGTAACATCTTGACCTAGTCTTTCCATTTCATAATTATATGGTATTGCTAGTCTTATTAGTGTGTTTGTCTGTCTGATTGTTAGAGTAGTGTTTGACCTTGGACCCTTGTTTTCTTAGGCACCATTCTTGTGTTTTCTCACCCCGCTTTGGCTTTGTTTGACTCCGGTGCATCTATGTGCATCTTATCCCGGGGGTTTATAACAAGGCACTCCATTACTACCCATACACTTCCTAAGTGTTGGGACATCACTACTGGGAACGGAGTAGTGACGGTGAATCTGGGATGCCGGTCGATTCCTTTTGTGGTTAGTGGACATGAGCTATATGCAGATTTCATCGTCCACGATCTACCACATTTTGATGTCGTCCTCGGCATCGATTGGTTGGGAGATTTCCACGCATCGATCGATTTTCATAGCAAGAGAGTGGTTTTCCGGATTCCAGGTCATCTGGAGTTCGAATTCCGAAGCCGAGACGAGTCGCTTGGGCCCATCAGGTTTCGGGCCAAACCAGAGGTGCCGGTGATGGCAGCGTTGCAGATGGAGATGGAGATCGACCGACCAGCGGTTGTCAGAGACTTTGACGACGTCTTTCCGGAGGATATCTCGGGTCTGCCACCCGACAGAGCTTTGGAATTCGGTATCGATCTGATACCGGGTGCGCAGCCGATATCGAAGGCGCTGTATCGGATGGCTCCCGCAGAGCTTGAGGAGCTGAGGAAACAGTTGGATGAGTTGTTGCAGAAGGGTTTCATCCACCCTAGTGTGTCACCGTGGGGTGCACCTGTTTTTCTTGTGAAGAAAAAGGATGGGTCCTGCAGGATGTGCGTGGATTATCGAGGGTTGAATGCTGTCACCGTGAAGAATAAGTATCCGCTGCCGCGCATCGACGATATCTTTGACCAGCTTGGAGGTTCGAGAGTCTTCTCAAAGTTGGACTTGAGGAGTGGATACCACCAGTTGAAAGTTAAGAAGGATGACGTCCCGAAGACAGCTTTCCGGACGAAGTACGGGCACTATGAGTTCGTGGTCATGCCGTTTGGCGTGACCAATGCGCCGGCTGTGTTCATGAATTTGATGAATTTAATATTCTATGACTTCCTGGACAAGTTTGTTGTCATCTTCATTGATGACATTCTCATTTATTCGAAGTCTGAGGAGGAGCACAGCTGTCATCTGAGGACAGTGCTGGAGACGCTGAGGCGACACAAATTGTATGCCAAGTATAGCAAGTGCGAGTTCTGGCTGGACAGAGTCGCGTTCCTGGGACACGTGGTGTCTGGGGATGGCATATCTGTGGATCCGGAGAAGGTCAGAGCAGTCAGAGATTGGCCGACCCCGCAGTCAGCATCCGACATCAGGAGTTTTCTTGGCCTAGCAGGCTATTATCGGCGGTTCATTAAAGATTTCTCGAGGATTGCGGAGCCGATGACGAAGCTGACAAGGAAGGATGAGGAGTTTCTGTGGTCTGATGCTTGTGGGGAGGCTTTCAGTATCTTGAAGGCAAGGTTGACCACGGCACCAGTTTTGACGGTACCGGATCGGAGCGGAGGCTTTGAAGTTTATTGTGATGCCTCGGGGAAGGGCCTGGGATGCGTTTTGCATCAGCATGGCCACGTGGTCGCGTATGCTTCTCGCAAATTGAGGACTCATGAGAAGAATTACCCGACGCACGATCTGGAGTTGGCAGCAGTGATCTTTGCACTGAAGATTTGGAGGCATTTCTTGCTGGGTGAATGTGTGAAGATTTTTACAGATCATAAGAGCTTGAAGTACATATTCACGCAGAAGGAGCTCAACATGCGTCAGAGACGATGTTTGGAGCTCATGGCTGACTACGAGATAGATTTGCAGTATCATCCGGGGAAGGTGAACGTTGTGCCGGACGCTTTGAGTAGACTTCCCATGGCTATGGTGTATACTGCTGACTGGAGGATTCAGCAGGAGCTGAAGGAGATGGATTTGGAGGTTGTCCTACCTAGTGTGGTTCATACTTTCATGAATTTGCAGATTCAGTCCACGATCGTGGATCGGATCAAGGCAGCACAGGCGGGGGATCCGAAGTTGCAGAGGATCAGGAGGCAGGTTGAAGCTGGGCTACGTACGGAGTTCGTGATTCATGAGGATGGTTCACTGCGGTACGGCAGCAGACTCTGCGTACCTGCAGGTGATGTTCGGGATGAGCTTTTGAGTGAGGCTCATAGCTCTCCTTATTCTATACATCCTGGTGGCACCAAGATGTATAAGGACCTCCGACAGAATTACTGGTGGATTGGCATGAAGAGGAGTGTGGCACAGAGCGTTGCCAAGTGTTTGATATGCCAGCAGGTGAAGGCCGAGCACCATCGTACTGCTGGGTTGCTGCAACCGCTTCCTATTCCAGAGTGGAAGTGGCAGCATATTACGATGGATTTCGTGACTGGTTTACCTTGGACCCCGAAACCGAACGATGCAGTCTTGGAGATCGTAGATCGGTTGACTAAGTCTGCGCATTTCATTCCTTTCCGAGTGGGCCAGTCTACGGAAGCTTTGGCGAGGAAGTATCTAGAGGAGATTGTACGCTTACACGAGGTCCCCGTGAGCATCGTGTCTGACAGAGATACGAGGTTCACATCTCAGTTCTGGAGGAGTCTACAGGAGCATTTGGGTATGAGTCTGAGTTTCAGCACGGTGTACCACTCGCAGACCGACGGCCAGTCTGAGAGGACTATTCAGATTCTGGAGGATATGCTGCGAGCTTGCACACTCGATTGGAAGGGATCTTGGGAGGATCATCTCCATTTGGTGGAGTTTTCTTATAACAATAGCTACCAGGCGAGCATTGGCATGGCGCCGTTTGCTGCCTTATATGGGAGGAAATGTCGATCGCCACTGAGCTGGGATGACGTTGGAGATCGGGAGCTGTTGGGTCCAGAGATGATTGTTGAAGCTGTGGATGTCGTGAGAGACATCAGGGAGAAGCTCAGAGTTGCACATGATCGCTTTAAGCATTGGGCGGATGCCAAGAGGAGACCTTTGGAGTTTCAGCCTGGGGAGCACGTTTTCCTGAAGATTTCTCCGAACCGCGGAGTTATTCGTTTCGGGAAGAAGGGGAAGCTGAGCCTGAGGTACATCGGACCTTTCGATGTGCTGGAGCGTGTGGGAGCAGTGGCCTACCGCCTTGCTCTACCACCATCCTTGGTGGGAGTTCACGACGTTTTCCACGTATCTCAGTTACGTCGGTACGTCAGTGATCCGTCGCACACGGTGGATTTCTCGGAGATCACGGTCTGTCCGGACCTGACCTATGACCAGCAGCCAGTACAGATTTTGGACCGTCGATAGAAGCAGTTGAGAAATAAGGTAGTCGACCTGGTGAGAGTGATGTGGCATCACGGATCGCCTGGAGAGTCCATGTGGGAGAGAGAGGATGAGATGAGAGTGCGTTACCCTCACCTATTCTGAAAGAAATTCCGAGGGCGGAATTTTCTTAAGGTGGGTAGGATGTAACGGCTGGTTTTTGTATGATAAATATTATTTATATCTATATGCAATTGTTCGTCATCTTTCTTTACTTCTCCGCGCTCACATCTTAGTATAGGATCACTCTTGGAACTCATTAGGATCATCCCGAAGCTCCCCGTTTCATTTTGGCGACTTCCTGTGCAAGTTAGCCGGTTCACGTTGAGGAGCCGACCGACTAGATGTCCATCTAGTAGGTCAACAACTCCTCATAGACCGACTAGTTTTTGTCAGGCTTTTTCCTTGAGTTACTGTTTACGTTTAGTCGGTCTAAGTTCAACCGCCGACCGACTAGTTTTCGAACTAGTCGGTCAACACCTCTTCGCAGACCGACTAAGTACAGAGATCATTTTTCGCATCAGGTTACTGTTTATCGTTAGTCGGTCAAAGGACGAAAACCGACCGACTAGTTGACGAACTAGTCGGTTAGGTATCCTTCTCTGACCGACTAACATTCAAAATATATTGTTGACCATTTTCACCCTTTAGTCGGACTATGAACACTGGCCGACCGACTAGGTTGCAAACTAGTCGGTCGACGAGCCTTCACAGACCGACTAACTCTATAATTTTTCAACAACCCTGTTCACGGTTTGGGTTTTAGTCGGTCACAGTTATACGACCGACCGACTAGTTCCCAAACTAGTCGGTCGACCGTCCTTCTCTGACCGACTAGTTGACCCCGAAACCCTAATTTTTGTGCTAGCCGCCGTTTCATTTTCTTATTTAAACGGGGCTTTCTCTTTCATTTCTTCTGATTATTTTCAGTCTCCATCTTCCCCAATCATACTCCCCTACCTCCCACGTCCTCCCCTTGCTCCTTCCTCCATCCTTGCGCCTTCCATCTTCCCCAAAAGCTCTCCCTCTACTCTCTTTTCCCTTTTCTTTTGCCCTAGCACGGAGTTCTCGTCTCAGATCCAGCAGCAACTACGCCGAGAGACGCTGGAACCTTCACCACCACCGGTGATCAACATTCCTCGCTGCGCTACCCGCAGCCTAGGAATTTCCGGACGACGCAAAGCTTCCACCTTTCCAGATTCGACGCCGAATCTTCGTGCAATCGTCAATTTCAGGTTAGTGCCCTAAATTCGTAGTAACCCACACCATAGATGATCAAACCATAATTTAAAATCAGCAACCTAATCAAACTAAATTTATTTTCCGCTGATCTTTAAAACGTTGTACTAATCGTAGAAATCGACGAATGGACATTATGCATGTACACATAGGATAGATCGTCGATTAGGTTAATTATATTAAAAATGTGATTTTTAATTGAATAGGATAGACCCGATAATCTAGACACTACCCTAATAGGGATTAATGAATCGTGATCTGACACCGTCGCCGTGTCACGATTTTCAGACCCTTTTCCGCCGACGAAACGATTGGACGAGGCGTACCAGGGAGACGACGCGCTCGCCACCACAGGCAAGTGTATCACTTGCGTTCTTGGCTATGTTTAGGCCTTCATCTTGTTAGGATTGTTAATTTAGAAACTTGAGAACCGGACGTGCAATGATAGCGTCCTGGACGCCCTTGATGGCTCAGATTTGACAACGAAATCGGAGTCCAACAACAACAATTTCTGACATCATAGGATTGACATGCGTGTGCGTGAGTTGTGGACACCCTAGTATAACCCTTCCTGTTTTGTCGTGTCTTGTTCCTTTCGGGGCAATAGGGCACTCGCCAAGCCAGAGCGAGTGATCCCTTGTACTAGTTCACAGCCCGATGGGCAATTGGGCACCTGTTAAGCTAGAGCAGGCGATCCCATGTACCGATACACAGCTCAGAGAACAATTGGGCACTTGTCCAGCTAGAGCGAGTGATCCCATGTCTTGTCACGATTCTTGGGGTTATGGGGTAGGGTTGAGCGTGCAAGCGGCAAGAGGGATTGATCCCCCTCAAACCGATCAGGCGTGAACCCTTTCGTGTCTTGTCTTGTCTTATCGTGTCTGGCTTTCCGTGTTCTGTTTTTTCTTGACACCTGTAGGCTAGTCCCGTAGTCCATAGCACTCGATGTGACTACTACTTGTCTTGTTTACTGGTCTGTTGTGTTTTCTTTCTGTTGTTAAGAACCTCAGCATGTTAATCAACCAGTAAAATGTTGTAAGTAATTGGTACACTTGTAGTTTGGTCTAATCTTTTCTTGTAGACCTTGCCTGATGTACAGTTCCTTCTTTTGGTGCTGTACGTCAGGGATTGAGCCAGAATATGTGGAGGAGACTGACTTGCCAGCCGACATGGAGCCAGAGAGCGTTGATCCCGAGTACGACCCTGAGGAGGATCAGAGCTAGAGACTGTTAGTAGCAGTTTCCAGAGGCGATATTATTCTTGTTGGGTGCGTAGCACCTTTTATGTTTCTTTGTTTAGGTTGGGTGCTTGCACCATTAGATTTACTTTTCTGCTGTTGTAGCCCTTCGGGCGTTGAGACTTGGTACTTTGATATGTTGGAATAAAATTTGTGATGTTCTTTCCTTCTTGTACTTTTATTGTTCTGTACTAATATGCAGGGACCTGTACCTTCGTCTTGGTACCACACAGACGCTTATTGGGTCAGGGCTCCTCAGCTCTGGCCTAAGCGGGCCTCGTCACACTTCGCCTCCGCTGTTTTGGGAAGCGGGGCGTGACACAGCGATTTCCACAGGCCTAGTGATACGTCCATTGGTGAGTTGAATCTTCATGTCGATGGCTTTAAGGTCGGTCCCCATATTGAGCTTCTTGAACATGGTGAGAGGCATGAGACTCACGCTCGCACCCAAATCTACCAAAGCTTTTTGTAGGGGACTCCGCCAAGTGTGCATGGAATCCTAAAGATTCCAGGATCCTTTCATTTCTTCTGCAACTTGTCTTTGTTAACGAACCACGTAACTTATTCGGCAAGCGTTACCTTCTCTGTTCGTTTCCTTCCCGTAATCAAATCTTTAAGGAACTTCGAATACATCGGGATTTCAATAATAGCACCAAAAAATGGGATGTTCAAGCTTATACCTCTCAAGTACTCCAGAATTTGAGCAAACATTTTCTCCAATTTGGCCTTTGCCAACCGTTGTGAAAATGGTACCGGTGGCACATATATCCTCTCCTTCTGGGGCTCATCAACTTCAGATTTTTCCTTATTGTTTGTCAACGACGTGGGGCTTTCCTCTTCATTTCTTCCCTCTTTCTCAACCAAAAATTCATCCCTTGGGTTTCTAGTTTTAACCATGGCAGGAGTAGTATCCTTCCTGCCTCTAGTAGTCACCGCCACTATCGCATTGATGTGGCCGGTGTTGCTCCTTGGGTTTGGCTCCGGTTGAACCGGCAATTGATTTTGGGCCTTGTTGAGCAATGTGATTTGCTCCGCCAATTACGCCATGATGGTGTTGAGGCTATCTTGGCCCGTCTATAGTTTAACGTTGATCTTCTTCTGCTCGGCCATAAACTCTTCAATGCTAGTCTCATGCTCAGATCTTTACGGCGTCGACGGTGGGTTTTGTGGCCTCCATCCTTGATTAAATTCGGGGGGTCTATAAGGCCCCGCTTGTTGCCTTTGCTGGAATTGTTGTTGTGGTGGCCTTTGTTGATAGGATTGTTGCTGCGGTGGCGGGCGAGCTTGTTGTTGCTGTGGCGTTTGTTGAGGAGGTGTTAAAGCTCCACTATTGTTTGCATATAAAAACCCGGGATGAGACGTCCAAGCCGGATTCACCCAAGACCCATTATTTCCTCCACCTGGCTTGTAATCACAAACATACTGAACCTGCTAAACGGGTTCCTCATGTTCCTCGCCGCCTACATACATGACTTTTCCTTGCCAATCATTTGTGTGCCTATTTGATATCGAAGTGTCAGGCACAACACAAGGCTCGCACAACTTCTTCTCAAGTCTCTCCACCACTCTAGTAGAGAGTCAAACTTTGTCGCCAATTCTACCATTACCTTGGCTTCATATATGCTCGCCGGCTTTACAGATGATGATGTTTGGCCCCTCTCATCAGCCAACTACTGACTGTTAGAGGCCATCTCCTTTAGTAACACCATAGCTTCTGATGGTGTCTTTGACAATATCACCCCCTTAGTGGTGGCGTCAATAATCTTATTCGTATCCTCTTTTAAACCATTGTAAAAACTATGCACAAGCTTCCAATCATCTATGTTGTGGTGGGGCATTGATGTTGAAGATCTTTGAAGTGCTCACATGCCTCATATAATGACTCTTGAGGGCCCTGCCGAAAAGACATCAAAGCATTTCGTATCTTTACGATATTCGAAGGCGAATATAACTTGTTGACGAATGCGCTTGCTAGCTCGTCCCAAGTAGTAAATGTGTCATGTGCTTGCGTCCTCAACCAGTATTGAGCTTTATCTCGAAGAGTATAGGGAAAAACCCGCAAGCGGATGACATCCTCAGGTACATTAGTGATCGAAAAGGTGGCACACTTTGCCAAGAACATCTGGATATGGTAATGCGGATTTTCATGCGCATTCACATGGAAGGGATCTTGTTGCATCAGCACAACAAGTCCCGATTTCAGCTCAAAATTCTTCTCTTGTGACAACTCTGGCATAAGTATGGGTGAAGTAGCCGAGTTGTTTGGAGTGAGCCTATCCCGGATGGAAATAAGCCTAGCTGTATGTCATGGTGGAATAGTCTCCTTCGCCAATTGATCTTCCTCTAAAATTTGTCTCTTTTCTGCTCTTAATCTCCTTGCGGTGCACTCGATCTCATGATCAAATAATATATCTTCGTTGGTTGCCCTCGATCATGTGTACATGCACAGAAAAAGAGAATCTGGAAAGAATTGTTAGAACAATAGAGGAATAAAGGAAAAAGGAAAAAAAGAATAGCTAAGTAAAAATATAGAATACCATCGCCGCCCCGGCAACGGCGCTAAAAACTTGGTCGTCTCGGATAGTAACTCCAAAAACAATGTAGTTTTACCGTAAGCGTATAGTTAAGTGGTAAGTGGGTATCGAATCACGGGAAGAAACTGTTGGTATCTAAATAGATTACTGAGCTATTGTGAATTAACGACGAAGAAATATTGGTGTCACAATCGTTCAAAGTGTTGTAAATTCAATTTATAAGAATGCCTAGGGCTTGGGAATCCCCACTCTAGATTTCAAGCAATCAATGTGAAACACGAATTTCTACATTAATTTACTTGATTTAGGGTGAACTTGTCGCAACTGAATTGGGAACCAATGCATGCTCTCACTCTACGCAAGTCTATAGTATTCTAAACTAAAGCCTCGCTCTCGCACAAGCTGACGTGTGTTTATATTTCATATATTCACGCACGTCTTCTTTGTGATTTTCCACTGTTTTCCGTCGTTCTGTACCCATTTTCTTGTGATTTTTAGTTTTATTTCACTTCTTTGTCTTTTTGTGTGAATGCAGGAGATTTCCAGCATTTGGGACATATAATGAAGATATCATGAGTCCTCGGAGCAACGGGAGGAGTCACGCGCGATCCAGGGGGTCAAACGACCAAGATTGCCATCTTTTAGCCCCCACCCGATCGGTTGGACACAACCAATCGATCGGGTGATGCACGCGTGTCCGACCTGGACGGAAACTGGAGTGAAGCGCAAGGTCAACCGACCGGTTCGCCGACCGGTTCATCCCAACAGAGTTCTCGGGAATTTTGAGCTTAATTCCAACCGATCGGGTGATATCTCACCCGATCGGTTCATCTGAAGCTGAAGTTTCCCAAATGACGACCCAGTCACGCCACCCATTCTCCTCAGCGACCGGTTGAAGCTTCTGAAGCCTGATGGCCGATGCGACAAGCAGCTCACCCGATCGGTTGATGTTTCAACCGATCGGGTGGCCTTTCCTTCACCTTTCACACGTAGCTGATGCATTCATTGAATATTTGCTATCATTCCAGAGATATTTTGGGTGATCTCTTATTTTTTTAGCATCGGCATCGTCGTTAGCTTTCCAACGATAGGTCGCATGCCCAAATCCGATTTTTCTACATTTTTCTGGAATTTTCTGAGCGCGGCTATGTGCTGAAATTGGGTGCTGTCTGGAATTGAACTTCACCCGATCGGAAGAACTTCCACCCAACCGGGTGAGATCATTTTCTGCGGTTTCGAGCTCTCTGTTTATTCCACCCGATTGGGTGAACTTCCACCAGATCGGGTGGGCCTGTTTTAGCAGTTTTGAGTGGGTTTCGAACCCGAACTGTAAGGGTTTTGGAGGGGTTATATATTAGAGTTTGGGGCACGACTTGGGGGGCTTCTTCCACTATTTTTTCAGTAGCTTCCATCCCATTTCTTGGGAGTTTTAGGTTAGGTTAGATTAGGGTTTTATCTTCCAATAAACCTTGTAATGGATTGATGGGTTCAATTGCAAGCTAAGTATTTTCTTCTCTCATTTATCATTGTTTTGTGTTATTTTCTTTGTTGCTTGATGGTGAATGTTGGTTTGTCATTATTATTTCTTTCTATCATGTTCTTCACCATCGAGTAGTGATTGATGAACCCTAATACGGGTTAGGGTAGGATTGATGCTTGGGTTGTTTCATTTGACTTGGTTGCATGGCATGTGTTCGATGAAATGCGTCAATGGGGATTTCTAGCAATCTGGGTCCAATTCGTACGGCAACACACTAGTTGTGTTGGGGGTTGGGGTCCGGTGCTTGTCCAGTCAAGATCCGCTTCGATGTATTGCTAGAAATCACATTTGACCTATTTGGCCATTAGGGATACGCGGGGGTGTTTCATTGTCATTGGCGGGAGAAAGACCGCCTCTGACCGTCGGGCCAAGGGGGAATAAACTTAGCGGTTGGCTCCCTAGCCATAGCTCACACCCCTAGTGTAGACATTGTGTCCTTGCGCGTGGGAACAGCTTGGATGAAATGTTGGGAGTTATCATTGTGACCTTAATGCTCCTAGTTGCGGAAGGTGTTAATGGACATGGGAATGCACACCGTCCTAAACCGGGTAGGCATAGCGTGCTAGGCACCGATCGGAATATCGGGCCTTGGACGCTAGGTACCACTTTTTGTGGCAATGTCTCACCCTGGGTCAAGTCAAATGCCAAGTGTCATGAATGCTCTAGTCCGTGTTAGCGGGGATTCATTTCGTGTCTTTTTATTTATTTCTTTTATTTCTACACTTCCACCCACATTGTCCGCGTAGCTAGCACACAACCTAGATGAGGCTAGTAGCCATTCAAGCCTTCCACCTCCCTGAGTTTGATAAACCCGCACCCTACACTAACCGTGCACTTGCGATAAAACGACACCGCGCCCAAACCGTAAACGGGGCGCCGGGCAAGTTTTTGGCGCCGTTGCCGGGGAGGCGTTCGGTTTGATATTAGCTTAGCTTGGGTTCGTTAGACTACACATAAAAACACAAAAAAAAAATTTTAAAAAAAGGAAAATTTTCCCCCGCCATTATATTATCTTTTTGTTATTCTCTTGTGCTATTGACGATCCTCTCTAGTTTTCTTATTTTTGTTGTCCATGTATCTTTGATATCACCATGTGGAGATCAAATTTCGATGCTCAGATGGGAGGGTACGATCTTTATTCAGTTGTGGTTTGTGAGACTTGTGGGATGGTTGGGCACATGTATTATGATTGCCCATTTACGCTTGAGAGCCTCCCCCTACACCAAGGCCATACATTTTCTCACAACCATTGCCCAAACACCTTCCATCCATTTCCTCAACCTTATATCCCTCCACCAACACAAGAAGAATCAAGTCTCGTGTCTCTCCTTGAAAGTGCCATGTTTAACCAAGGCCAATTATTACAAAACTTCATGGTACCAATCACCGAGTCTACACCGAGGAGAGGGGATGAAGGAGAGGATATACCTACTTTCATGGTTGAGACCACCATCGCATCGGCCACCATAGACACATCTCATATCGATACCCCATTTTTCCAACACTACCACTTGGATGACGAAGCATTTTTTGATGATGATAGTGAGGATGGGGAGATTTCTCTAGGATCTGTGGGAGAGACTTCTTGTCTTGATTTGGATACCCCACATGAGTCCTATGAGAGTACTGATGAGTTTATAGAGATTATGCATACCGACGAGGAGGATGTGCGTGACGACGAGGACACCATGACCACATACGAGGGGTCCGCTCTACATCCACCTCCACAGCCATCTCTGTCGCAGCTTCTTCATTGGTCTGTGGTCAACCACGAGGATGTCATTCAGGACATTGGTCAGATGGTGGAGTATGAGCATACCGTCGAGGAGGTTGTGCATGAGGGCTTGGATACGATCGTCCACTTCATGGAGCCCGAGCCACATCTACCTCTACCGTCACGCTCCACTTCTTCTGCGGTTGAGCATCTACTTGAGCATATTGCCCCTATTCAGGGAGATTTTCATACTCACTCTCACTCCACATTTAAGTCTCGCTTTTCACGTCATATTCCTTTAGACTTATATATTTTTGACACACCACATCTCTCGCAGGACACATGATCGACTTCCCTTGAGGTATGCTGCGGTGTGTCACCACCTGGAGAGAAACTTCACATGGAGAGCGGGGATTTGATCGTCACTAGCACAGAGGATAGCATACCATTTCCAGGGAGTGTTCGCCACATTTCATATATTTTACCATCATTTATCGGAGATTATCTCTGGGATACATTTATTTTGGGAAATAATTTCTTGCCATGGACTAATGCACCTCGTCCTTTGCAGGTCACAGGTGGACACCTACGAGGGATGCTTGGAGGTGCATTGCTTGGGTCCATTGGCACACGTGGCACATCGCTTCTGGCGGAGCTACAGAAGGAGCAGTTAGAGCAGCTACCTGCCCCACTTCAGATCTTGGATCCGCCTATGCTCAGGTGTATCCGAATCCAGTAGTGTAAAAATTTACAGCTTTCTAGTTTAGATTCGAATAATCTCGTCTCCTCTCATTAGCGAGAGAAGCATATCTAGGATTTGCTTTTCATCAAAATAACCCATCATGTCGTGCCCTTCTATCACTTCTACCGCCCACACCCCACATCCTCTTCCGAGGAGAATGAGCACACCGTCTCTCCTGCATTCTGATTTCTTTCTTTTCCGATTTTCCCCCTAGCATATTTCTACATCAACATTGATCAAATCATTTTGCTAGCATTGTCATGTTCAGCTTGGGGGAAATCGACTTTTGTGTGCATGTTTTCGTGTGTCGTTGTCGTGTGTTTGTGTCTTTGAGTCCTTCATTGCGTTTTATATCTTTTATTTTGTATGTTTTTTTCTTTATTTTCCAGTTTCGTTCGTGGGTTTTTCGTGTTTTTCATTTTTTGTGTCGGTGCGTAACTTCCCCCCATTTTCATTGCCATCTCGTATTCACTACTATTGCATTGAGGACAATGCAAGTTTCAGCTTGGGGGAGTCACACTTTGTGCGTCATTTTTGTCTTTTTCTTTGTTTTTGAGTCGTTTTTTCTCGTGTTTTTCTTTTTCTTCTCATCTTTTGTTCTCTCTCTCCTAGAGATGACCCCATATGATGAATTGCCACAGAAACACACACACACTTAGCATAGCTACGATGATCACATTGACTAACCCTAGGAAGCCGAGTCCTATTGCATTTCATGCTTCTTGGGTTCGCTTTGCTTTTATGTGAGTCATGAGTCGTGACTAGCTAGGTGGCGTGCTTCTACTTTGTGATGTTGTTTTATATACCTACCATTGGTTGACCCCTAGATTATCACGCTTCGATTTGAATATGCGGTATTGGTTTCTCCTGTCTGCTTCTGCATGCTATATATATTTCGTTTACTTCATTTCGCATGTGTCGGGATTCCACAACTAAGGACTAGGATAACCCATTTAGCCCATGCTCTACTTTGCGAGAATAGTTTCCTTTGCCCAAGTGTTTAGATTCCGATTTATTTTTTTGTTTTACTTGGTGCAAATCCCCTCGTCGTGTATCGTTCTCCCACTTGGGAGAGTACACATGTATATATCCCAATATCCAAAAATCCCAAAAAAGAAAAGAAAAGAAAAGAAAAAGAGAGAAAAATATGTATAGCCAAAAAAACAAAAAAAATACAAATACCCAAAACCCAAAAAAAATTCCAGTGTGGATATTTTCCTACCTATCGAGAATAAAGGGATTGCAAGAGTTTGCACCGAGTGTTCTACTCCACATCATCTCAACCCCCATCGTTTTTGAAAACACTTGGCTTAGGAACTTTTACCTATTATCTAGGCTATAGTGTGGTGATTTCCTTAACCCTAGTTGTGGAGTCCCTGACGCATGATATGTTTCGATTCTTGCTCTATTCTCATGCATGCTTGAGCCATATATTCACCGCTTATTTCAAATCGAATCGATATTTGGGTCATTTCTTGGATTTGTGTATATGGAGCTTATTGCACAATGTAGATAGTGACACCGTTTGCTAGCACATGACCACACTCACTCGCGCTTCACTGCGTGGGCACACGACACTTGTTTGGACTCACATTCCTTGGTTTAATGTTGTGTTTTGTCGTATGCTTGCTTACTGTGGCGTGTTTGATTTTGTTGGCTCTGACGGGCGATTTAGGATTTTGATTTCTCTTTCTTTCTCTCTCTCTATTTTTTCCCTTCAAGCTCCTACTCTCACTCGTCTTCCTCGAGGACGAGGAAGGGTTTAGCTTGGGGGATTTTGACGTGCGTTTATATTTCATATATTCACACACATCTTCTTTGTGATTTTCCATGGTTTTCCGTCGTTCCGTACCCGTTTTCTTGTGATTTCTAGTTTTATTTCACTTCTTTGTCTTTTTGTGTGAATGCAGGAGATTTCCAGCATTTGGGACATATAATGAAGATATCATGAGTCCCCGGAGCAACGGGAGAAGTCACGCGCGATCCAGGGGGTCAAACGACCAAGATTGCCATCTTTCAGCCCCCACCCGATCGGTTGGACACAGCCAACCGATCGGGTGATGCACGCGTATCCGACCCGGACGGAAGCTGGAACGAAGCGCAAGGTCAACCGACTAGTTCACCGACCGGTTCATCCCAACAGAGTTCTCGAGAATTTGGAGCTTAATTCCAACCGATCGGGTGATATCTCACCCGATCGGTTCATCTGAAGCTGAAGTTTCCCAAACGACGACCCGGTCACGCCACCCGTTCTCCTCAGTGACCGGTTGAAGCTTCTGAAGCCCGATGGCTAATGCGACAAGCAGCTCACCCGATCGGTTGGTGTTTCAACCGATCGGGTGGCCTTTCCTTCACCTTTCGTGCGCTGCTGATACATTCATTGAAGATCTGATATCATTCCAGAGGGATTTTGGATGATCTCTTATTTTTTAGCGTCAGCATCGTCGTTAGCTTTCCAACGATAGGTCGCATGCCCAAATCCAATTTTTCTACATTTTTCTGGAATTTTCTGAGCGCGGCTATGTGCTGAAATTGGGTGCTGTCTGGAATTGAACTTCACCCGATCGGATGAAGTTCAACCCGACCGGGTGAGAACATTTTCTGCGGTTTCGATCTCTCTGTTTATTCCACCTGATCGGGTGAACTTCCACCCGATCGGGTGGGCCTGTTTTAGCAGTTTTGAGTGGGTTTCGAACCCGAACTGTTAAGGGTTTTGGAGGGTATATATATTAGAGTTTGGGGCACGACTTGGGGGGCTTCTTCCACTATTTTTCCAGTAGCTTCCCTCCCATTTCTTGGGAGTTTTAGGTTAGGTTAGATTAGGGTTTTATCTTCCAATAAACCTTGTAATGGATTGATGGGTTCAATTGCAAGCTAAGTATTTTCTTCTCTCATTTTCCATTGTTTTGTGTTATTTCTTTGTTGCTTGATGGTGAATGTTGGTTTGTCATTATTATTTCTTTCTATCATGTTCTTCACCATCGAGTAGTGATTGATGAACCCTAATACGGGTTAGGGTAGGATTGATGCTTGTGTTGTTTCATTTGACTTGGTTGCATGGCATGTGTTCGATGAAATGCGTCAATGGGGATTTCTAGCAATCTGGGTCCAATTCGTACGACAACACACTAGTTGTGTTGGGGGTTGGGGTCCGGTGCTTGTCCAGTCAAGATCCGCTTCGATGTATTGCTAGAAATCACATTTGACCTATTTGGCCATTAGGGTTACACAGGGGTGTTTCATTGTCATTAGCGGGAGAAAGACCGCCTCTGACCGTCGGGCCAAGGGGGAATAAACTTGGCGGTCGACACCCTAGCCACAGCTCACATCTCTAGTGTAGACATTGAGTCCTCGCGCGTGGGAACGGCTTGGATGAAATGTTGGGAGTTATCATTGTGGCCTTAATGCTCCCGGTTGCGGAAGGTATTAATGGACATGGGAATGCCCACCGTCCTAAACCGGGTAGGCCTAGCGTGCTAGGCAACGCCCGAAATATCGGGCCTTGGACTCTAGGTACCACCTTTTTGTTGGATATGGAAGACGTTAGTACACCCTTGTAGGGGATGTACGAGGGAATACGGACCTCGAACGTCGCGTACACGAAGTCGTGCGCAAAGGGAATATGTTCCCTTGCGGAGAGGATCACTAGATGAGTGGGAAAGTCGCATTATATATGCATAAGTGCATGCGACATATGGCTAATAAAGGGGGAATATCTTAAGCTTATGTTGTACCATGCATATGGTACAACTTAAGCTTATAATGTGCCATGTATCATGGTACACCTTAATTAAGTTGGTCCAAAGGAACAATTTACCCTAAAATAACTACCTTGGGGGCTATAAATAAGACCCAAGGGTAAGCCATTTCTTACACTTTTGCATGGCATTCATTCATGCATCTTCATCCTAGCGAAGCTCTACCGAAATACTTCCTCTCCCTCTATCCAAGTTCTTAATCTAAAGTAGAGATTTAGATTGTGGATTTAGTAGCCTTACTCCGTTCGTGAGAAGACTCGATCCGTTGTGGCGAATCCGAAGGCAAAGTTCCGAGACTACCGTGCCGCATACGCAAGCGTAAGTCTCAACTTTAATTATCGATCCTAACTCTGTTTTGGCAGGATCCTACATTGGTATCAGAGCCATACGGGTTCGCCCCGGTCAAACCGTCGCCCCGTCGAAACTATGAACGAGTCGTTGTCTTTTTCACGAATGGGTATCCTACCATTACGGATATGGTAGGAACGCTTCGTGACGGAGAGAACGCAGCGGTTGTTCTTTTCACGTTAGGGTCTCCTATCATTACGGTATGGTAGGAACTCTCCGTGACGGGAAGAACCGACCGTTCACGTAGTATGTTATTTTTCTTTTTTGGCACACGGCCATTAGAAAATAACTAATTTCTCGACGAACGGGTGCTTCATCGACGAACGGGTGCTTCATCGAGGAAGATGATGGTAGTTATCTCCATCGAAGAAGAGGAATATTAGTGCATGTGCGCCATCACCAAATGGGCTATGAAGGCTATGCACCCCCCTCCACATGCGGAGGGGGTTGGCTACGGCCAATAACCACCACGGCCACCCCTCCGACGGGGTGTGCGGCAACCCCATTCAAAGGGGGTGGCCGGCCATGGCCAAAGGGGCCATGGCCGGCCAATGCCAAATGGCCTTGGCCATGACCGGCCATGGCCAGGCCGGCAGTGGCCGGCCAAGGCCTAGCCGGCCCTGGCAGAGGCCAGGGCCGGCCTGGCCAGCCCTGGCCACTGCCAGGGCCTGGCCGGCCCTGGCCTCTGCCAGGGCCAATGCCCTGGCCTCGGCCAGGGTAGAGGCCCTGGCCGAGGGGCCAGGGCCCCTGGCCGGCCAGGGCAGAGGCCCTGGCCGGCCCTTGGCCAAGCCCCGGCCAGGGCAGAGGCCCTGGCCGGGAAGAAGTTGCAGACCAAAATTGGTCGACCAATTTGGTGTTTTTGGTCGACCAATCTGACAGAAGGTCTGGGTCGATTGTAAACTTGCCAACTGACCCATACGGGGTGACAAAAGGCCTTGGCCAAACTCGAAGGTGCCGATTAGCCCATACGGGGCTAACCACAGTGCCGACTAGCCCATACGGGGCTAACGTTTTAATGAAGTTTTTCATTGGGCTCTACTCCTTGAAGATTAGCCATAGTGCTCTACTTCATGCGAGATTAGCCATGTCATTGTGCTCTACTCTACGGAGATTAGCCAATGTACACATAACATTGTGCTCTACTCTACGGAGATTAGCCAATGTATTTTTCAAATTTTTGACAAAGATGTTTTTCAAATAGGTTATGTCCCGTCCTTAACGGGATAGCGCAATTTAGAATTCCAAGTCCTACCACGATCCGGCCATGGTTATCTAACCCATGAGTGTGTAGAACAGGTCTCGTGGCTTGGCAATTGTTGCGCTAAAATTCTTTGCGCGAACTCTCACCTATTCCATTTTGAAAGATATATTTTTTAAAGTATTTTTCCGCTGCTAATACCATACGGGTATTAATTTTGATTTCTTTTTACTTGAGATAAGTAAGAGGGATACTTTGAAAGTTACTCCTAGATGGTAGTTGGGAACGTAGTGAACTTCTCGATTCTAGAGTAACATTTCAACGCATCCAAGGAACTTATCAAGTGTTTAAAGAATCGAAACTTTATGCATAGAATTTTGATCGTGTTTTTCATTCTCTTTGCAGTTTTTTGAATCGAATATGTCTACCGCTTCTAAGAACATTGTCGCAGAGCTTAACAAAGGTGAAAAGCTCAACGGCGACAATTATAAACTTTGGTCAATAAAAATCCAATATGTTTTAGAGGAGCAAGATGTGCTTGAAACACTCCAAAACATAATGGAAGAACCTGAGTTGGGCAATACGGCCCAACACAAGAGGGACCGGGAAGCTTATGATACTTGGACTCGAAAGAACAAAATAGCACGTATTACGTTACTGTCCGCAATGGACAATGACATAATGCGTCTATTTCGGGAATTCGATCTAGCCAAAGACATATGGTCTGAGCTAGAAATAAAGTTCGGTGGAACTTCGGTTACCAAACTCCGCTCCTTAAATATTCAATTTGATTCGTACAAAATGCGGCGAGATCATTCTATGAAAAAGCATCTCCGCCACATGGCGAATCTCATATCTGAATTAAAGGATGCGGGTGTTACGCTGTCTGACGAACAGCAGATCCAAGCAGTCATTCGTTCACTCCCAGATAGCTGGGATAACATGAAAATGCACCTCACTCATAATGAGTGCATTAAAACTTTAAGCGATGTATCAAAACACCTCGAACTCGAGGAAGAGCGGATTCAAGCCGCAAAACCAAGTGCAGAAGTGCACGTGGCTGCTAGTTCCTCACATGGAGGAAATAAGCGGAAGAATAAACGCTTAAGGTTTGTGAACGAACGAAAGCAAGAACCGGAAACCTCAAAGAAGACTAAGAACAAAAAGTGGCAAAAGAATGTGCACTCAAAGAAGAAAAACTTGAAGAAGATCAAGTGCTTTAAGTGCAACAAGTACGGTCACTTCGCCCGTACATGTACGGATGGAAGTGATAAGGTAACTTGTAGGGCTAGTTACATTTGTGTTTCTAGTTCCATGTTTCTTGCTGAATCTAACTATTTTTGGTTGATTGATTCAGGGGCCACAGACCACGTAGCGAAGGACAGAAGGTTATTCGTAGAGTATCGAAAGATAACTCAAGGAACAAAGTGGATATACGTCGGCAACAACACTCGTGTTGAAGTCAAAGGCGTCGGAACATGCAAGCTAGTTCTCGACAACGGCCGGACTTTGTTATTGCACGACGTCCTCTTTGCTCCAGATATTAGAAGGAATATTGTATCCGTGGTCATGTTAATGTCTTTAGATTATGAATGGAGGTTCTGTAAACAAAAGGTTGACCTTGTTTGTAATAGTTCTTTAATTGGATCTGGTAATGTTTGTAATGGATTAATTGTTTTAAACACAATGTATGATGATTCTTCTTCCATTAATGAAAGTTTCCTTTTGACAAATGCTTCTAACTCTGAATCTGAGATCATTTGTTGGCATGCAAGACTTGGTCATATTGGACGAACTAGAATGGATAGACTTGCCAAAAGTGGCTTGCTATCTAATGTTTCAAAAGTTGAAATGTCAACTTGCGAACATTGTCTTGTAGGGAAAACTTGTCGCAAGCCGTTTGGAACTGGCACAAGGGTCGAAGTTCCATTACAGCTTATCCATTCGGACATTTGCGGTCCAATGAATGTTAAGACAAGACGCGGGAAGTCCTATTTTGTAACGGCCGCTTTCCGACCGTTCGTATTTTCTGCGTGCACGTGCTTTATCGTGCACGTATTTTACTTGGCTATTTTCGAGCTCCGGCATATGCGCCGTTGCGAACATTTTGGGGCGTTGGATTTTATAGTAATATTTGGGAACGTCTTTTCACGGCTCGTTTTCTCGCAAAACGATTTTGAAAGATAGGGGCGTTTTGGTCTTTTGGCACCAATACGCGGTTCCTGATTTTACGATAATTTTTGGTAGGTGTAACACGCAATCGGACACTGTAGCCCCGTACTTCTCGTCTCCACGATCGTCCCGGTATTTTCGGATTATTTTTCCGATGCCCGTAGTGGAAGATATCCCCTAATCAATTTCAACCGTTGATTAGCCACTAATCTTTTGAATTTCAAATTTAAAATCAAATCCTAATCAAATCTTTGGAGAATCCCTACGTATCATGCATGTGGGATTTCTTCCACTACCTACACCCAAAACTACACCCCCTCCTCTCACATACTCTCTCTCCTAGTCACCTAAATACACTCTTTTTAACACCCATATATCAAGTTTCTCTTCCCTTTTAACAAACCCAAACCACAACCCTTGGAGGCCACGCATGAACCCATTTGCAGCCGCCTTGCTCCTCCTCCGGCCACCACGGCAGCCCCCCCAAGCTCCCCAACTCCGGCCACCACCTTCTCCTCCTCCTTCTCCTCCATCTCCACCTCTCCAAGACATCAAAAACTCCATGAAAACCACACAAAACACAGCCTAGGCCAGAACTGCGCCCCGCCGGAAAACACCGCCGGCCGGCCACCTCCGGCCACCCCCTCCGGTGACCACCACCCCCGATCAACTCCTCTCTGACCCCCCAAGCATCTCCACCTCCCCTTACCCTCTTCCCTCATCTCTATCTCCCTCAAAATGCTTTCAAACACAACCCAAACGACAGTTTTACAGATCTGCGCCACCACCGGAAAAACTCACGCCCACTGGCCATCCGGCCACCTACGATGACCACCCTACCGCCGTTGGATTTTTATCGAAACCACCTACCAACTGCAATTTTCCTCACGCTCATAGCCCACCTGTAGCTCCCGGAATCCTCGTCGGAACACGTCGCATCCGCTGTTTTTCACAGATCTGGAAGCTGAACTTCGCCGCCCGCGCACGGCCACCTCCGACCACCCCCGGCGACATCTCCACTGCCGTTGGCTTTGTCTTGAAGTCCTTTACCCACTGCAAATTCCCGTTTCCGCTGTTCGTCTCTGAAATTTCACTGAGACGGGCGACAACGGACGTGGCACGAATCTGTCCTCCCCGGCTTCTCACGGCCGCCCACCGCCGTGCGCTCACGCCGTCGGCCACCCACCGGGCCGAGCATCTTCCTTTGGTCCCACTTCATCTATCTACATCCCCCTTGGACTCTGGGAGTTCACGTGCGTTGCCGCACGCACGTACTTTTAGCCAATGTCGCTGTTATCGTGAAGAACTATTGCGCTACTCGCAACGGGAAGGAGATCGCTGTTTAGCTCGCTGATTTCACGTCATCACCCCGCTGTCCAGAGGTACCTCACTGCGCTACCCGCGGCCGAGGAGTTCCAGACGACGTCGACGTTTCGCCGTTCAGACCCGACTTCCGCTTGTTGGACGACATTACGAGGTTAGTTTCCCTAACGAGTAGTAAAACCCACACCGTAGCAAAACTGAACCCTAAACTAAAACTGGACAACTACAATTAAATTTACTTTTTCGCATCAGTAAAATGTTGTCACTATAGAAAATCGACCATCGGACAATTTTCTGTGCATATAGGGTAATGGTCGATTTAGGCTGAACAAGAACACCAAATTGTGACTTTTGACGAATAGGATAGTCCCGAAAACCTAGAAACGAAACCTAATAGGATTTGATGAATTTGAGACCTGACATCGTCGCCGTGGCGATATTTCAGACGGACTTCTGCGGACGAGACGCTTGGACGAGACGCTTCGAGAGGACGACACACTCACCATTTCAGGCAAGTGTATCCACTTGCACTTTTGGCCGTGTTAGGCCTTAGTTGGTTAGAACTGTTAAATGTGAACAAATAGAACCGGACGTGAAATGATAGCGTCCGGGACGACTCTTGACGGCTCAGACTTGACGACGAAGTCTGAGCCTGACAACAACAATTTTTGAGGTGGTAGGGCTATCATGTGTGTGCGTGTGTATGGACACCCTAGAATAACCCTTCCTGTCGTGTCACGTCACGTCCCGTCTTGCACAGCCCGCTGGGCAATAGGGCACTCGCCGAGTGATCCCTTGTACTGATTCACAGCCTGCGGGCAATAGGGCACTCTCCAAGTTAGAGAGAGTGATCCCTTGTACTGATACACAGCCCGAGGGCAATAGGGCACTCTCCATGCTAGAGAGAGTGATCCCTTGTATGGATTCTCAGCCTGCGGGCAATAGGGCACTCACCAAGCTAGAGCGAGTGATCCCTTGTACTGGTGTCATGTCATGTCTTGTCTTGGGGTTTGGGGTTGGGTTGAGCGTGCGCACGGCAAGAGGGTCTGATCCCCCTCGAACCGTAAGGCGTGAACCCTTTCGTGTCTCACTTGTCTTGTCCTGCCTTGCTTCCGTCACGTCACGTCTTGTCCTGACACCTGTAGGCTAGTCCCGTAGTTGGTAGCACACGCTACAACTACTACTTGTTGTGCTTTACTTTCCTGCTATGTTACTTCTGTTTGTTACTCAGTTATAACCCCAGCATGCTAATCAACCAGTAAAACGTTGTCTAAAAGTTGATACACTTGCAGTAAAGTCTAACCCTTCTTGTAGACTTTACCTGACGTACAGTTCCTTTCTCTTGGGTGCTGTACGTCAGGTATTCCGCCAGAGTTCGTGGACGAGGCAGACTTACTGGAGTACGAGGAGCCGAGGACGTTGATCCAGAGTTCGTGCCTGACGAGGATCAGACCTTGAGGTCTTTTAGTCGCCACTTTCCGAGGGTACTACTTTTAGGTTTGTCTTTAAATCTTTTGTTGCCATGCTTAGGCTTCTTTTAGACTTTGTACTTGTTGGATATCATACCTCTAATTTAATGAATGCAATATCTTTTCCGTACTTTTGTTGTTTCGAACTATAAAAATGCAAGAACCTGAAAATCATTTAAAATGGTACCTCTACAGACGCTTATTGGGTCCGAGCTTCTAAAGCTCTGGCCTAAGCGGGCCTCGTCACGTTTCGCTTCCGTCCATTTTGGGAAGCGGGGAGTGACAGGTTTTAGTGGTGGCCCATGCAGGTCATGCAAAAGTTCGGAACAATAAAAAGTACCGCATTCATCTAATATCCACGTACAAGTCTTAATTAGTTTCCTAGTCTTAGATAGTAGGAAGACTTAGGTAGACGTCCCAATTTGACAGTCTGACGCCTTAGTTAGGAATTAGACATCCTCGTCCTAGGATACCTTAGTAGCCACTTGACTCTGACCAAATTAGATTTCTAGAGTCCTCCTTTTAGTTTAGTCGCTCGCCCAGCTCCATTGACTTCGAGCCCAGCAGAACGTAACCTTGATTCTCTTAGGAACTTTCCCCCTAGATCATGATTGTAGTTTAGCTCGTTAGGAAATCTTAGCGCCGAGCTCTCCTGATCTTCAGACGACCCGATAATTAGAATCCCTGACTTCTAGCGTCTCCCTGATCATTACCCTTTTCGTGATATCGACCGTAGAGTTCCATCGTAGCTTCGTGAATCGTATCCTAAGAGTATCTATCATGCGATCTTTTCCTTTCTTCCAATTCAAGTAATTGTTCCTGACGAGTGTCGTTGATCCTTCGAGTCTTTTCCCTTGCCAAGTCTGCTGCCTCTAAAAGTATTTTTGAAATTCCTATTAAGTTTTTCGCTCAGCTTAACTTCTTTGAAAACCCCTATGTTATATATTTCAAAATTCTTGTTTTTCGGTTGAGTTAAAATTCTTTCACTAATCTTGAAACCTCCCTGGTTGTAAAATTATTTTACTATCTTGTACCTATTTTCAAATCGGCATCTTTCGTGTTTCAGTTTTTTTTAAACCTTGTTATCAAATTCTATAATCCAATATATATATATATATATATATATACTTTTCCAAACTACAAAATTTTTATTGCTAATCACTTACCGCACGTACTTTTAAAATATTTTCTAAACCAGAGGGAACTCCAATTATTATTTAATTATTATTGTTATATCAGTTCTATGTTCTTCGTGACCACATTTCAAAATCTTTGTGTAAACTTATTTTCATTTGCAAAATAATCACTTCTCACCCTACCTTTCTTTCCTTCGTCTCACTCTTTCCCAGAATTGTAATTTACTACATCTGCCCACTTTTCTACGTATTTTTTTTAATAAGTATAAAAGTATATGATATCATATTTTACACGTAATTCTTCTTCCATCTATTTAATTATTTTGAGAAATATTTTTGTTCCATCCAACCAACTATCTCCTTATCCCGCCTAATTTGAACTCTTTCCTTCCGATTCTTTTCGTTACACTCCTGGCTTCTGTTTTTTCTTAGGTTGTGTAGACATTAGTCCTTGTAGTTGTCTATGTTATCTCCGGTTTAGGAGAAGGCCCTTTTGGTAGGTGATGTCGTTGTGGTGCATGAGTATAGGTAGAGTGCGTAGACCTGTATGAGTGTGTGTTATTTAGGATCCCGATGATTGCCTTTTGTGTCTTGAATTTGTACTCAGTGTTAACCATGATATGATTGAAGTTGTCTGAATGACGGTATTCATACGTATATGAATAGGGTCATAGCAGACAATTTCCTTAGACGTAGTTTTCGCGATTATAGAATAGCTTAGCTTTGACTGAATGTGATTGTATCAAAACTTCGTTTTCTTTTAAACCAACCCCTTTAAAGTTTTTGAAATTAGCTCACAAGATCACAAATCAATTATCTTCCTCGTCCATTACCACGACTCCACACGTTTTTTCAAATGTTTTAAATGTGTCACTGGTTTTAAGTTTCCCTTTTCTTCTCTATCTCTCCTTTTAGAAATACTATGTTATGGTTGTTATAGTTTCGGGACTAGCTATTATTGTGGTAGGATTTTGTTTGCGGGTAGGCTCATGGAGAGATGAGATTTGTTATAGCATTGATTAACCGATTTTGAAACAATAGGATATTGGAATAGTTTCTTTCGGATGAGAAGATGAGGTGTCTAAAACTTATTTATGATACCGATGTGAGACGGACTCAATGGGAAATTCTGGCCGGGTGAAATTATATGCGAGGAGATGATAACTTATCAGATTTGAGGCTTAGACGGGTGGTAGGTAGGAGTAACTGCGGAGTATAGTATGAGTCAGGATGATCACGAGAATTAGTAGAACTTTGTAAGCATCAAGACTTGGTTGTCGAGTTGACGTGAGAAGGCTTTGAGAATGATACGACGCGTCGAGATAAATGGATGGTTAGGTAGTCGGACTTAATATTGCTTAAGATTAATTATAGTGAGTAGGATAAGATATGATTTTGATAGTTCAATTATTTGGCGGATGAATTTATGGGAAGATATGACAAGGAACGTATTGAGGACACGACGATAGTTGATTTGTGAAGGTGTTATAAGATAGACAGAGTTTTTGTTTTGGGTTGGTGATTGACTAGAACATCATTTTAGCGATTGATTAATATTGGGAAGAGATAAAAAGTTAAAAGATTGTTTTTGAGCGATGATGTTTTATAGAGTGGTATGGTATGAGAAGATGATTATTATTCTTTTGTGAGGACTTGGAGTTGGAAATTTCAACAGCAATGATGGGTCTATGGTTAAGTCTTAGGATGTGAGATTAGTCGCGGCATTATTCAGTGAAAAGAAGGGTTATGAAGGATTAATTAAAGAACATTGGTTGAAGTTATAAGATTAGCGATCTATAGGCGTAGTCATGAGAGTTTTGGGGTATAAGGTTATATAGAGGTTATTATTGATAGTATGAGTGATTCCGAGGACGGAATCATTTCTAAGGTGGGTAGAATGTAACGGCCGCTTTCTGACCGTTCGTATTTTCTGCGTGCACGTGCTTTATCGTGCACGTATTTTACTTGGCTATTTTCGAGCTCCGGCATATGCGCCGTTGCGAACATTTTGGGGCGTTGGATTTTATAGTAATATTTGGGAACGTCTTTTCACGGCTCGTTTTCTCGCAAAACGATTTTGAAAGATAGGGGCGTTTTGGTCTTTTGGCACCAATACGCGGTTCCTGATTTTACGATAATTTTTGGTAGGTGTAACACGCAATCGGACACTGTAGCCCCGTACTTCTCGTCTCCACGATCGTCCCGGTATTTTCGGATTATTTTTCCGATGCCCGTAGTGGAAGATATCCCCTAATCAATTTCAACCGTTGATTAGCCACTAATCTTTTGAATTTCAAATTTAAAATCAAATCCTAATCAAATCTTTGGAGAATCCCTACGTATCATGCATGTGGGATTTCTTCCACTACCCACACCCAAAACTACACCCCCTCCACTCACATACTCTCTCTCCTAGTCACCTAAATACACTCTTTTTAACACCCATATATCAAGTTTCTCTTCCCTTTTAACAAACCCAAACCACAACCCTAGGAGGCCACGCATGAACCCATTTGCAGCCGCCTTGCTCCTCCTCCGGCCACCACGGCAGCCCCCCCAAGCTCCCCAACTCCGGCCACCACCTTCTCCTCCTCCTTCTCCTCCATCTCCACCTCTCCAAGACATCAAAAACTCCATGAAAACCACACAAAACACAGCCCAGGCCAGAACTGCGCCCCGCCGGAAAACACCGCCGGCCGGCCACCTCCGGCCACCCCCTCTGGTGACCACCACCCCCGATCAACTCCTCTCTGACCCCCCTAGCATCTCCACCTCCCCTTACCCTCTTCCCTCATCTCTATCTCCCTCAAAATGCTTTCAAACACAACCCAAACGACAGTTTTACAGATCTGCGCCACCACCGGAAAAACTCACGCCCACTGGCCATCCGGCCACCTACGATGACCACCCTACCGCCGTTGGATTTCTATCGAAACCACCTACCAACTGCAATTTTCCTCACGCTCATAGCCCACCTGTAGCTCCCGGAATCCTCGTCGGAACACGTCGCATCCGCTGTTTTTCACAGATCTGGAAGCTGAACTTCGCCGCCCGCGCACGGCCACCTCTGACCACCCCCGGCGACATCTCCACTGCCGTTGGCTTTGTCTTGAAGTCCTTTACCCACTGCAAATTCCCGTTTCCGCTGTTCGTCTCTGAAATTTCACTGAGACGCGCGACAACGGACGTGGCACGAATCTGTCCTCCCCGGCTTCTCACGGCCGCCCACCGCCGTGCGCTCACGCCGTCGGCCACCCACCGGGCCGAGCATCTTCCTTTGGTCCCACTTCATCTATCTACATCCCCCTTGGACTCTGGGAGTTCACGTGCGTTGCCGCACGCACGTACTTTTAGCCAATGTCGCTGTTATCGTGAAGAACCGTTGCGCTACTCGCAACGGGAAGGAGATCGCTGTTTAGCTCGCTGATTTCACGTCATCACCCCGCTGTCCAGAGGTACCTCACTGTGCTACCCGCGGCCGAGGAGTTCCAGACGACGTCGACGTTTCGCCGTTCAGACCCGACTTCCGCTTGTTGGACGACATTACGAGTTTAGTTTCCCTAACGAGTAGTAAAACCCACACCGTAGCAAAACTGAACCCTAAACTAAAACTGAACAACTACAATTAAATTTACTTTTTCGCATCAGTAAAATGTTGTCACTATAGAAAATCGACCATCGGACAATTTTCTGTGCATATAGGGTAATGGTCGATTTAGGCTGAACAAGAACACCAAATTGTGACTTTTGACGAATAGGATAGTCCCGAAAACCTAGAAACGAAACCTAATAGGATTTGATGAATTTGAGACCTGACATCGTCGCCGTGGCGATATTTCAGACGGACTTCTGCGGACGAGACGCTTGGACGAGACGCTTCGAGAGGACGACACACTCGCCATTTCAGGCAAGTGTATCCACTTGCACTTTTGGCCGTGTTAGGCCTTAGTTGGTTAGAACTGTTAAATGTGAACAAATAGAACCGGACGTGAAATGATAGCGTCCGGGACGACTCTTGACGGCTCAGACTTGACGACGAAGTCTGAGCCTGACAACAACAATTTTTGAGGTGGTAGGGCTATCATGTGTGTGCGTGTGTATGGACACCCTAGAATAACCCTTCCTGTCGTGTCACGTCACGTCCCGTCTTGCACAGCCCGCTGGGCAATAGGGCACTCGCCGAGTGATCCCTTGTACTGATTCACAGCCTGCGGGCAATAGGGCACTCTCCAAGTTAGAGAGAGTGATCCCTTGTACTGATACACAGCCCGAGGGCAATAGGGCACTCTCCATGCTAGAGAGAGTGATCCCTTGTACGGATTCTCAGCCTGCGGGCAATAGGGCACTCACCAAGCTAGAGCGAGTGATCCCTTGTACTGGTGTCATGTCATGTCTTGTCTTGGGGTTTGGGATTGGGTTGAGCGTGCGCACGGCAAGAGGGTCTGATCCCCCTCGAACCGTAAGGCGTGAACCCTTTCGTGTCTCACTTGTCTTGTCCTGCCTTGCTTCCGTCACGTCACGTCTTGTCCTGACACCTGTAGGCTAGTCCCGTAGTTGGTAGCACACGCTACAACTACTACTTGTTGTGCTTTACTTTCCTGCTATGTTACTTCTGTTTGTTACTCAGTTATAACCCCAGCATGCTAATCAACCAATAAAACGTTGTCTAAAAGTTGATACACTTGCAGTAAAGTCTAACCCTTCTTGTAGACTTTACCTGACGTACAGTTCCTTTCTCTTGGGTGCTGTACGTCAGGTATTCCGCCAGAGTTCGTGGACGAGGCAGACTTACTGGAGTACGAGGAGCCGAGGACGTTGATCTAGAGTTCGTGCCTGACGAGGATCAGACCTTGAGGTCTTTTAGTCGCCACTTTCCGAGGGTACTACTTTTAGGTTTGTCTTTAAATCTTTTGTTGCCATGCTTAGGCTTCTTTTAGACTTTGTACTTGTTGGATATCATACCTCTAATTTAATGAATGCAATATCTTTTCCGTACTTTTGTTGTTTCGAACTATAAAAATGCAAGAACCTGAAAATCATTTAAAATGGTACCTCTACAGACGCTTATTGGGTCCGAGCTTCTAAAGCTCTGGCCTAAGTGGGCCTCGTCACGTTTCGCTTCCGTCCATTTTGGGAAGCGGGGCGTGACATATTTCATCACATTCATTGATGACTTCACCCGTTTCGGTCATATTTATTTGATTTCCCACAAACATGAAGCTTTAACTTGCTTCAAAAACTATATGAGTTTAGTGGAAAATCAACTAGATTGCAAGATAAAGGTCTTGCGAACCGATCGGGGTGGAGAATATCAATCAACGAGTTTTAAGGAACTCTGTGATGATAAAGGCATAGTTCATCAAATAACTATGCCTTATACTCCGCAACAAAACGGTGTTGCGGAAAGAAGAAATATGACATTGATGGAAATGGTCCGATCAATGATGTCTCAGGCAAATTTGCCTATCACCTTTTGGGGTGATGCATTATTGACGGCAGCGTTCATCTTAAACCGTGTACCCTCGAAGTCGGTAAGTTCTACTCCTTATGAGTTGTGGAACAATAGAACTCCAGACTTAAGCATTCTAAAACCTTGGGGTTGTGCCTCTTATGCACATTTATCCTCTCACAAATATGGCAAACTTGGGCCACGTGGGAGGAAGTGTATCTTCATCCGATACGCTGAAAACTCCAAAGGATATGCTTTCGTCGGTCAAGAGGACAATGGGGGTTTTATAGAATTCGAATCGAGGGATGTTGTCTTCTTGGAAAACGAGTTTCCAAGACAGGGTGAAATAAGTCAAGACTTATCCTTGTTTGAGACTTGGGATTAAGAAGGATCGGAACGTTCGAGTGGGAGAATTCTTGGTGAAGAAGAAAATACGTTTCAAACTTCACCAATGAATGATACGAACGATACCAATCCTATTCCGAGTGGGAGTGATGTTATTCCAAGTGGGAGTGATGTCATTCCAAGTGGGAGTGATCAAACTCAAACAAGACGTAGTAATCGAACGAGGCTAACACCTCTGAGATTTGAGGATGAATTTCCTCAAACATTCATGACATTACTACAAGATGATGACGAACCTGCAAATTTCAAACATGCCGTCACATGCCCTGCTAAAGATAAATGGATAACGGCAATAGAAGAAGAACTTCAATCCATGAAAACAAACCAAGTCTGGGACTTGGTTGATTTACCTAAGGGACGTAGAGCCATTGGGAACAAGTGGGTTCTCAAAATCAAGCATAAGGCTGATGGCTCCATCAAGAAATATAAAGCTCGCCTTGTTGCGAAAGGTTTCACGCAACAAGAAGGAATAGACTACGAAGAGACTTTCTCTCCTGTCGTGCGTTTTACCTCCATTCGCTTAATTCTGGCAATGGTGGCTTGTTTGGACCTCGAGTTATATCAGATGGATGTAAAGACTGCTTTTCTTAACGGAGAACTAGATGAGGAGATCTACATGGAACAACCAAACGGGTTTGTACAAGAAGAAAACAAACATAAGGTTTGTAAACTTCGTAAATCCATATATGGTCTTAAACAATCCTCAAGGCAGTGGTATATGCGCTTTCAAGAAGTCGTTTTGTCGTATGGTTTCTCCATGCTCGACGAAGACAACTGCGTATATATTAAGAGGATTAAAAACAAGTATGTAATTATGTCTCTTTATGTAAATGACATACTTATAGCCAGAAATGATAAGCGTCTTATCTTGGATATCAAAGCTTGGCTTTCATCCGTCTTTGAGATGAAAGACATGGGTGAAGCTGCATATATCCTTGGGGTTAAGATCTCAAGGAATCGTTCCAAGAAACTTCTTTCTCTCTCTCAAGAGACATATATAAAGAAAGTTTTAGAACGGTTTAATATGCAGGACTGCAAGCCAATTGATACTCCAATAAGCAAAGGCGAGGGTCTATGTTTGGAAATGTGTCCCAAAGATCCAAAAGAAAAGCAAGCTATGGAAAAGGTTCCATACTCCAGTGCTGTCGGGAGTCTGATGTATGCTATGATGTGTACCAGACCGGACATTTGCTATGGTGTTGGTATGGTAAGCCATTACCAATCCAACCCAGGACAAGCACACTGGAAAGCGGTGAAGAGGATATTAAGGTACCTCAAAGGGACTGCGGACTATGCGTTATGCTATCAAGGCAATACCTTGAGACTCGAAGGCTATACCGATGCTGATTGGGCAGGTGATCTCGACGAGCGAAGATCTACCTCAGGCTTTGTTTTCTTTCTCGGGAATGGTGCAATATCCTGGAGCAGCAAGAAACAAACCTGCATCGCTCTATCAACTATGGAAGCCGAATTCGTAGCATTCAGCATGGCGGTCCAAGAAGCTGTTTGGCTTAGGAAATTCTTAGACAGGCTGACGAATGCCACTGACTCAAGCACTGTTCCTATATACAGTGATAGTCAAGCTTCGATTGCCTACGTCAAAGATCCTAAATTTCATTGTAAGACCAAACACATTGACATTCGATTCAAGTTTGCAAAGGACTATGACAAACAGAAGGAAGTAGACATAGGATACATATCCACGCATGAGATGATAGCGGATCCCCTTACTAAGGCGATCCCCAGAGATGTGTTCTACAAACACTTATCATCTATGGGAATGCGTAGGTGCTGAGCTGTATCTTGTAATATTTCCCATGTCTATAGAAGATCAAAGTTTAATAAAAGAAAGAAGTTATTTTATGTATTGCATACAAGTTTCTTACAAATGATTTTATACATTTGTGTTTAAGTCTCAGCTATTTTATTGTGTGTATGTCGGACAGATTAAGGTTGGCTCTCTCACATGAGCAACCGCCTTATCTTATCAGATGGATAATATAAAGATGAGACTAGTTTAAAGTCAAAATCATTAGACAAATGATTTAGAGTTGTGACTTAAACAAGATAGTCGAATGAAAGATCTGCATCATATGGATGCTTACAAAAGATCTGGGATCTGTATCACAAGGATATTTGAAAGAGATCTCATAGGATTTTTTCCTATCTGTCTTATGCAGGATGAGAGTCCGTGAATATTTCACGAGTAGTAAGGGGACTCAAAAAGATAGGCACTGTGGTGTCTGATCTTTTCATCCGTACAACATCATTAAGACATACTCTCCCTGGGAAAGGAGTGATGTTGTAATACGTGTTCATACCACGTATGCATTTCGACCACTGAGTTAGTAGCAATAGTGTTTGCTATTATGTGAGACTCAAAGGCCATACGGGTCTTAACTCTTACCCTCAAGGACTCCAATTGGTTCCTTCAGATTTGACGAGATGATCGCTATCTTAGCGTGTTGCTAATGGGCTATGATAAATTCGGCTCGGCGGGGCACATTAGAAAAGCGAATCAAGTCAAGATCAGAAGGTTCGCAAGAAGAGGAAGATTGATTTTATATTCACATTTGGACTTTAAATGATTCAAAGCTGGCCAGCCAATTGTAATCCAGATGGGATTCAATTGTTGAATATAAAGTATAAGAAATGTGAAGAAATAATCTAGGGTAAAGCATGCGTTGAACTACTCAACTTTGCACCTTCGAGGTCGTTGTGTATCTCTAACAAGTGCACAACAACAGACTCTACGCGCATGACGGTCGCACGGTCTATTTCTCGGTATGATAGATGAAAGAACTAAGAGAAAGACGTTCTCTTCCAATCCCCTCAAGTGTGAGTGGGAGATGTTGGATATGGAAGACGTTAGTACATCCTTGTAGGGGATGTACGAGGGAATACGGACCTCGAACGTCGCGTACACGAAGTCATGCGCAAAGGGAATATGTTCCCTTGCGGAGAGGATCACTAGATGAGTGGGAAAGTCGCATTATATATGCATAAGTGCATGCGACATATGGCTAATAAAGGGGGAATATCTTAAGCTTATGTTGTACCATGCATATGGTACAACTTAAGCTTATAATGTGCCATGTATCATGGTACACCTTAATTAAGTTGTTCCAAAGGAACAATTTACCCTAAAATAACTACCTTGGGGGCTATAAATAAGACCCAAGGGTAAGCCATTTCTTACACTTTTGCATGGCATTCATGCATGCATCTTCATCCTAGCGAAGCTCTGCCGAAATACTTCCTCTCCCTCTATCCAAGTTCTTAATCTAAAGTAGAGATTTAGATTGTGGATTTAGTAGCCTTACTCCATTCGTGAGAAGACTCGATCCGTCGTGGAGAATCCGAAGGCAAAGTTCCGAGACTACCGTGCCGCATACGCAAGCGTAAGTCTCAACTTTAATTATCGATCCTAACTCTGTTTTGGCAGGATCCTACACTTTTGGGGCAATGTCTCACCCTGGGTCAAGTCAAATGCCAAGTGTCATGAATGCTCTAGTCCGTGTTAGCGGGGATTCATTTCGTGTCTTTTTATTTCTTTCTTTTATTTCTACACTTCCACCCACATTGTCCGCGTAGCTAGCACACAACCTAGGCGAGGCTAGTAGCCATTCAAGCCATCCACCTCCCTGAGTTCGATAAACCAGCACCCTACACTAACCGTGCACTTGCGGTAAAACGACACCGCGCCCAAACCGTAAATGGGGCACCGATCACAAGCCTAGTTCAAACTACTAGCATTAAGATCGACAATATAATTCAACTCTAACTCAAGTTTGCTCTCACGCAACGTAAGTTCGAATCTAGATTATGATGGATCGTATTCGTCTTACCATCATACAAATGAATTTAATTATATAAATATCATAAAGATTCTAATTTGGTCGCTCTCGCACACCAACTCTAGGGAATCTCGATTATAGATCTAAATCAAATATCTATGGCTTTCCTTAGATCAAGATCCTCTCTCGAGCTCTCAAGATCCAATAAAAATCCCTAACTATCCGTAGTAAATCGATCACAATCTAACCCTTAAAAAGTTTAGCGACATAGCAATTCAATAGATCTCACAAATCATACTTTAAATCCATAGGGTTCTTCCCTTTGCCCTAGATCAAAGAGACTGCTCACAATTCATCATAAAAATCACATTAGAAATAAGATATGCAATAGAATTCAACACAAAACTCAGATTTAGAGAGAATTATAGCATTATCAATTTGCAAGAGTTTAGACAAAACTATTTTTGAATACAAGCTTCAACAATAAGAAATTTAGATCCTTCTCTCCAATCCTTTTGCCAAAAGAAAAATAGAACTATGATTAAAACTAAGAAAATTTTCTAAAGAGTCTCTCCTTGGGCTGCTCTCAAAATTGGGTATTTATAGCCGTCCAAAAGAATCAGAAAATCATGACAGATTTTCCCCTGAACAGCTACAAACCCTAGATTTGGAAATCTGCCCGACGGCGCACTCGGTCGAGTGAACTTCTCACTTGGTCGAGTGAGAAATCTGCAAGAATTGATTTTTTCAGCGTTCTAGAAGTTCAGACCACTCGATCGAGTAGTCTTGTCACTCGGTCGAGTGAGATTTGTACTCGGTCGAGAAGGACCTACTGCAGATCCTCCCTAAAAACAGAGAAGCGTCGAAGGATTTCTTCACAATTTTTATCTCCACTCAGTTGAGTGGTCTTCTCACTCGGTCGAGTGGAAATTCCCACTCGGTTGAGTACATTCTGGCTCTTCTTCAGGCTGGATAGGGCGTGCCAGCTTCACTCGATCGAGTGGGCTGCTTCACTCGGCCGAGTGGCCTGTTTTTGTACTCTTCTTTCTCTCTTCTTGCTTTCTCGTCGTTTCTTTCACCTTCCTTCTTCTTCTGCTCGTCCTCCAGTGTCGTTAGCTCTCCGATATCATCGTTAATGATGATCCGACATGCGTGTAGGTGTTTGTGGCTCCAAATTACTCTCGATTGATCAATATTTCCTGAAATCAGACGAAACAAAGGAAAAGTGAAATATATCATGAAAACATCGTATAATCATTAAAATTTCGATATGAGTAATCGTTATGGGATGGCAAAATGCAGAAATAAAGTTTAAATTATGAGCATATCAGCGTGCCGTCTCAAGCAGCCTACACGGCCATTAACGGGGCGTGGGGGTCACGCCTTGCCACCTTGGCGCACCATGGCGTCGCCGTGGTGAGTTTTTTAGAACCTTGGGATCCACACACTTGGGTACATCCTGCCACACCAATATCCACTATAATCATACACATGGTAATTAACACAACTCCCTACACAAGGGACACCCTACACAAGGGATTTGTCCTACACAAGGACTTACACAAACCATACACATGGGTTAGTCCTACACAAGGACTCAAACTCCCAGAAAGGGAAAAGAGAGTTTGGGTTTAAATCAAAAAGATGAAATAAAAGGACTCTTACATATGCCTTGATGAGATGAACTTACTCAAAGATGATGCAAGGCATGGAAGAGAATCTCCAAGTGTTGAGATGAACTTTGATTGCACTTGGAGGATTTCTTTATGAGCTAGCTTCAATTCATGAAGAAAAATGAGCTCAAAAGAGGGAAATGAGAGAAAATAAAGAGTGGTTTTGATTCTTAATGATATTCAATAATTATCAAGAGTTCTAAATGAACTAAGCCATCTCCTATTTATATGAAGCCAAAATATCCCATTAAACCCAAGCAAAATACCAAAAAACTCTAATTTACAACGGCTAAATTTTGGCACAAACAGCTTGGACAGGCGCCTGTAGGCATGGAGTCAGGCACCTGTTGTAACGACTAGTTTTATCCAACGGCTATAATCTGAGTCAGGATATGCGGCTATAGTAGACTACACAGGCACCTGTGCCACTGTGCAGGCGTTTGTAAAGACTTCAGCAGGCGATTGCCATAAGGGAGGATTGGAGCAAAAAATGACAAGTTACGCACTTCTATGAACCATGCGACTGTAGAACAAAGTTCAGGCGTCTGAAGGTTGACTATCGCATATCCTTTGTACTTCAGTCGCCTATACCAAATGCTCAAATATTGAGTCAAGAAAATTGACTTGAGCTAGTGCATAATAGCCTCCTGTTAAAGGATGGCCAGGCGCCTGGTGAACCACCAGTCGCCTGTCATGCCTTCAACAGGCACCTGTTGGAAGTCCAGATACTCTAATTAAGTTTTTAGCATGGGGAACCTATTGGATTGGTTTCTAAATGATCTTAAGGTTCACTAAGATGGTGTATGCATATGCATGAATGTGTATGACCATCTAATCTAGGCAACCTAACTCACACAAAGAAGTAAAAGACATAAATGTAAATATTACATGGATTACATTCATTTACTTCTAAGTGCACTTCTCTTCAAGCTTGAGTAGCCTTGGTTCTTCCCATCATCTTCCAAGCTTTGGTACCTCTTGATGAGATTCCTTGCACCAAGCTCCAAGCTATGGCAATGCTTCTCTTGATATCCATCCTTTCATCAAGCTTTTAGTCTCCAAAATGTTATCCTTCAACTGTTAAATATGAGACTAAAACATTGAGTGTCATTAGCAACAACATAATGTTGTGATCATCATCAAAATTATATTGGCCTAAAAATACAATACCTAACATTCTCCCTCCTTTTGATGATGACACACATTATGTAAAAGATAATAAATAAAGTACAATGTTAATGAGTTCCCCTACTTATATGCACCAATTGTAAACAATAAACCAATAAAACTTCAAATCAATTGTGACATATAATAAGTAAGATTAAATAAACCATATCTCTCCCCATATGACTTACATAATCCATATCTTTCTCCCCATTGTCTTTGTCAAAAAGGTGGACACAACATACAAGAAATAACTCTTGTATCAATTTCCTTTAAAAATGTGACAAAATCCAAGAGATTAAGAGATGTTTGATACCTATTATGAAATCTTAGGTGTGTATTAATCACTATCCCATGCTCCCCCTAGATCATAGAAAAGGTCAAAATGTTTACTTCAATGATCTAATGAAAATTAATAGGAGCCATGGGCCAAAATTGTATCAATGCTGTTGCGGGTCCAGTCTGCCCAACAATAGAATTTGTTTAGGGGGAATCACAGGTACAATGAAACAAGTAGTGGGTTTGTCGCTGAGGCTAGCATGTCTTGGAACGCACTTTGTAGGAGAAGGATCCATGGTCGCCGGATGGTCACCGATTGGTCACCGACCGCCTGGTAGGTGAGCCGAGCTTCATGCGAGAAGAACAGCTCGTCAGAAAGGCTGGGTTGGCTGTCAACCCGTAGCCTCTCCGATGATTAAATTAATGAATGACTCTTCAGAAGTAGGTCGGACACGCGGGCCGATCTTAAAGTTGAGCGGCTTTACATGGTGGACTTATGAGGAAGGCACATATAAATGGAGGATATCCGACATTGAGTATTGAAGGTTAGTTTATGATTTCAACCAACCAACCCCCTCATTGGTTCCTGGAGGGGGTATTTATAAGGTGGAGAGTCGTTTGATAAGTGTCCAAGCATCTGTCGCTTTTGCTTAGCTAGAGCATTAGTAGGGACACGATAGGTCGACAAAGGTGTCAGAGATATTTATTGAACTGCCTCAACCTAGCATTAAATGGGTGTCAGAAGGTGTTAGAGATATTTATGCATTAATGGGAGACATGATGGGCAACCATCAGTTCTCGTTCTTAACCTCTGACATTAATTGGAGGCATAGGTGGCCCTACATCATCATGTCAGAGATATTTGTGTATGCTAGGTCACCCTTAGGGAGAGCCAAGCTCGGCGTCCGTGCTTGGCGTCCCCAGAATTTCTCTGGCTATGCTTCTTGTTTGGAGAGTAGGCAAGCTTCTTCTACGCTAGGCTGGCGAGCCTTCTACTTGATCAGCTGTTGAGCTCTTCTCTTAACTCTGTTGGCAAGCTTGCCGCCCAGCAAGGCGAGCTTCCCAGTGTCGGAGCAAGCTTCCATTCGGGCTTGTTCTTATTCACGATGGTTGGAGAGCTGTTCGATTGGGCTTCGAATATATGGGCCTTTATTCTCCGGTCCGGCCTTAAGGCCGTAATAATTTCTCCCGTCATTCGAGCTTGAAATGGCAAGCCCGGCTCAACTCGGATGATGAGTCATACTCCTATTGGATGAGTGATGGTTGGCGGCATTTAATTCAAATTGACTGCAAAATCTCTTAGGTCATCATGGCGATTCGACGACGGGGAAGGATTGAGGGGTCCAACCATTCGGAGCATGACACGTTACTGATGTGATCGTGGGGGGAAGTTGAGGTGCCAGACTTGCCCAGATCTTGCCATGTGGACCGCCTTCAACGACTGAGATCGACCAATCCCCCCTATGAATAGAGATGGGAGAGCAGCAAGATGGAGTTTCCTGCACTCATTTTCAAAATTTCACTTCCCTCCGTCGTTACTACGAGCCCTCACCACTGTCGTCACACCGTTCGTAACCTTGTTACCGCTGAAGCTCCGTTCATCTTTTTGTTTCTTAGGTATTCCCTCAAACCCTCCTTTGGCTTCATCTCCTTTTTTCGCTTCCAGTCCTACGTCAAGGGGTGGTTCGACAAGTTTGAGGGTGGCATCACCGTAGAATCAGTGGAGCCGACAGTGTCTTGGCTGGAGGAGCGGGCGGAAAACCCTGCCGTCAAGCTTGCTGTTGCTTCGATGTCGACGATCAAAAGGGACCCCAAGAAAGGAAAAGTGCCTAGGTTGGCCATCAGGGTTCCAAAGGCAACGAAGTTACGACTACGTTCCCTGCGGAGATTCTGGCCATAATGTCCCAAACACCGACCGCATATATCCCCCTTGTTCGCTCTAACTACATCAGGCCGCCCTACACATTTTTCCTTCCTGAATACAATGAGCGTTGTTTTCTCCACAAGGGATAACGAGGTCGATGTCTACTACCCGACCTTCACCCTTGGGCTCCGGTTTCCACTCCATCCCTTCCTCCTGCTCGTCCTCCACTTCCTCGAACTCCCCCTCTTCCAACTGATGTCGAACGCCATTAGTTCCATGGTCGGCTTTCTCGTTCTTTGCTCTGGCAGCAACATAAGTACGACCTTGCCATTGTTCCAATATTTCTTTGAGGCAAAGCGGAAAGGGGCATTCTACTATATCTGTGCAAGGAGGGGTCGGCCTCTCGTCCTCAATCTGTCGGGCAAAGAAAGAGACTGGAAGGAGAGGGTTGTCTTCGTCTTGACGCCAGTGGACTTGGCTCTGAGGTCGAACTGGGGGGACATTGAATCCCTCGTGAACAATGAAGTGGTCCTGGGGGGAGACCTGGAGAATGCTAAGATCATGGAGGAAATCCCCAAAGAAAGCAGGGAATTCGAGGGCCTGGTCGCAGACTAGCAGATCACCCAGCATGCCTGGATTGAAGGTACTCTAAGCTTAGTGATAAACTCCAGATATGCTCACCCTGATCTGTCTTCTTTTTGCAGGTGCGGCCATGAGTCTCTCAACGGAGGAGATGATGAAGATGGCCAGGGAAGCGGTGACCAAGGAGCAAGTAGTCAAGGGCAAGGAGTAGTCGGAGAAGGGCAAGGATCGGTCGCTCAAGGGCCCAACGAAGGTCAGGCAGAAGCGTAGCCAGGAGGGGGTAACCACCAGCCGAGTCGAGAGGGAGGAGCGAAGTAAGAAGGCGAGGAAGGAGCCTACGCCTGTCGCTTCCTTCTCCCGTACGAGCGAGTCGACATTGGGTGGCCCCATTGAATTCAATCCAGTCGTGGAGCCGGTGGCCGACCTTACAGTCACCATGCCCCGGGTCCGTCGGCCGACGTGATCGCCGTGATCCCCATTCGTTTGGCCGTGCCTCCAAGTTCACCAGCCGAGGCGGCCTAGACCAGTCGGTCTAAGACTGTTCTACGCTGGCCCTTCAGGTGTCTGCCGTCTGGGCTGTGGAAGCCGGGCCACCCAAGCTACGAGGCGACGCTCGCCACCGTCAAATCAAAGAAGGCCGAGATCCTTGCCCTCTCATCGGGAAAGATCGGCATGCCAATCTACCCGGTGGAAGCCCAGGAGTTAGTCGTTGATGAGACTGGTATACCGGCTTGCCTGGTGGAGAACATCATGCTATCGAGGGACTAAGCGTCCTTGACGAATGTCGATGTCGAGCGTCTCTGTGATACGGCCGTCTGGCATAGCATGCAGGTTCGTCACTTTCTTTATTCAAAATTCCGGTCTACTTTTCTTTTAGGTGCGCTTATGCTTTTGGTCCCTTCTGTATACGGTTGTAGTATTGGTGTCCCTACAATGTCACACGGAAGTGGTGAACAAGGCTGAGGCGGCTCTTGGAAGGAAGGCGGCCGAGCTAGAGGTTGTGAAGAAGGAAGCTACCGGGAAGCTGAAATTTGTCGAGGACAAGTTGGTGAAGCTCCAGAAAAACTATTCGATCTATAGGGAGACAATCACCGAGCTGGAAAAGGCCAAGGAGGAGGCAGAGCAGAAGGCCCGAGACGAAGAGGCCCAGAGGGTCGCTATTGAGAACATCTTGGCCAAGGAGAGGGAGGTCGGCGCAAAGACGACTGCCGACCTTGAGTGGTGAATGGAGGAGCAAGAGAAGATCGATCTAGAGGCGATCAAGGAGGAGGCCGTTTGCCAGTATCAGCTCCTGGAGTTCATCCCCGCCCTGACAGAGATGAGGGCCGAGGGTGTTGAGGAGGGTCTGAAGCCGGTCCTTAGGAGGGTCAAGAAGGGGTTGGGGAAGCTCTACCCCAATCGGGAGATTGACTTTTCTTAGTTATCGAGGTCTCCAACGACGAAGGGAAGGCTTCCCTCCCTGCTGATGCCGAAGAACAGGCCAGCGACGATCAGGTAGGAAACCAGGCGACGCTCAGGCCCCAGAAGGTGATGACTGAGTGGAGGCTCCGTATTTAGGGGGCACCAATGTATGGCTGGTTTTGGGGCCAGGCTTGACTTTCGTAAAGTTTAGTGTAAATACAATGATTAATGAATTTGAAAATTTTCTTTGCTTGCTATTGTTGTTCATACGCCTTGTGGATCTTTGTATGTGTATGCCCCCAACCTTCAACATGGATGAGCTTAGGGCCGAGGAAAAGTGGGATGTTGTAGAGTCTGAAAGAAAATTTCTGCAAAGTGTGTACTTGTACAGTTAGATTGGCAAAGTTCCTTACTAGCCTGTCCTTAGAGTCTTTGGGGGTCGGGTCGGAGTCGTAGCCCGTCCTGCGCCCTTGGAGCCTTTAAGAGGCGGGTTGGGACCGGAGCCTATCCTGCGCCCTTGGAGTCTTTGGGAGGCGGGTTGGGGCCGTAGCCCGTCCTGCGCCCTTGGATCCTTTAAGAGGCAGGTCGAGACCGTAGCCTGTCCTGCGCCCTTGGAGTCTTTGGGAGGCGGGTTGGGGCCGTAGCCCGTCCTGCACCCTTGGAGCCTTTCGGAGGCGGCACGGGGACGTAGCCTATCCTGTGCCCTTAGAGCCTTTGGGAAGCGGGTCGGGGCTGTGGCCCGTCCTGCGCTCTTGGAGACTTTCAGGGGCGTAGTGCATAATCTGCCCCACATCATCCCCAGTTTGGGTAGCGAAGTCCGATCTGCTGTGGATAGCTAGGCCTTGACCTGCCCCGTAGGTTTGATAAGGAAGGGTTGAGGTGCGTAGCCTATCCTAGTCCCTTGGCAACCTTTTGGGGGCGCATCGCGTAGCCTGCCCCCGATCTTTGATCATCCCTGGTTTGGGTAGTGAGGTCCGACCTGCTATGGATAGCTAGGCCGCGACCTGCCCCAGAGGTTTGATATAGAAGGGTCGAGGCGAGTAGCCTGTCCCAGTCCCTTAGCAACCTTTCTGGGGCACAGCGCGTAGCCTGCCCCGGATCTTTGATCATCCCCGGTTTGGGTAGCGAGGTCCGACTTGCTATAGATAGCGAGGTCGTAACCTGCCCCAGAGGTTTAATAGGGAAGGGTCGAGGCACGTAGCCTGTCCCAGTCCCTTGGTGATCTTTTGGGGGCACAACGCATAGCATGCCCTAGATCTTTGCTTACGACGAGGTAGCTTGCTATTAATGATTAAGCCGTCCTTTGCTTAGAGTCTCTCGAACGCAAGAAAAATGTGAAGAATGTTTAAGTCAAAAGATAACGACATATCAGAGATAGAGCCGAGACCTGTGACTTTATCTTCTTGGTCGTTTTGTGAGAGCTTGGACTCTCGAATGTTTAGCTGACCTTCGAGGAGGTGCCCTAAATTTGGGGAGGAGCTGAAATTTAAATTCAGACAATAAATTGAAAGAGTGTACAAGGGAAAAAAATATTTATTGATAATATTTAAGCAAATGCTCGACGTTCCATGGATGAGCTAATTCATCGCCCTCCATGATTGCCAAAATATAGGTCGATGGTCCCACAATGTCAGTTATTGTATATGGGCCTTCCTATATGGCAGAGAGATTTCCTCGGCGGCCGATCTTCGGTCTGAAGGTTGCATCTCTCAGGACGAGGTCGCAACTCTAAAGCTCTGCTTCCTCATGGATGAGTTTTAGTATCTGGCCATTCTTTGGTTGTGCTTGATAAGGCTTGTTAGAGCACGGTCACTTACTTCTTTGATGATCTCGATGTTGGTGTCAAGGCCTTCTTCATTGGCTTCTTCGTTGAAGTGCTAGAGTCGGAGGGATTCCTTGCCGACCTCTACTGGGATGATGGCCTTCACCCCGTTGGCGAGCATGAAGGGGCTCTCACCGGTTGAAGCTTTGTATGTGGTGCGGTAGGACCAAAAGATGCAGGGTAGCTCGTCGAGCCACAATCCGTAGGCACTGCCGACCTTCTTCCTTGGGGGCTCGAGGATGCATTTGTTTGCTGCTTAGGCCAGGTCATTGCATTGTGGATGCGCCACGGAGGCAAAGTGGAGGTTGACGCCCCAATTCTAGTAGAAGCTCCTAAAGTCCGCACAGTCGAACTGCTTCCTATTGTCCGCCACTATGGAGTGGGGTACCCCAAAGCTGCATATAATGGACTTTCGGATGAATTTCTTCATTTCCTTCAAGGTGATGCACGCCAGTGGCTCCGCCTTGGTCCATTTGGTGAAGTAGTCGGCAGCAAAGAAGAGAAACTTCCTTCCTCTCAATGCCATGGAAAATGGTCCAAGAATGTCAAGGCCCAATTTGGCGAATGGGACCAGGCTGAGGATCAGAATTAGGCCAGCGGGCGGGGCGGTTGTATGTTTATAGAATCTTTGGCACTCCTCGCACCACTTGACGTAATTGGCTGTGTCCTTCAACATGGTCGGCCAATAATATCACTGTCGGATTGCCTTGTGCACTAGAGTGCGTCCACCATAGTTATTCCCATAGAATCCTTCATTTATCTTACAGATGACCTGCTCAGCTCTGGTGGGCCCAAGGCATTTTACATAAGGCAAGCGTTGTATCTTGTACGACGCTTTCGATAAAGCACGCTGCCGAAGATCACAAACGTCAAGGCCCATCTTTCAATATTCCGTGCTTCTATCCTGTCTTCTGGTAGGGCTCCGGTTTCTAGGTAGGCGACGATCGGGCTCATCCATGATTACTCCTGGTCGATGCACAACAGCTTGCCCTCCTCTATGCTTGGTGTTAGCAG
>CM061140.1:99307289-99580143 GCA_030789695.1 Scilla litardierei | reverse complement strand
GTCCCTAGTCGTCTCCTCCTCCTGTTCATCCAAAATTGCTAGCGTATCCTCTCCTTTGCACACACTTCCTGCCATGTTGATATTTTTATTCGTGACTTCATCGTGGCATGGCTCGCTTGATATACCTGTAATAGAATATGAACTCATATTAGATTCTTGAAATTGAATTTCAAAAGAATTATTTTCTTCTAAGCAAGTGGCAATCAGAGTAAGATTTTCAATGGATTGCTGAATTTACCGACTCCGAGCAAGGAAGTTCTCTTGGAATTGATGGGATGTAGCCTCCTGTGTCTGAATGAGCAATTGAACTTTCTCTTTCAAGGATTGCAATGTACGTCTACGCTTTGCTCCCCTTGATCAAGGCATGAAGGCTCCGTTGAATCACCCTCTAAAGTCTCTTTAATGGTCTGATCATTCTCGTGTAAAGAATCCATGTACTTCCACGCCTCTGTCGGCATCATGACTCCCAAAAATTCCTGCAGCTGTGGTCGTAGTCCAAATAAGAAGGACTCCATAAGCTCTTTCTTTGTGTACCCATGCTGCGGATATCTCGATACTATATCTGTGAACCTCCTCCAGGCCTGAAAGAAAGTTTCACAATCAGTCTGATTAAAACTAACGATCTTGAGCTTCTCCATCCTATGTTTGTGAGCAATATCGTACTCTGCATCATACCAATTGTTTGTGCGATAGAAATTCATGTATTCCATTTTTTTTTGAATTTTTTTAAAGAGAAAACAAAAAAAAAAAATAATAAAAATCCTAAACTATAAGATGGAAGGATCTCACCGAATATTCCTCCATACGAACTGAAATTGTAGCTTACAAGTACAGTTATCCCCAGCAACGACGCCAAAAACTTGACTCGTCTCAAAAGATGTGAGCGCTACTCCAAAGTGCAGGAGATTGAACAAGTAATAATCTTGTTGAGTCCAGGTATCGTATCCACGGGACAACTGACTTGCAAAACCACAAATTTCAGTTTGTAATGAGTAATAATACGATGAGAAACAACCACCTATCAAGTATAACGATATGGTATCAAGAGATTAGAATAAGAAAAGAAAATCATACGATAACTACGGGGAAGGCAATATTGGGGTATCAATATGAAGAGTATGTGTTGGTTGTGATTTTGTTAGGATCTATGTAATCAATGATTTTCAATACCTTTTCTATAATTCAACGTTTCGTCTGGTTAGGGCACGAGAACTTCAGAAAATATAACGATAAACGAACATCGAAAAGTGCCTTAAGCATCGCATACAATACTTGTTTCATGAGGAAAGTAAGCTGACGTGCCCGCAAGGGTCACGCCACGAATAAATCCGCAAAGATCGTATTTGTCACGCCCCGCTTCCCATTATACCTGGGAGCGAGGACGCGAGCGGGCCCGCTTGGGCTGGAGTGGTGAAGCCCCAACCTAATAAGCGTATGTGTATGACTACTTGACAGGTTTTTGCTTGCGAAACAATCGAAACAACAAAATAATGCCATCATTATACTTTAACTTCCAGATTACATGTACACAAAGAATTAAGGCCCAGCATGGCCATTACAACAGTTACACCAAATAAAATTACACCTGAAAGAATACAACAACAATTATTAAAATTTTTAGTAAGCTGTGATATGTATGCTGTCCTCAGTAGTGGGTCTCGTACTCCTGGTTCTATTGGTCCTCTTGCTCAATCTCCAAATGAACTCTTCGGTGAACTCTGCTCAAAACCTAACGTATATTTCACAGACAAGGAAATATACGTCAGCGAGGGGTCGCTCGGCAAGATTTAAAACGTTAGTAATAAAATGACACTCGGCAAGATTATAATATGGTTTACAAAATATGATGCCAACAAGATGGTACATAGCAGCATAAGGAAACATGTGAGCATAGCGACTGTAGTATGCAAAGTAACGAGCATGAGTAGTGTAGTGTGCACAGCAATGAGTATAGCAAGTGTAGTGTATACAACAATAAGTACATCAAGTGTAGTGTGTACAGCAATAATCGTGGCAATACGTTAGCAGGTATAATCGTGACAAGTGTAGTGTGTACAACAATAATCGTGGCAAGTGTAGTGTGTACAGCAATGATCGTGACAATAAGTTTAGCATGTTACACCATAGCATCAGCAGAGGTAAAAAGGGTGCATCAATCAATCTCTTAACTAGTGACAAGCCCAGTGTCTGAGGGGGAGGTGACTAACATTACACCCAAGCCAACGGGAGCTATCCGTGGCTCTATACTCACCGACCCGGCCAGGTGTCGGTCACGTTCACCAATAGAGTGTAATCCAGCTTTCCAGCCTCTACTACACTAGACTACCCCACCCAAAGTGTCCATAAGCCAATCCGTAGTTCAATATTTGCTGTATGGCAAACATTCCGTAAATGGCCCGCGGCCCAATATCCGTATTGCCCGAAGGCCCAATGATCCATAAGCGCCCGAAGGCCCAATAGTCCGTAAATTTGCCCGAAGGCCCAACATCACATCCCATCACTGCTGTACATTTAGCAGTTAAAAAGGTATACAATTAATGCGTTCGTTACAAATACTTTATTTCAAAAGTGATGAATGTAAAAAAAGCAACTAACCATGCCCTTAGATTCATTAAACTTGAGCGACACACTTAAAAGTTGTTATTTACAGTTGTTTGGTAATTTCGGTCACGAGACCGGAGCAATGTGGTTAAAAGCGGTAAGTGATAAATGTTTGAGTGTTTGAACTTGTAGAAAATCAGTATACTTGAAGAGGGTAAATACTTGCTCCTTTGAAGATATGTAGAACAACATACTTGCTCCTTTGAAATTAGTAGAAGATAAAATACTCGTAATGGCTAGATACTTGCCTTGAACGATGCGTTCCTGGGTGCCCGCGTGATCGTATAAGGGGCGAAGATATATCTGCGAAGACGGATTCAGATATCAAGCTGAGAGTTCTTAACTAAGAAGATAATTATATATTAAACATCACTTATATTATAACAGTTGTACAAGTTTATGCAAACTAATCACATCAAGTTATAAACTAAGTCATAGGCTAACAAATGTAACAGTAGGAATACTTAAGAAACTAGGCATATAATATACTAGCAACTAATAATAACTACTTATTTTACATATATACTAACATTATTATGAGGGACAACATCTCATACTACGTACTAACGTATAAAAACAACCTACTAACATATAAAAAGAACCTGCATGCTCATTATTAGGGGGTACAGCAAACAAATAAACATACAGTATAAAATAATCAAAAAGTTATAATATACCCACAACCTTCCCTCTTTGCGTTATATACATAGCCTCGTGCTTGCATGCAGAGGGTTGCGGCGTTGGTCAAAAACGGACGGCGACGGGTGGCGAGTAATGTGGTGTAGATGGTGCGTAACGTCACCGGAGAGAGTGAACGACGGCGAGTAAGGGGCGGAGGATGGCCGGAGCTGTCAGAGCTTGGTTGAGTCGGGGTGGTCGAGGAAGCGGGCGGCCTGAGGATCTCTGTAGTCGGTGCCGGTCGTGAGGAGGAGTCGAAGCAGGCGGTTGATGACGGGAGCTCGAGGGCAGGTAGGGGTGCAAGGTCGCCGGAGGAGAAGGTGGCCGCGCGGCGCTTGGGGATGGCGAACGGAGGACGACGGTGCGGGGAGGCCGGAGTCGGAGATGGCGTTGCGTGCGCGAGGGAGGAATCGGGGCGAGGGGAGGTGGCGCTCGGCGTCTGCAAGGTCTGGAGTGAGAGGAGCTTGCGATTTTGTGTGGGGCGGCTGCTAGTTGAGACCTTAGGGTTTAAATATAAAGGAATAGGGTAGCAGCATGAGAGAGAGAGAGAGAGAGAGAGAGAGAGCCTAGGTTAAAAAACAATATATAGGGTTGCTGTGTTTGATGTTTTAGCCTTAGGTTTATATGATAACAGATGTTGATGGGTTGGGGTCTAGCAACGTACAGCACGTTGAAAGCTCAGATTTTATTATAATTTATTGTGATTAAAGGCCGTGTGTGAAGAGCAGTTCGGCCAAAGGGAAATTAAAACGTGGGCTAGGCTATTAAGGAAATGATTTGAATTGGAAATGTCTGAAATCTTATTAATGGGTTTAGTATTAAAGGGATTTAATTAGGGGGATTTAGAGCTAATAAATCAGGTTTAAATAGGAAAGCTTTTGAAAATAGGTTTTATTAGGAGTTAATCAATATGTTTTAATATGAACTAAATAGGAAAGTTTTTCAAATGTTTAAAAAAAAACTTAAATTCGAATTTGAATTTGAAATGAAAATTAAAACAGATTTTAAGAAGAGGCCTTTAAAAATAATAATGGGTTATAATAGGAAGTGGTTTTGAAATTTGAATTTTGAGTTGGAAAAACTAAATTTTTAGGGAGAGATATTTTAAAACATTAATTAGAAAGAATAAAAATAAGTATGAAGGAAAATGGAAATGGGTACAGGTACGAGTACATGGACAGAAATGTCGAACAACGGATATGAGAAAAGTTTTACACGAGAGAATACGGATATAACGTAACGACAAAAACCGGTCGTTACATCCTACCCACCTTATAAAAATTCCGCCCTCGGAATTTCCTAAGTTAGGTAGGAAAAAGTCTGATAGGCGAAGGGTCAGAGTATCAAGGAAGCAAGAGACAAATAGAGAGGAAAGGAAACTTCTGAATCGAAAATGGTCTAAGATCGAAACAATTTCAATCGAAATAACACCTAAAGTATTACAAAGCAAGATAGGCGAAATGGTAATAGTAGAAGCAAAAGATATATAAAAAAATGACAAGCAAGGGTAAGCACATGATATGAACCACTAAGTGCGATGATAGGTCAGAGTTCAAATGTCATCGTTCATCACCGGCACGTCGCCCCCGACTTCCTCAGCGACCATAGATAAATTTTGGCGCCGATTATGTTCGGGATTGGCCTGTTGAGGAACTTGACGCTGAGGGGCTAGAAACGGTCCCTGTTGGGTCGCAGAATTGCTAGCACGTCGAGGGCAGTTCCTTGCAATATGATCTGGTGCTCCGCACGCCAAACATTGGTTCAACAGCACGCGACAATCCTTCTTGACGTGCCCAACCCGGCTACAATGATGACATACCACTGTAAGTATGGGGTCGACAGAAGTTGCAGGCTTCTTAAAATTATTGGTCTGAGTCGGTCGGAGATCATTCTTTGGCGGCTCCTGCGGACGCTTGCCTGCCTGACGTGCCTTCTTCTGGTTCGCGATCTGCTCGTGCCTCTTTGCAGCTACCAGGACTTGCTCATGAGTGGTGAAGGCGCTCCCGGACAATACACTCTGTATGTTTAGGTCTAAGCCCTATAGAAAGAGGTGTGCACCGTCCTCCGCGTCTGCTACCAGGTTAGGGGCGAATCGACTCAGCATGGTAAACTCAGTCTCCTACTCGTCGACTGTCATGGTGCCATGCTCTAGGTTGACGAAGTGCTGTTGCATCTCCCTCTTTGCAGCCTTCGAAAAGTACTGGGCGTCAAATCTCTGTTGGAAAGTGCCCATGGAATCAGCTTGGTTAGCCTAGTCTCTTCAGCATCCCACCAGTGACGTGCATTGTCCATCAGTTGTTTCTTGGCGAGATCCACCCAGTCATTCGGAGTGACTCGGGCAAGACCCAAGTTATCCGCAGTACTGCGAAGCCATTCCTCGGCCGCTAGTGGGCCCTCGTCCAGAGAATCTCTTCGGATGCATCTCTCGGAACTGCTTGGCTCCAGGCTCATAGCGGGGTTGTGGAGCAGCTGGTGCAGCCTGACGTCCTTGCTGGACTAGATGGTGCTGAACCTCCAGCATCTCTCTCATAACACCAAGCATCTGGCGGATGTCGTCCTCTCCGCCTCTAGCAGCTCCGGATCCTTGTCGAGTGTTACGTCTTCCTGCCATGCTGCAAACAAACAAAGTAAACATTTGCATACAAGATTTATCCAGACAGTCTAGTTAATAATGACATCTATGTTGTTCCGAGTATTTCGCAGAATGCAAGACCTGTATGGTCAACCACTAAAACCTGTCACGCCCCGCTTCCCATTATACCTGGGAGCGAGGACGCGAGCGGGCCCGCTTGGGCTGGAGTGGTGAAGCCCCAACCTAATAAGCGTATGTGTATGACTACTTGACAGGTTTTTGCTTGCGAAACAATCGAAACAACAAAATAATGCCATCATTATACTTTAACTTCCAGATTACATGTACACAAAGAATTAAGGCCCAGCATGGCCATTACAACAGTTACACCAAATAAAATTACACCTGAAAGAATACAACAACAATTATTAAAATTTTTAGTAAGCTGCGATATGTATGCTGTCCTCAGTAGTGGGTCTCGTACTCCTGGTTCTATTGGTCCTCTTGCTCAATCTCCAAATGAACTCTTCGGTGAACTCTGCTCAAAACCTAACGTATATTTCACAGACAAGGAAATATACGTCAGCGAGGGGTCGCTCGGCAAGATTTAAAACGTTAGTAATAAAATGACACTCGGCAAGATTATAATATGGTTTACAAAATATGATGCCAACAAGATGGTACATAGGAGCATAAGGAAACATGTGAGCATAGCGACTGTAGTGTGCAAAGTAACGAGCATGAGTAGTGTAGTGTGCACAGCAATGAGTATAGCAAGTGTAGTGTATACAGCAATAAGTACATCAAGTGTAGTGTGTACAGCAATAATCGTGACAATACGTTAGTAGGTATAATCGTGACAAGTGTAGTGTGTACAGCAATGATCGTGACAATAAGTTTAGCATGTTACACCATAGCATCAGCAGAGGTAAAAAGGGTGCATCAATCAATCTCTTAACTAGTGAAAAGCCCAGTGTCTGAGGGGGAGGTGACTAGCATTACACCCAAGCCAACGGGAGCTACCCGTGGCTCTATACTCACCGACCCGACCAGGTGTCGGTCAAGTTCACCAATAGAGTGTAATCCAGCTTTCCAGCCTCTACTACACTAGACTACCCCGCCCAAAGTGTCCATAAGCCAATCCATAGTTCAATATTTGCCGTATGGCAAACATTCCGTAAATGGCCCGCGGCCCAATATCCGTATTGCCCGAAGGCCCAATGATCCATAAGTGCCCGAAGGCCCAATAGTCCGTAAATTTGCCCGAAGGCCCAACATCACATCCCATCACTGGTGTACATTTAGAAGTTAAAAAGGTATACAATTAATGCGTACGTTACAAATACTTTATTTCAAAAGTGATGAATGTAAAAAAAGCAACTAACCATGCCCTAAGATTCATTAAACCTGAGCGACGCACTTAAAAGTTGTTATTTGCAATTGTTTGGTAATTTCGGTCACGAGACCGGAGCAATGTGGTTAAAAGCGGTAAGTGATAAATATTTGAGTGTTTGAACTTGTAGAAAATCAGTATACTTGAAGAGGGTAAATACTTGCTCCTTTGAAGATATGTAGAACAACATACTTGCGCCTTTGAAATTAGTAGAAGATAAAATACTCGTAAGGGCTAGATACTTGCCTTGAACGATGCGTTCCTGGGTGCCCGCGTGATCGTATAAGGGGCGAAGATATATCTACGAAGTCGGATTCCGATATCAAGCCGATAGTTCTTAACTAAGAAGATAATTATAAATTAAACATCACTTATATTATAACAGTTGTACAAGTTTATGCAAACTAATCACATCAAGTTATAAACTAAGTCATAGGCTAACAAATGTAACAGTAGGAATAATTAAGAAACTAGGCATATAATATACTAGCAACTAATAATAACTACTTATTTTACCTATATACTAACATTATTATGAGGGACATCATCTCATACTACGTACTAACGTATAAAAACAACCTACTAACATATAAAAAGAACCTGCATGTTCATTATTAGGGGGGTACAACAAACAAATAAACATACAGTGTAAAATAATCAAAAAGTTATTATATACCCACAGCCTTACCTCTTTGCGTTATATACATAGCCTCGTGCTTGCATGCAGAGGGTTGCGGCGTTGGTCGAAAACGGACGGCGACGGGTGGCGAGTACGGTGGTGTAGATGGCGCGTAACTTCATCGGAGAGAGTGAACGACGGCGAGCAAGGGGTGGAGGATGGCCGGAGCTGTCGGAGCTTGGTTGAGTCGGGGTGGTCGAGGAAGCGGGCGGCCTGAGGATCTCTGTAGTCGGTGCCGGTCGTGAGGAGGAGTCGAAGCAGGCGGTTGATGACGGGCGCTCGAGGGCAGAGTAGGGGTGCAAGGTCGCCGGAGGAGAAGGTGGCCGCGCGGCGATTGGGGATGGAAAACGGAGGACGGCGGTGCGGGGAGGCCGGAGTCGGAGACGGCGTTGCGTGCACGAGGAAGGAATCGGGGTGAGGGGAGGTGGCGCTCGGCGTCTACGAGGTCTGGAGCGAGAGGAGCTTGCGGTTTTGTGTGGGGCGGCTGCTAGTTGAGACCTTAGGGTTTAAATATAAAGGAATAGGGTAGCAGCATGAGAGAGAGAGCCTAGGTTAAAAAAATATATATAGGGTTGCTGTGTTTGATGTTTTAGCCTTAGGTTTATATGATAACAGATGTTGATGGGTTGGGGTCTAGCAACGTACAGCACGTTGAAAGCTCAGATTTTATTATAATTTATTGTGATTAAAGGCTGTGTGTGAAGAGCAGTTCGGCCAAAGGGAAATCAAAACGTGGGCTAGGCTATTAAGGAAATGATTTGAATTGGAAATGTCTGAAATCTTATTAATGGGTTTAGTATTAAAGGGATTTAATTAGGGGGATTTAGAGCTAATAAATCAGGTTTAAATAGGAAAGCTTTTGAAAATAGGTTTTATTAGGAGTTAATCAATAGGTTTTAATATGAACTAAATAGGAAAGTTTTTCAAATGTTTAAAAAAAACTTAAATTCGAATTTGAATTTGAAATGAAAATTAAAACAGATTTTAAGAAGAGGCCTTTAAAAATAATAATGGGTTATAATAGGAAGTGGTTTTGAAATTTGAATTTTGAGTTGGAAAAACTAAATTTTTAGGGAGAGATATTTTAAAACATTAATTAGAAATAATAAAAATAAGTATGAAGAAAAATGGAAATGGGTACAGGTACGAGTACATGGACAGAAACGTCGAACAACGGATATGAGAAAAATTTTACACGAGAGAATACGGATATAACGTAACGAAAAAAACCGGCCGTTACAGTATTCGATCCAAGTTTACCAACACCGAATATACTTGAATAATACATGTAGAAACTAGCAAAATACGCGATATAACATGCAAATTAGGGCGAAAAGATATTAAAATCAGAGATTTCAGAGATTTAACTACATCACAACCAGTACATGATGGTATTAGCAATGCATGGTGGGTAGAGAATCAATATTCATAGCCAAATATATCATCAATACTCAAAATGTGGGGTGTTTATCAGCCGTTGAATGCACATCCAATGCATAATACGCTGCCGCGTCGCCCGCATTTTGTAGCCGCTGGATGAAGAGTGGGCGGCCCAGATTGTGCCATGTGGCCCGCATACTAAGTTGATACGCGTATGAGCCGCCGTATATTCGTATTTTGCGCATATTTCTTCTGTATTTCTCCAATTAAACTGTATTCTTCATTTAAAAATTCACTGTAATTAGCACATATCTCAGAAAAATACAATAAATAGTCGTTGGAATCGTGAGATCGAGATCTAGCCATGAAAAATATAAAAAGGCAGAAATACTCAATAAAATTCATACTTTGTGCACAAATCAATGGTTTGCTCTAATAAATGATGATATACAAAATACAAACGTATTAGAGACCAATTAAGCATCATATACGTACAAAATAGAGCTAAATGAGGTGTTTAATATGCAATATTCAAACCGTATCATCGAGCAACCTGCTGCTTGGAAGCTCTTCTTGGCCCTCTTTTCCCCTTCATTCTGTAGCTCAAGCTCGGGTTATGGGGGCCGGGTCGGATCGACGTTTCGAGAAGGTCCCTTGTAGGGCCTTTGTCGAATGGGCTTTCAGGATGCAGGTGGGCTCTTGGGCTCGTGCTTTATGGGTCTCGGTCAAATAGGCGTAACAATTGCCCCCATCGGTCGGGTTGATCGGCCTCGGCCGGTTCGGCTCGGCCGATGTGACCTCTGCCGATTTTGACAGGCTCTCCAGTCGATGCCGACTCATTTATTAGTCGTCATCATGAGTTAGCCCGTTCGATGTTTTTAAGGCACGGGCTCCGAAGCGCCGTCGGCCTTCAGATGCTGCCACGTGTAGTGGCAAGCTTATCCCCGCCGCTCGCGGAGTCGCCTTAAGTTCGAGAAGCCGAAGGGTTTGTGAGCCGCCATTGGTGGGGTCGATCAGCCTCGGCTCGCTCAGATCACCCGTTATGTCTCCTGGGATTCCGAGCGGCGCTTCAATCGAGGCGAGGCCATAAATGCAGGTCATGATGAGGCGGATCGATTGGTCTTCAACTGGCGCCAATTTCGGAACGCCGCCGACTCTTCGAGCCTCGCCACGCATTCTTGTCAGGCGCTTCGAATCCCCCCTGGCATATAAGATCCCCAGTTGTGTTGATCTCCACTTCTTCTTCGCTCCTCCCGGTATTCAGAGCCTTCAGCAACTCGGAGTTCCCCGTCGCCTTCGCTTCTTTGTCCTCTCCAAACTAGTTGAAAATAGGTAATTCCTCTCTTGCTTTCATCCTATGGCTGCTCTTAGGATAGGCGGTTCTGGCCGGAGGACGAGGGGTCCTCCGGAGTCCGGGCGGGGCGAACCCCGGCTAGGGGAGTCTGGTTCCCCCGCCGGGAGTCGTTCTCTTCAAGATAAGGGGAAGGAGAAACTTTTTCCAGACTACGCCCGTGATGACGTGGCGTTGGCTACCGTACGGCTTAATGTGCCCCCGGTTGTCCTCTGTACGCCGTCGAGGACCCCTCCTTCGGTGGCCGCGGAGATCCGGGAAAGATATCTCTGCTTCCCATACGAGGTTCGGGTTCCATTTGTCGACGAGCGGATTTGCCTTCCGAGGAGCAATGAGGTCGGCGTCTACGTCGAGATGTTCCGCCTGGGTCTTCGCTTCCCGCTCCATCCCTTCTTCATCCAGGTCATGGAACATTTCACAGTGTCCCTATGCCAGTTCACCCCGTGTTCGATCGCGGTACTGACGGGCTTCGTAATGCTCTGCTGTACCCGTGGTCTGGAGCCGACTCTCCCTCTTCTCTTCTACTTTTACCAGGCCCAGACGGTCGGTCCGGGGTCATGGCTGCTACTCCGAGCTCGTTCGAGGAGGGAATGCCTGATCGGGTTACCCCGCTGGTCAGGGGATTGGAACTTGGATTATGTCTTCGTGGTCTTCTTGGGCGAGGCCCAGATTCTGACAAGCTGGGGCAGTTCTGTCCATTCTCGCCCGTCGTTAGTTCTCTCAGACGCCGACCGGGCAGCCGCTGCGCTTCTGTTGGCTCTTCCTTTGGAAACGAAGTCCATTTGGTCTTTGCTGGACGACCTACTCCTGAAGGCCGTCTTGTGGTCTCCGGGTAGGTCGCTTTTTCATCCCCGGATCGCCCTATGACTCATCCTGATTTCGGTCTCCTTTGCAGGGATGGCTGGCCGCGAATTCGTCCGTGACGTTGACGAGCTGATCCGTCGTGGAGCCGCTCGGAGTCGAGGTAGTACCTCTGGAAGGGCGCCTCGGAGGACCGTTGAGGAGGAGGTGCGTCGAGCCGAGCCTGCCGTGGGTAAGGTGGCGGCCGCGCCTCCCGCCTCTTCTTCTGGCGATCCCCTTCCGGGGGGTGTGGATGGTGCGAGGCGGAAGCGTTCTCCTCCGGCGCCTTCGGAGCTCCACGGTGGAAAGAAGAGGAAGGAGGACGTGGATCCCTCCGGCCCGGCAAGTTCCGCGCTTCCCGTGGCGACCGCCGGGGATCCTTCGATAGCTTTGCCAGCCACCCCCCTCGCAGCGTCTTCGCCCGTATCACCAGGGGTCGGGGCCTTGTTGGCGAGCGACTTGGCTTCGATTGTCGTCCCTGGGAGTTTGATGTTCGCTGACCGAGCCGTGGCCCAGCAGGTTGCCGAGGTCTCCGTCCCTCCCCGGGACCGCAGCCTCCTCAAGAAGATCCCGGCCGACAAGATGTCGGATTCCTTGGTCTGGATCCTCCAACAGGTTCGGTTATCTTGCTATCCTCTCTTTCTCTTTATCCTCTTCTTAGCCCATGTCTCGTCTTTTCAGGGTTCAGCGCTCGCTGTGGAGTTGCAGTGTCGAGCCGTCCGCTTGAGGGAGATGGAGGAGTCCTCCATGAGGGCTCAGGAGCGGGCCGGGGCGGCCGAGGTGGCCATGATGGAGGCCCAGATGGAGTCTCGGCGCCTCGCCCTCCGTGTGGCTGCGCTGGAGGGACAAGTGGGTGACCTCGAGGGAAAGCTAGGGGATGCTCATCAGTCGGCTGAGGAAGCGGCGGAGTCGTTCCGTCTGGAGAGGGAGGAGCTTCAGAGGGAACTGTCGGACCGGCGTCAGGTAATGCGGCTTGCGGAGGAGGTGGAGAAGGGCGTCGTCGAGACCCTGGGGAAGAAGATCTTCGAGGTTCTCAGGGAGGCCTTCGGTAAGTATATAGACATCACCGCCCCCCGGATCGTCGAAGTCGTCCAGTCTTCCTTCCGGGAATGTGCGGAACGTGTCCGGCAAGTCCCTCCGCCAGTCGAGTCCCCTCGCTCCGAGCAGGGCGAAGTGCCCGAGGATGTGTCCTCCCGAGCTCGGGCTCCTTAAGCCGCCCCTCCCAGCCTTATCCTCAAATTTTTAAGCATCCGCTTCGCTTTGGGCCAGTCTACTTGAAATGGATCCCTGGCCCCCGCTACTTCATTCGGCTTCGGTCCCGGCTCCATGGCTCATAATTGCTGGTTGCATGGCTGCCAGCTTGGGCTACCTACTTCGGGTCTTTTGTCAACCAATTTTGCTTTGTCGGTGTCGATCTGAACTCTGTCATTTGTCGTGAGTAGACTGTTTGTAGGGTATTCCCTTCGCCTTGATCCCCTGTAAATAAGACGCATTTTTGTACTCGGGTTAACTATTATAAATGAAATCGACTTACTTGGAATTCTTGTGTACTTTGCGTTGTTGCCTTGTTCTTGGCTTGGGAATGGACGAAAACTGGCGTTGGGGATTCTTCCCAGACTTATGGGCGCAGGGGTCGGTCGGCGAGGGGAAAGCTCCTCGGCTTAGGACCGGTCGGCGTCCGTGCCCGCTGGGGGAATTGCCCCCTGACTCATGAGCGCTGGTGTCGGTCAGCGAGGGGAAAGCTCCTCGGCTTAGGACCGGTCGGCGTCGGTGTCTGCTGGGGGAATTGCCCCCAGACTTATGAGTTCTGGAGTCGGTCGGCGAGGGCAAAGCTCCTCGGCTTAGGACCGGTCCGCGCCCGTGCCTGCTGGGGGAATTGCCCCCAGACTTATGAGCACTGGAGTCGGTCGGTGAGGGCAAAGCTCCTCGGCTTAGGACCGGTCAGCGCCCGTGCCTGCTGGGGGAATTGCCCCCAGACTTATGAGCACTGGAGTCGGTCGGCGAGGGCAAAGCTCCTCGTCTTAGGACCGATCAGCGTCCGCGTCTGCTGGGGGAATTGCCCCCAGACTTATGAGTGCCGGAGACGGTCGGCGAGGGCAAAGCTCCTCTTCCTCCTCCAGTGAGGCGGCGGTCCCCGGCCTTTTGCGTTATTGGCGACACGTCAACTCCGTCGGGATTTTAAGTAAAGACAATAAAAAGATTGCGTTTGTACTCTCATGGGTCCTGTCGGACCGGTACATTTGGAGGAAACGGAAAAAAGGAAATGAAGCTAAACAGAGGGCTGTAAAACTGGATAACTCCCTCATACTAGGCTGCCGCCGGGGGAAGAGTCGTTGCCTGCTCACTCTATGATGCGGAGGGGGCCTTGGATGGCGTTGATCTTCTTCCCCTTGTCCGGCTGCGTGGAGGTCCCTTCTCCGTAGGCCGGTTCGTCGGCCTGATTCCTGGCGTGCCCTCGGCTCATCAGCTTCTCAATGTCTTTCTTCAGATGCCAGCAATCTTCTGTGTCATGGCCATCGTCCTTATGGTACTTACAGTACTTCTCCCGGTTCTTCCCGCCTCTTTTAGCCTTCGGTGGAGGGCGATCAGCTCGCTCTTCCTTCTGTACTTGGGCGAGAATGGCGTCTGGGGTGGTATCTCTCATGCTTTCTCCCCGCTGCCTGTTCCTCTGCCTCTTCTCGGTCCGGTACCCTTCGGGGATAGCTCGTCCGCCGTCGCCACGCTTGGTCCCTCGAGCGGTTTTTCCTGCATCCTCGGCCAAGGCCTCCTCAGTCAGCATGAAGCGCTCGGCCCTTGCCATGATCCCGGGGAGGTCCTTTGGGGGGTCGGTGTGCAGGGACTTCTTGAGGCCCCTGTGGCAAAGCCCTTTCTTCAGAGCCGTCTGGACCACCAGGTCGGGTGGGTTGTTCACGTTCAGCCTTTCCGCATTGAAGCGGCGCATGAACTGTCGGAGTGGCTCGGCCGGGCCTTGCACTATGTTGAACAGATGTTCAGCACCAGGCTTGATCAGCCTCCCCGCCATGAACTGTTTGCAGAACAACTGGGCGAGTTGCTCGAAACTGTCGATGGAGCGGCCGGGCAGTCTGTGGTACCAGATCCTCGCCGCTCCCCTGAGAGTTGAATAGAAGCCCCGGCAGAGCAGGTCATCGTCAGCTCCCTGGAAGGCCATGTCCCCCTCGTAATCCATCACGTGGTGCGCCGGGTCTCCTATTCCGTCGTACTTTCCCAGCACCGGGATCCTGAATCGAGAGGGGACCCGGGCGTCGGTTATTCTTCGTGATAAGGGACACCGGTCCCCGTGGATGCCTCCGGGGATGCGGTATTCGCCTGTCTCCGGCTCGAGCGGGGGTGGAGGTAGCACCGGCGCCGGTGGGGCTGGCTCCGCAGCCTTCGCCACGCTGGGGGTCGGGCTGACCCGACGCTCCCGACTCCTCCTGCGGGAGCTCCTGCTCCGCCGTGATCGGTCTCTTGAATGGTGTCGTTCGCTTCTCCTGCGGTGGGACGACCGTGATCGACGAGACGATGCCGTCATCGATTCGCCGTTCGTCCCTTCGGTCTCTCTCTGGCTCCTTTCACGATAGGGCGAGGAGGCACGTGACCTCGCCTGACGGGAGCCGGACCGTGTGAACCGACGCTCTGTGTTCGGTTTCCGGGTCCCGTGGTCGTCGACCACTGCGGACCGTAAGTGCGGGGGACCCCCCGCCCATCGGTGGCTATCGTTCAACGCGCCCCCGTCGGACGGCGCGGGGCCGACAAGCTGCTGTACTGTCGCGACCAACGTCTGGAGGCTCGCGTTGGTCTCCTGAGCCAGGGCACGGAGCTGTCCCTGTGTGGCTAGTTCTGAGCCGCCGGTCTCTTCGATTGAGTGGGCGGGGTGGCCGTCGACGTGCGTGTCCTCGGGGTTGCCATTAGATGCGCCATTCCCCTCCTCTGGGATGGGGGTCATGCGCTTCCTTCCATTGCTGGCTCGTGCCATTGTTGGTGTGGTTTTCTGCTTCGTGGGATGATCTTCGGTTCCCACAGACGGCGCCAGATGTTTCAGAGTGTTTTCTCACTACAAAGCGTTGACCGTGGAGAACCCGGTCAACGTGGTCGAGGGGCCCGTTTCGGGTCCCTCGGGGGCTTCGAATCGGTGCGGAAGGGGCGAGGGGTAGCCTCGGCCCTGGTTGAGACGCTTGGCCTCGGACAGGTGTGCTCGGCCTCGGCTGATAGGGGGACGAGGGATAGCCTCAGTCGCCCGGGTAGGTGCACGACCGGCGGGTGGCGAGGGAGAGTCTCGGACCCGATTAGGACGCTCGGCCTCGGCAGGACGTGCTCGGCCACGGCAGGCTGACGGTGAGGGGAAGCCTCACTGTCCGGTTGATCGAGTGGTCGGAGAGGGGCGAGGGGTAGCCTCGGCCCGCTGATCTTTTGTCCACCTGCGCAGACGAGAACGCTCGTCAGGGGGCCGGACCTTGGTTCCGGCCAAATCCCCTCCGATGCCTAAGTCAGATAGAGATCTGAGAAAGGAGGCCCGGCGGAGACGGTCCGACTCGTGAGGAGATCGTGACGGCGTCTCTCGGCGCGAGCGGGGGAGGAAGGAGATGAATTGGGGGAACGAGGTCGTTGATGGAGTACCTTAGGTTTTGTTACCTGAGATGCGGTCCCTTTCTTCGTCGTCTTCCTGACCCTTTTGTAGAGCTCCCAGCGTGATTGGCTCTGGCCCACGTCCCACGCCCGCCATCGATCGTGCCCCATCCGTCCCCCCTCGCCGCCGCCCTCTCCGCCATGCCAGCACCTCCCCATTATCGCCATTTAGTGGTCGCGTGTCCGGGGGAGCGGTTTTCGCAGGAGTGGGCGAACGACCAACGGGTTATGGGGGCCGGGTCGGATCGACGTTTCGAGAAGGTCCCTTGTAGGGCCTTTGTCGAATGGGCTTTCAGGATGCAGGTGGGCTCTTGGGCTCGTGCTTTATGGGTCTCGGTCAAATAGGCGTAACAAGCTTGAACTCCTCAAATATGATGGCATTGACACTCTGACATTGACGATTATGTCCTTCTCTCCAATGTGCTCCAAATTGCTCGATATTCCCTGAAATGTAATCAAACGCTCTCAAAGTCAAATAGTTCCAATTATCAACCTAAAAACGCATAAGATCGGGATTTAAGCAATCAAATATGATGTGGATGTGGGGTATAAAACATGTAAAATACATACACATCAAAAACCCCCCAAGCTTACCTCTTACTCGTCCTCGAGGAAGATGAATAATTACTGAACCCGGGAGAGGAATACAATGGAAAGGTGAGGTGATAAAGTGTGATGTCATTATGGGGCTCAAACTCAAACTCAGCAGTTATATGGACTCATGGATACAAGAATACGTGAACACACATACCAATATGATTAGAACACACATTCACGCAAAATACTTAAGTCTCGCTCAAATGAACATATTGTGGATTTCAATAAATATAATGAACTCGATAAATAATAAAATGAGAGTAGAGCTACATCCTATCATATTTTATCATGAAATATACTAAGTTCACAGAGACGAATCCAATGTCCACAATTCATTCTCTAAGTAGTATAAATTTGTCATGATCAACCAGGTTCAAGCATGCAGGGTGTTTTGTTAAGCTTCATTGAATGAGTTAGTAAATTCAATTAAGGTAAGGCAATCACCACACTACGCTCATTTCATGATTCCTAGAACCCATCAACCTTGTCCATGTCTTTGTTCTATATAGAAAATGGAGATAAGGATATGGAATTTTTGTGTTTTTATACTTTTGGCTATTTTTTTGGCTTTTCATCTTGCAAACTTGCGTAAATGCAATAGAGTGTAAGGAGCAGTCTATGCATCCCAGATCAGACGATCTTAGGGCATAGGGTTATGAGGTACCCCATGGACCTTTTATTTAGGATATTTGTTTGATTTTTGTATTTTTTTGGGATTTTTGCAAACTCACGTAAACGCGATGGAGTACAAAGTATGATCAAAGATCATTTAATTGGCTATATACAAAAGAAATGGAAAACGCATATAATGTAGAGATGGCTCGGTTTCAGGAATTCTAATTATCACTACTTTGGTTGTCGTGGGGTTATCCTATCTCTTTTGAATTACTAGACATCCATGAAGCAGTAGAATTATCAATCAAATCATGCAAGAATCAAATAACTTTAAGATTTTGAGGAATTCTAATTATCACTACTTTGGTAGTCGTGGGGTTATCCTATCTCTTTGGAATTACTAAACATCCATGACGCAATAGAATTATCAATCAAATAGCACAAGAATCAAATAACTTTAAGGTTTTGATTCATTCATTTTTAGCTCAACTGTTTCGAGAATATGGTTGTGGAATTGTGGATTCTACTATGAAAAAGCATATTAACAATGATACTCTAATCAAGGAATTAAACCCTAATCTAACAGATATCAGAGTTCATAAAAATAAATAAATCCACATGATAAAATGAAGCATATGAGACAGAAATAGAGTAGTGAATATGGTTCATCTGAAAATTTTATGGTGTGTTTCAGAACAAAGCAAAGTGCGTGCATAGTGCACTTCCCCAAGCTTAAATGTCACATTGTCCTCAATGTGTGTGTGATATGGATAGAAGACAACGACAAAATAGGGAGCTACACAACAAAATAATATTTCTCTCCCCCAAGCTAATTCAGATGGTGCCCGGTGTGGACAGATGGGCATAAAAATTGGGGAGAGGAGCAGAGTAAGCATCGTAGTATGAGGGTGGGAAATTAAATTACAGAATAAGGTGGGGTGCAAAAGATTATTGTGTAACCATCATATGGTGTAAATTTATTTAAACTAACTAATCAAGCAATAACTCTATTTGGTCCTCTCGCTGTCGAGAGGATTCATGTTTATTTAAAGCATAAAAATCTACACTACAGCTACACTACTAGATTGATACCACCTGTAGCAAAAGGTAGATCTAGAATCTTTGTCGGTGTAGGCAACTGCTCCAACTGCTCCTTCTGTGGCTCCACCAGTTGCGTGTCTCCACAGACTCTATCAGATTCCAGTAATGCGGCTTCCATCATCTCTCCAAGGACTCCACATGTACCCTGCACGAGATAAGCCGCATCAACCTAATAAGAAATTTTCAACCCCGAAATATATGTATTCCAGAGATGATCATCAAAATAGATTTGGAAGATAAATAATGGTCGACGATACTTCCCTTAAAATAGATCTCTACTCTTGTGCACCACATCTGCTCTTTTCCCAGTGTCTTCTCCAAGCTCCTCAGGTAGCTCTGGCATATCAGCGTGGGTCTCATCATGCGACTCCTCGTCATCGTCAGACTCATCCCAGCGCATCTCCTGATCATATTCAATAGCGTCCATGGTAGGTGTCTCCTCACTCTTCTCGTCAGACATGTCCCATAATACATCCTGCTCATCAGGGTATACGTCCCAAATTATTTCCTTCTCGTGCGTGAACGTACCCTGTCAAAGATGTGTCAAGTCATCAGTACCTAAATCATAGTAATTATCATAAATAGTGGTTGATTCGAATAAAGGAAAAGAGTGGGTGAAAGATTCTCCCTTAATGGGAGAAATGAGCTTTGAAGGATGGTCCTCTGATGGATGCTCAACCATGGTGATGGAAGGCAAAGGCAGTGAAATCTTCTCTGTGGCCTCCTCCCAAACTGTAACTTCCGGCTCTGCAGTGATACTCACCGAGTGTCCCATCTCAGTTATCTCATCAGAAGTAACTACAATCGCGCTAGGCGTCACTGTCTTGTCAGAGGTGACAACGTCCATCTCCTCACAATGCACAGCCTCGGCCTCTTCTAGTGCTGCAGGCTGCTCTGTGGGCTCATGTATCTCTTCCACGGTATAAAAGTGTCATGGCCTGTTTAGCCCTATACGACGACTGATACGGTAGTCCTCTATACACGAGTAGAGGGAGTATGAGGAGTTGGTAAGAGGTGATATGGCGTGTATATGGCTAGTGGCAGTCATGTGATTCCGTGAAAAGTGTAGGGGCATTTTTGTCATTTGGCAATATGGGTGGAAGTGTGTGTGGAGTAAAGGTGGGTGTGTAAAGTAATGTCATGCTTGTAAAATTTGAAAGAGTGGGTTAGTGTGTGAGGGGCCAGTGTGAAAAGGGATGGGTTTAGTGGCACACCCGTAAATTTTTAGAAAGGCTAGGGGCAAAATGGTCATTTGGCCTGAAGCTGCGGTGCGTACATACTAAAGTTGTGTGTGCATAAAGTAATAGCAAACATGTAAATACTTGAAACTTGAGGGGTAATTTTGGAAGGGTATTAAGTCATTTTACCATGAAGCATGCTTATCCTAAGGAGGTTCTAGAGAGATATTTTCTTAGAACTCTCTCTCCCCTTCTTTAATCTTCTTTCATTTTCTTCCTCCTTCATTTTCTTCCTCTCCAATCCTCTCACCTTGGCCGAACTCTGCTCATTTCTTCAACACTCCAAAAACCTAATTTTCATTCCAAAAATTCCAAGCAAAACCCTAGCTTTTCAAGAGAAAGAAAGGTGGAAAGAAGAGAAAGAGAAGAGAAGGAGAAAAGGGGTTCTTTGAGGTAGGATTCTAACTTTGGTTTGGAAATTTTTAGTTAGGATTATGAGGATGCTATGGTGTTATTTTGATTGCCCATGGTCTTGAATTCATGGATTATATGTGCAATAGATTAAAAAGATGACATTTTTCTTGGTTTTTCTTAGCAATTACCCTCCCCTGAAATCCAGATTTTCTGTTGTGTGTTTCTTCCTCAATTCTGATCTCTGTGGGTTGATTTACTCTCTGAAAAAAATATGTATGTGTAGATCTTGAAGTACTACCCCAAATTCATATAAAATTTGCATATGTTGAGTTCAATAAGTAGGAGTAAAAATTCAGTGTTTGCAACATGTCTGGAAATCTGTCAAACTTGATACAGTTTAGAAAAACGAGGTTTAATACCTGCACACTCTATGGAATTTGCTGTTCTTGGTCTTGTTGTATAGTTAACAAGTTTATCTATAATTTCATCGGAGTGCTCATATTTTGAATATCTGGCTGCAACATGCTTAAAATTGGATTTTAATACAGACCCAGAATTCTGTCTGAAAAACAGTTTGGACATGCTGCACCAAATAAATCACCATAAATTTCCTAGTTCACATTTTTGCATGAAATTTTATGGGTGAACCCAAGACTATTATATATTCAACTTTCATTTAGTGAGGTTTGTCAAATTCAAAAGAGAAGTTGTTTAAAAATGCCGACTTTGTAGATGTTCATGCAATTTCAGTATGCTGGATTGTTTGGATGGGGTTGGAATTGTGTGGTAATATTAGTTTTCCATTCCAATATGCATGAATGATGTTGGCACCTATAAGAAAATTTATTTATGCTATTTGTTAGTAAATTTGATGGTGTACACTTTTTATTTACATGGGAGCGCTATATGTTTGTTAAAATGCCCAAATGAATTTGAAATTGAAGAAACTTGGGAAATGGCCATAATAAAGTGTGTGCCATGTATTACCCTTGAGAAATTATGAATGTTCATTGAAGATCATGACACATGACATGTCAACTGGGACGTCTCGATTTGCCCTAAAGCAGGTGAGCATCCTGGTATGGGGATGGAGGAAGTTTGGGAATAACTTAACTATAAGGGGCTGGAATGAGAAGTTAGGGAAAGAGATATGTGATATGGGATATTTATTTCCCACTCGCCTTTACCCGGAGTGGAGGGGACATACGGAGGTTGTGTTATTATGTGGAGAGCCTCACTCCTGCCAGGGACGGGGGAGCTGAGACGCCTGGCGTACAGTGCCCGTGTCCACTGCGTCGTGTGCTATGTTCACCCCAAATTTGGGATGAAGTCCAGGCCCTTATCTTTAGGTGATACCTAGACTTCCAAAGAGTCACTAACATCTGTTGATTAATAAACTTTATATGTGTTGTTGTTGGACGTTTGTGTGTTGTACTTTTCACCCTGGTTGTTTGTACTCCTATTGCCATTACACTCATAACCCCTAAATGATTTTTCCTACCCTAGTTAGTTTCCTACTGGGCACGTTTTGACGTGCTCATTTTACTTTTTAGGTCTTGAGCAGGTGACACCAGAGCTGAATCTCCCTTAGGAGATTTCTCAGACGTGAGTTTTGACTTGGGGGACACCCCTCTTTTTGGGCTGTGTTTTGTAGTGTGAGTTGGGTCGAGCGGTGAGCGAGTTGTCTTTTGTAGCTGCGATATATGCTGGTGGCTTGTAGTACATCTCATGTATACTTGGGATAGTTTCACTTTGTACCTGAGGCTGGTGTGTAGTACTTTCTTTGATTATGTAGTTCTGTGGTTATGTACTCTCTGTGATGGCTGTATGTGTTGTTTTCCTTTTATTTATATATGTGTGATGTATGATCCCAGCGTTTGCAGTGGCCTGCTTATTGTGTGTTTTCTTTTTACATTTGGTGTAATACCGCGGCTTGTCAAGCTCCATCCTCCCTTTTCCATAGTATAGAATGCCTTATAGGGTATTTGTGAGAATGTGGCATGACAAAAAGTATATCTTGTCTTCCTCAACTCGAGCGTGGAATCCATCATCAATAGTACATACAGAAGAGATGCGATGAATAATAAAATTTTGAAATTCATGCTCAGAAGGATCACCTGCAGTTAGTGTCATTGGACCGGTGAACCGAACTACGTCCATAATGCTTCAATAGGCCCAGAAATATGTCCTCCTCTGGCAGCTCAAATGTCTTTATTTGTGGAGTGTTGATGGTGTAAAAGTGGAGACCATCACCTTCAAGCGAAACATACACTCCGTCTATGATAGTACTTGCATCAGAGATATTAGCCATAATTAAATCAATGAATACTAGATCAGACGGGTCATCTTCCATAAGGGTAGCGAACCCGTAGATCGAGCCTCATTTATCATTTGTTCCAAGGCTGCTGCCAACTGCAGGTCACCGAACTTTCTCACGCGCATCCTCCGCATAAACTCACGTGAGGGTTCCTTTAGCCTTCCATCGAAGCGACAAAATAGCTTTGCATCATAGAAATATGCACGGTACGGGTACCCACATAATAGGTCGTTGAACCTCCCCCAAGCTTGGCTGAGACTCTCTCCGTCAGCTTGGGTAAAGCTAAGGACTGTGCTAAACGCTTGGTTCATTAGAGTGTACCTTCCACACATCTTCGAATTCATAGAACCTGAACAATCACAGAAATAAACAACCTGGAAAAGATGTCTGTGGTACAAAGAGAAATAAAGATAATAATAATAGCAAGTGGTGGGGAAAAATCTTTTTATTTCTTTTTATAGATTTTATTATTTTATTATTTTATTCTTTTTATATTCGTAGTCTAATCAACCTAATTGTGACAGATATGTAATATGATGGAATGCCTCCCCGGCAACGGCACAAAAAAACTTGATCGGCTCAAAATTAAACCCCAGACGATGTCGTCTTACTGCAAGCGCACGGTACAGCAGCGAGCAAGTATCAAACATGGGGAGGCGGTGCTATACCACCTATCGATCCTAGGTTGGTTAAACTTCGAGTTTTATTGTGTGGAGGTGGATTACAGAAATGGTTGTAATGGTGATGGATGTGAATGGCGAGGGTGTCACGAGTATCAAAACATAACCAAAGACTCCACACAAAAGAAAACAAATAAAACAAAGAGCACAATTGGGAGAAAAATCTCTAGGGTGTCGGGATCCCCACTAGGACCTTCGGGCTTGGATGTCAGGTTAAGGGTCCTTTCGTCGAACTACAAATGAGGGTAGGAGTGTCATATCCGGAGATGAGAACGAGTACTAAACTTTCGTTTTCCTACTCGTCTAACGTATCCCTTTGCTCAGCTGCTTTCGCAATGAGATTCACATATGGATACATGTATTACGCTTGGCACTGGTTTCCGTACCACAAATCTGTATCCACTCTCATGATCTACGGATTGGGGTACTACACTAAGGTTGGTTCTAGCAGTCGGGCTACTCTCGTAGTCACCGACGAGCGTATCGGGGATTAGTAATCGCCCCCAGCGCACGAGTCACTCTCATGATCATGAGCCCTAAAAAGCGACCACTAAGCCCTAATCAGATTCGTGGAGATTTTCCCTAGAACATGGAGCTACTTTCGCAATCCTCCAATTCTATGGCTAATCCCCCAAAATCCTTGTTCAAACTACCATAGAGATACCCTAGATTCATTCAATTAAGGTTAACCTAACATCAAATCCCTAGGATCTTTGGGTTCAACCTAGTCCTATCAATAGATCTACTCAATCATTGCAAAAGATATGGAAACAATAGAAAACATCACACACAACAAAAGAAACATCAATCAAATAAAGATTAACGAAGAAATACTTAGCTTCTTAGAAGATCTGATACAAAATCACCATGGAGGAGGCCGATGGCGTAGCTTAAACTCCGAAATAGTCCCCAAGAACACCAAAATGTGCCTGCTTAATGACAGCTGCCCAATACACACACACACACACACACACACACACACATAGCCCCAAGAAAACCCTAAAAAGGCCCAGAAAACCTAAACAGACCGCGACTTGCGAGTGCTGGACCCATAGCGATCAGTCGATGGCGCCCTAGCGCTTGGTCGAGCGCCTTCTTGGTGCTTCAATTCTTCGACTTGGGCAAAGGATGCCGTTCGGCCGAGCGGTTGAGTCGCTCGACCGAGCTAATTCTACAGAGAGTGCTAGGCCAAACTTGGGGGTCGTCTGTAGAGGGTCGCTCGGTCGAGGGAGGTGGGTCGCTCGTTCGAGCGACCTGCTGCTTGGAAGCTCTTCTTGTCCCTCTTTTTTCCTTCATTCTGTAGCTCAAGCTCGGCCGAGCGCCAGGCGCACTCGGCCGAGTGACCTGGAATTCAACCATGGTCTCTTCTTTCTTTCTTCTATGCCCCTTGCTTCTCCAGTAGCTTGAACTGCACAAATACAATGCCATAGATGCTCATGCATTGACGATTATGTCCATCTCTCCAATATGTTCCAAATTGCTCGATATTCCCTGAAATGCAACCAAACGCTCTCGAAGTCAAATAGTTCCAATTATCAACATAAAAGCGCATAAGATCGGGATTTAAGCAATCAAATATGATATGGATGTGGGGTATAAAACATGTAAAATACCGACACATCAGATCATTATCCCCCAGTCGAGATAGGGTGATCCACAACACTAGTCAAAAAAACGTTAGACCAGATCATGATCCATTGATGTATACTAATTATTCATATGTGTGACATCAACTTGAAATGGCTTCATTAAAACTAGTTAATCCTAGCAACTAGTTGAATCTTAAAATTCGATATTATTAGGATTGGTTAATAACTTTTATTAATGTCCTTATCAAATATAAGGAATTTAGGGTGCTAGCATAATCATGTATTAGGGATTTAAAATTCTAGTTGCAACAATTTAAATCATAACCTATTTTAAAATTATTATTAGAACAATTAAAATTAAAATTATAGGATATGGCTACCCTAATCAATTATAAGGAGTTTAATTTGTTACAATAATTTTAAATTATAGCATGTCCATTAAAAAATTATCATATAATTTTTTGAAAGGTTTTAATTTCTATCCTAAAAGTTTTTCTTGAATTATCACAGTATCAACAAGTTAAAAATATTAACTAAACATATTAGCATGATAATTGATCAACTAAAATTATCACATAAAATTTTGTTAAGCATGCAACTTATAAATATCGCATAAATCTAAGTTACATAAAAAATTATCATATAATTTTAAAGATCTAATTTTTAAAATTATCACATGAGTTTTAAAATTAGATCTTATTTTCAAAAAACAATTTTTCGAAAATAAAAACATCACTTGAAACGACAATTTAATAGCTTAATTAAAAATCTACATCTCATGGAGAAACATGATGCATCATATACACTTTATAATTGCAAAAACTATAGAAAAAGTAGACTGGCTCTGTTACAGCTGAAGGATTTCTGGGTCCTTAGGGCTATAAAATCGACGTCCGGCCTTAGTCGGACGGACGATAAGATCAAATCAAGTAGCAGAATAATAACTTAAATCAATTTTAAGTCTACAACACTAAAGAAATAACCCTATCTAGAATCTCTACTATCCCGGGGTTGGGTCTGACCAACCCCTAAAGATAGATCTATCTAACAGTAATTATAAACGCATGTAAATTAAATTACATACCTTTCACTTCGTTTCCACAGAATACGAAGCGTCGTTTTCAGCAATATTTATTTATCTCTGAAGCGATGCCCCGTGCCGCTTCTCCCAAGCCAAACAATGTCCCAAGCTGAACTGCATACAGAACCGAACCCCATCCCGAGGCGAGCAACACACTTGTCGCCAAGCCAACCACGCGCCAAAGAAAGTTTCACATTGAGTGGATCCTCGGTCAAGACTTCGGATCTGATCCGAACTCCTTCGTAGCTTTGCTAGACCCGATCAGGACCAAGGAAGAATTAGGGAGAAGAGTGAATATTAATTTAAGCCTAGATCCGAGCTTGCTGACATTTAATGGAGCTACTCAGATCCGAGGCTTAGTCCGAGTTTCAAGTTGGGGTGTTGGCCCCTATTTATATAGGCGGTTGACCCCTCCCTTTTCTCAATTACCGATGTGGTACTAATGATTTTGGAGGAGAAAATTAATTAAAGTTTGCCTTTCACAAAGGCCAATCTTTAACGAATTTTTCCTCCCTCGCCGTTGAGCTTCGCAAGTGAAATAAATATATCAAATCGAAGAGCTCTGAATGATGATCGCATAGAAACAAAAGGGACTCACTTCTGACGTCGTTTGACCCTCAAACATGTAATGCCCTACAAGCTACTGCACAAGTACTAGAGGGGGGGGGGGTGAATAGTACTTTAAAAATAACAAGGAGTATAATTCCAAATTATAGTGCAAACAACTACCAAAACAATTTACGGAAGCTTAAATTGAATGACAACAACAAAATTAACAATACTAACAAGAGATGTTAATGGGTTCGGATCCACCCAAGTCTCCCCGACTTGTTCCCGGTGATCCTACGTCCCAACCACCCGGATCCCCTCCGGATACTTAGGTTAGAAACCCTAACCCAAGATTTCCACTATGAATATCTTGTGAAAAACCTTCACAAGATCAAATCATACATGCAATGGCAATAGTGAATCCCACAACCCGGGATCACAACCTTCTCTCACAACCGAGAGAATCAACAAGCAATATAAATGAGTTTATATTGAAATAAACAATCTTACCACAAAATCCTATACCTTGAGTTTTTCTTACCAAATAGGTGAAAGGAAGGATTTGAGGAAGATGAAGTCACCAAGACCTAGCACCAAGGAAATGACCAGCAATAGGTGCCTAGGAGTGATTTGGAGACTTGAATCAAGCTAGAGCTTGAAGGGCTCACCAAGAACAAGCTTCTCTCAAGATGGATTCTAGATCTAGAATGTGAGAGAATGGGTTTCTTGTGGGGAAGAGAGCTTTAGAAATGAGTGAGAATGGCTATCTCTTTCTATCTCAATGAATCTCTTAATGGCAGCTCTAACCTAGAGAGAAATGACCTAGGTTCGTATTTATAGGGTCCCATAAAAACAAGTTAGGTCAATTCCCAACGGATAGAAATCTGAGGCAACTAGTCGGTCAAAGAACAACCACTGACCGACTAGTTCATCAACTAGTCGGTCAGTCAAACAACATGGACCGACTAAGTGAGGAACTGAGAAGAGATAGAAATTCAGACCTAGAAATCTAGTCGGTCCAAGAAGACATTCTGACCGACTAGTTTCACAACTAGTCGGTCAGTCAGTGAACGCAGACCGACTAAGAGGCAAAAACAAATAGTCTGAATACAAATTGACTTAGTCGGTCCAAGAACAAAAGTTGACCGACTAGATTGTCAACTAGTCGGTCACCAAACGTTCTTAGACCGACTAACGATAAACAGTAGCTTAGGAGAAATTTAGCATGTACAGTAAATCACAACTAGTCAGTCAAAGAAGCATCACTGACCGACTAGTTCACAAACTAGTCGGTCGGTGAGTCAACGTAGACCGACTAACTGTAAACAGTAAGGTGCAAGAAATTAAGGAAGCAAACTAGTCGGTCCAAGAAGCTCTGCTGACCGACTAGATCACCATCTAGTCGGTCAGCACATCTTCTTGTACCAACTAATATGCACAAACAAGTCCGAATCGAAGCGCGACGCTTCGAGGAAGTTAGAATGAACTTGTACTAAGATCCTAGAGCTACGATATGAGCGATATGAAGATAGAATCGTAAGATATACTCAAGGCTTAACATTCTATAGATCGAAGCTAAAAGACTATAAATAAAACCTTAAAGAATGGTCTTCGAAAGCTTCGATTAATTCTTCATGACTTCCAAAACGGTCCAAGAGCTTCAACGAAGCTTTAGGCAATGAATACGTGCTTTGAGAAGTCTTGAGATGTCGCTTTGATTGTTCTCGTGAATTTGGCGACGATCTCCAATACTGCGCTCACAAATTGTTAGTTCATGAATTATTTATGTTTGCTCATCATCAAAACCAAATCCGGGGAGTCCAATATTCAACATTCTCCCCCTTTTTGGTGATGACAAACCAACATAAATAATAATCAAAAATAATGATTCAAATGTAAAATACTTACTCCCCCTGTATTAATGACACGTTAATTCCAAAATGAATATTTATAAATTGCATCAATCAGACGAGTAAGATAAATAAAGAGAATCAATTTATGAAATATCGGATTTTGAAAATCCTTATATATATCTTAACTCCCCCTGAATCTAACACATCAAATTAGATTCTTGGAAAATGAGTTAAATTTTCATTTGACCTATTTATTATCATTATCTCTCCCCCTTTGGCATTATCCCAAAAAAATGGGGGGCATACAACGACAACAACTAGGAAATGGAAAATCCAACACCGGGAGTCGTAGACAATGACGATGGACCTAATTGACACCAATGGAAAAATGTGGAAATCAAATCAAGGTGTGCCAAATTGTCCATTATCAAAAAGAGATAATTAAAATCATCAAAAATACCAAATTTTTATTCATTTCTTGAATAAAGGAACATACTCTTCAATATTCAATATTCTTGGTTAAATTGGTGCATGGAAAACAATTCTATACAATTATAGAATTTCAATCTATTTAACCAAGTTTTTCAATCGTCGAGCGACGATTTCACATATCATGGACATTGAATGAGAATTAAAATGTGCACGACGAAATAATACTAAGAGAAGATCGATGTATATATATAAAAACATCATGAGTACATCCAAAAAGATATCGACTACATCAAATGCAACATACCCATCAAAAAGAAATACATCATACATCATCGATACAACATCATCATCAGAACACCATCATCAACATCCAACAACAAAAAATACAACACATCAACACCCAATCTCCATCCTAACCCAAAATACTCTCAAGAAGATGCATCATCCAAAGAGCAGTGGAGAGTCCTCGAAATAGACGATCACGAGGAAGTGGCTGGATCTGCAGTCTCCGTGGGTCCAGTCGACGGAGTGGACTCAGGCTCTGCAGGGAGGAGAGGCGTGTCAACAGACGGGATCGTCGGGGCAGGAGTAGAAACGACGACGTCGGGCTCAACAGCAGGGGTCTCAACAGGAGTATCAGCAGGCAAGACAGGAGCAGGGTCGTCAACAGGAGCAACAGCAGCCTCAGAAGTCTGAACTACTGGTGCAGAAGTCTCTGGAGCACCGGAAGAGGTGCCATCTCCAGGAGAAGATGTGGTAGCAGCAGCAGCAGCAGTGGCCTCATCGCCACGAGCCAAGGAAGTGACAAGATCGTCAATATCCTCATCGTCCATCTCCTCGTCCTCAGACACGGAAGGAGGAAGCTCAATGCCCATCATACGAGCCATACGGCAAACTACCTCCTCGGTCCGAGCCAAACGCGACTCGTGCCGACGAAGTAGGCGTACGACATCATCTAATGTGGCAGAAGGAGTGGGGGCTGCAGCAGCTGAGGGAGTGGCCTGGGAAGCAGATGTGGTCGACCTCTGCACGTGATGAAGCGCCGCAAGAGATTTCTTAACGGCCGTCGCGTTCAGAGGAGAACCCAAAGGACGATCATCATCAGGAGGGAGGGGAACACCGAAACGTTGGAAAACCAAAGTCAACAGACATGGATATGGGATATGCGCAGATTTAGTGGTCTTGCGTATACACTCGAAAGAGTCCATCTTATCGAGTATAATGCGAGCCCAATTAATCTCGCTACCCATGAACAGAGCGTATATCAGTTTCAAAAACGGCTGAGATGGAAGAGATGAAGATCCATACTTGGGAAGAAGGCATGATTTCAAGATCAGGTTAATCACCCAAGCATTCGGCTTGAATGATTTCGAAGGTACTCCAATGAATGCGGGGGGGGGATAACCTGGAAGATTTTGCCTAGGGTCCGCTGATCTAAGGAAGAGATATCATCGACAGAGATGTCAGAAGGGAGGAGGCCACACGACGAGCAACCAATCAACTCCCCCAAGATTTCTGTCGTAAGGACTATAGGAGTCCCCAAAACAGAAGTCTCGATGGAGTGAGACTCGTCGTACTGGCCCCGAACACGGTTGGCATAGAATAATTTGACCAGGCGAGGATATGGTCTAGGGTTCGCCTTAGCGTCAAATCGAAGGTAGTCCAATAGGCCACTATAGGAGAGAAGATCAGCAAGGCCAAGAAAACTGGCCGGAGACGACGGGTAGATGAAGAGGCACGATCGGGTTTAGGGGGTTATCGAGCTGGAGGAGAGAAGAATACCGACTAAAATGAAAAGAAGTCGGATAAAAGTGATTTAAGTCGGTCGATAATGCGAAAAGACGTGTTTGCCCTAACACACTTAGTCGGTCACAGTTCAAGCACTGACCGACTAGATTACGATCTAGTCGGTCGGTCAATGAGCTTGAACCGACTAAGTCGAAACATAGGCAAACAGAAATTTTTAGGGCTAGAGTTAGTCGGTCACAGTATAATCACTGACCGACTAGTTTTCAATCTAGTCGGTCGGTAAGTGTACTATGACCGACTAAAAGAAGTCAATGACAGGAGAAAGTTAAAACATGAACTAGTCGGTCTGAGTTCACTAGCTGACCGACTAGATGAGCATCTAGTCGGTTGGCTGATGAACAGAAACCGACTAGAAGAGTCCAAAAATTGATAAATGAGTTCTCTTCATAAACCACTTGGATGAAACATCTTAACACTCTCATTAGTCATCTAAATTACCCCATAAAACGTCGAAATCTTAAATACGACATTCAAATACGAATTCGAGCACAAATTCAAACATATCACATAAAATCCCCAAAAATTCAATAAATCTAGCATGAACGAAATATCGCGAAATCTAATAGCATGCAAGACAATTGAATGAAACATTAATCCTATATCTCGGATTCACCCATAATCCCCAATTCTCGACGCAACCGCACAAAGGAGTCCTCCTTTAGGGGTTTCGTGAAAATATCGGCGATTTGCTTTTGGGTTTCAACGTACACTAATATGATGTCCTTTTTAGCAACATGATCATCTAAAAAATGGTGTCGGACATCTATGTGTTTTGATCGGGAATGGTGCACCGGATTCTTTGAAAGACAGATAGCACTTTGGTTATCCACCATGATAGGGCTAGTATCACAGTGAATACCAAAATCCTTCAGTGTGTGTCTCATCCAAAGAACCTGGGCACAAGCGGCACCGGTGGCAATGTATTCCGCCTCGGTGGTTGAAAGTGATACAGAATTTTGCTTCTTGGAAAACCAAGAGACAAGAGAATTTCCTAGAAAATGGCAAGTGCCACTAGTACTTTTCCTGTCGGATTTGCATCCCGCATAATCGGCATCACTATATGAGACTAACTCATATGTGCTAGATTTGGATAAAGTAATCCAAAATCAAGTGTATAACTTAGATAACGGAAAATACGTTTTACCGCTACTAAGTGAGAATCCTTAGGTTGAGACTGATAACGAGCACAAATACAAACGGCAAACATAATATCGGGCCTACTTGCGGTAAGATAAAGTAAACTACCTATCATACCTCGATATAGACGAATGTCTACATCCTTACCGCCCGTATCCTTGTCAAGATGCGTAGTCGTGCTCATTGGAGTCTTTTTCCCTGAAGCACTCTCCATTCCAAATCGCTTAAGAAACTCCACCGTATACTTCGTTTGGTGGATGAAGACATCGTTCAATTGGCGAATTTGGAGACCTAAGAAATATTTGAGTTCGCCCATGTGGCTCATCTCAAATTGTTCCTTCATAACATTAGAAAACTCTTCGCAAAGAGCGAAGTTAGTAGCACCGAAAATGATATCATCAACATAAATTTGAACAAAAATTATATCATTATTCGAATGCTTAACAAAAAGTGTAGAATCGGCTTCTCCCATTTTAAAATTCAAATCCAAAAGAAAATTCTTTAGGCGATCATACCAAGCTCGAGGAGCTTGTCTCAAACCGTAAAGTGCTTTCTTTAGTTAAAAAACATGATTTGGAAATTTTTCAATAATAAAGCCCGGAGGTTGAGAAACATAAACTTCCTCAACGACATCTCCGTTTAAAAATGCACTTTTAACATCCATTTGAAATAACTTAAAATTTTTATGGCATGCATAAGACAATAATAGTCTAATTGATTCTAATCTAGCTACCGGAGCGAAGGATTCTTCGAAATCGATACCTTCCTCTTGGCGATAGCCTTGAGCAACTAACCGAGCTTTGTTCTGGACGACAACTTGGTTTTCGTCGGTTTTGTTCTTGAAGATCCACTTTGTCCCTATGACGGTGTGGTTCTTCGATGGCAAAGGAACAAGCTCCCATACCTCATTCCTCTCGAATTGAATGAGTTCCTCCTCCATGACAAGGATCCAAGCACTATCTTCGCACGCTTCAACTATATTCTTTGGCTCTATCGATGAGGCAAAGGCACAATTGGCGAAGTGGTGGACTTGCGATCTCGTCTTGACACTATCATGAATATTGCCAATGACTTGCTCATTAGGATGATCGCGAACGGTATGAAGCCGCTTGGGAATACCTTGATCACTAGGCACATTCTCAACAACTTCATTAGTCGGGTTAGTATCAATAGAATCAATTGAATCAATAGACTTAGAATTTTCAAACGAATCACATAAAACATCCATAGAGTCATCATCATTTGAAATTCTAGGAGTAGTAAAATTCTCATTAAAAGAGACATGAAGTGATTCCTCGATCGTAGAGGATCTTTTGTTGTATATCCGGTAGGCTTTGCTACGTGAGGAATACCCAACAAATATACCCTCATCCGATCTCGGATCAAACTTGTCCAAATTATCATATGTGTTTTTAATAAAACATTTTGCGCCGAAAACACGAAAATGTTTAACTTGAGGCAATCTACCAAACAACAATTCATAGCAAGTTTGTTTGGTGCCGGGCCTCAAAAGTATTCTATTAAACACATAGCAAGCGGTGTGTACCGCTTCCGCCCAAAATTGATACCAAGATGACTATCTTCGAGCATAGTGCGAGCACACTCCACAAGCGTTCTATTCTTCCTCTCAACAACACCATTTTGAGGAGGTGCGCGAGGGAAAGAAAACGTGTGAGTAATTCCAAGATCATCACAAAAATTTGAGAAAGACTCATTCTCAAATTCACCCCCATGATCACTACGAATAGTGACAATGGTGGTTCCGATGAGATTTTGTACTTTCTTCACAAATATTGTGAAGTTTTCAAAAACTTCATTTTTATTACATAAGGAAAATACCCATGTAAATCTTGAATAATCATCAACGATGACTAGTCCATATCTTGCATTTCCTAAGGAAGCAACTCTAGTTGGCCCAAATAAATCTAGATGTAATAGCTCTAGTGGCCGTTTAGTAGAAATGCTTTTCTTAGGTTTAAATGAAGATTTAGGAAGCTTGCCACGTTGACAAGAATCACAAAAACTTTTCTTTTCAAAAACGAGCTTCGGAAAACCTTTAATGGAATTTAATTTTGAAAGCTTATAAAGTGTTCCAAAGTTCACATGTCCAAAGCGTCGATGCCATAAGTGTTGTTCACTTGTGTTGGCAACGAGACATTGTTCATATGACTTAGGAAGATCCCAAATATAGATATCTTTATGGCGTGTGCCGGAAAATAATAATTTATTATTATCATTTGAAATATGACACAATCCTTTCGCAAAGCTAACTTTGTAACCTTTGTCACAAAGTTGGCTTATTGAAATAAGATTATGATTCAAACCATTAACTAGATAGACATCACTAATTAATGGTTTAGATGGGTTACCCACTTTACCAACACCGACGATTGTTCCGCTCTCGTTGCCTCCAAATACGACGCGATTTCCATTTGCAATGGGAACCACTCCGGAGAGCAATTGAGCGTCACCCGTCATGTGTTTTGAACACCCGCTATCGAGTATTCAATTCACTTTGGAGCTAAATTTAAATTTGTTGCTCCTTTTCTTTTTCTTTTCCTTGAGTACCTAAAGATAAAAAATTTCATATCATGGTACCCAAGGTCATTGGGTCCTCAAAGGTTAGACCTTTGGAAGCCAAGTCCAATTGGACTTAGACTTCCCCACATAATTTCTACTATGCACAACATTCGAAAAATAAGCATTCATATACACTTGTTTTTCATCCATGCTTGTGTCCTTTGGGCTCCAAATAGTGAAAATCTTGGGAGCCCTTATCCTATTGGGTGCATGCATGCGACGTTGATTTCTACGTGATGCATGTTGTGGATAGGCATAAGGAACATGATGGAATGGTGCACGACGAGAATTATTCATATGATGAGGTGGGTGACCATATGCATGTGTGGGAACACATGCGTGAGGGTGTCTCACATGGTGTGCACGTGCCCGAGAATGTGTTGCATAAAAATCATCATATGTGTGAGATGGTGGAGTAGGACGTGTGTTCCTACGTAGCATGGTATTGGTGTACATATAAGCATGCCCCTTCTTTGGAGGTCCACCCAAAGTGGGTTTCTTTCCAAAAGAGGGTGTGGATGATGTGGAAGCACCATTGGTAGATGAACTACCAATAGAGTGTTTGCTACCACTCGTAGAGTCATCGGAAGTTGGCCTAACAAAAGTAGTGGCCGCTTTGGATGGACATCCCATCGTATACCCCAAACCAATGTGGTGATTGGCCGGAAGTAAGTCACTTAGGATTTTATCCAAATGGTCCTTACCCTTATTGAATTTAATAATTCGGCCTAATGTGTTCTCATATTTCTCTTTGAGAGAACGCATATAAGTATCCAAGTTGGATACTTGCGATGTGAGCACATAAACACGAGATTTGAGAATCTCGTTCTCAATACTCAAAGTCGAGTTTTGAGAAGTTAAATCCGCTATCCTATGTTCTTCCGGATCATCAATGCTAACATGTTCAAGTTTAGATTTGAGATTAATAATCTCATTTCTTAACTCTTCAACAACGGTGTCGTTGTTGGTGATGATAGTCTTAGGCGAGGTTTGAATGCTAGCTAGGTCATCTTTTACTTTAGTATATCTATTTACTAATTTAGTGTATTTAGACCATAAATGAGAGTTAGCATCCCTAAGATCATCCATAGTTACCTCATCGCCTTCGTCGTCGCTATCATCGGAGGAGGAAGATCCTTGATCATGCTCCTCTCTTGCCATGAAGCACATGTGCGCTTGCTCCACTTTCTCATCGTCCGACTCTCCGCTTGAGGAATCCTAGGAGTCGGTGAATGTTGCTCCGACAAGTCCCTTTTTGTACCCCTTTTTGTACTTCTTCGACTTGTCGAACTTCGGCGCCTTCCACTTCTCCTTTTGCTTGTTTTGAGGACAATCCGCTTTGATGTGTCCTGGCTTATTGCATTTAAAGCACAAAGGTGGAGAGGCGTTAGTAGAAGTAAATTTAGATTTTTGTTTGAAGTTACCCTTTCGGAAGAAGCGATTGAACTTCTTTGCCATGAGTGCAATGGATTCCATGTCCATTTCTTCTTCCGAGTCCTCATCATCGGTAGAGGTGGATGAAGCCGCCTTGAATGCAATCGCCTTTTTCTTAGGCGTGTCTTGGTTCAAATAGGACTTCATCTTTTCTTGTAACTTCACCTTGCTATCTTTGCGTACCTCGTATGACATCAAAGTACCCATCAATTGAACTACGGTATACTTATTCATGTCATTACCTTCCTCGATGGCGAAGGTACGTTTCTCCCAAGAAGAAGGAAGTCTTTCGATAAGCTTTGAGCAATTCCCCTTTTGAGTGTAGGATTTACCGAGGGCCTCTAACTCGTTTATTATGTCAACGAAGCGAGCGTAATATTCCTTCATCTTCTCGCCCTGTTGCATATGAAACATTTCGTAATCTTTGTTTACAACTACGAGTTTAGAGTCTCTTAACCTACTCGTCCCTTCATGTAGAATGAGGAGGGAGTTCCAAATTTGATATGCACTCTTACATGTGCATATCTTATTGAAGTCCTCGGGCTCCAATGCGCATTGCAAGGCGTTCATTGCCTTGGCATTGCTTACCTCCGCGGCGATCTCCGCGGTAGTCCATTTCTCAAAGTCTTCTTCTTCGGGCTCGATGTATTCCTTCATTGTGGTCCACCATAGAGATGCACTCCGGAGGAAGGTTTCCATCCGGCATTTCCAGTACCCGTAGTTGGTACCGTTGAAGAATGGAGGCCTCGTAGAGGAATGTCCTTCCATCACCGAAGATGCTCCTTCAAGGTTCCTGAAGGTGTCATAGTTGGAAGGTGGACGCACGGTCTTGTTGTCGTTGGCAGACATAGCTAAGTATCTGGCTCTGATACCAAATGTAATGCCCTACAAGCTACTGCACAAGTACTAGATGGGGGTGAATAGTACTTTAAAAATAACAAGGAGTATAATTCCAAATTATAGTGCAAACAACTACCAAAACAATTTGCGGAAGCTTAAATTGAATGACAACAACAAAATTAACAATACTAACAAGAGATGTTAATGGGTTCGGATCCACCCAAGTCTCCCCGACTTGTTCCCGGTGATCCTACGTCCTAACCACCCGGATCCCCTCCGGATACTTAGGTTAGAAACCCTAACCCAAGATTTCCACTATGAATATCTTGTGAAAAACCTTCACAAGATCAAATCATACATGCAATGGCAATAGTGAATCCCACAACCCGGGATCACAACCTTCTCTCACAACTGAGAGAATCAACAAGCAATATAAATGAGTTTATATTGAAATAAACAATCTTACCACAAAATCTTATACCTTGAGTTTTTCTTACCAAATAGGTGAAAGGAAGGATTTGAGGAAGATGAAGTCACCAAGACCTAGCACCAAGGAAATGACCAGCATTAGGTGCCTAGGAGTGATTTGGAGACTTGAATCAAGCTAGAGCTTGAAGGGCTCACCAAGAACAAGCTTCTCTCAAGATGGATTCTAGATCTAGAATGTGAGAGAATGGGTTTCTTGTGAGGAAGAGAGCTTTAGAAATGAGTGAGAATGGCTATCTCTTTCTATCTCAATGAATCTCTTAATGGCAGCTCTAACCTAGAGAGAAATGACCTAGGTTCGTATTTATAGGGTCCCATAAAAACAAGTTAGGTCAATTCCCAACGGATAGAAATCTGAGGCAACTAGTCGGTCAAAGAACAACCACTGACTGACTAGTTCATCAACTAGTCGGTCAGTCAAACAACATGGACCGACTAAGTGAGGAACTGAGAAGAGATAGAAATTCAGACCTAGAAATCTAGTCGGTCCAAGAAGACATTCTGACCGACTAGTTTCACAACTAGTCGGTCAGTCAGTGAACGTAGACCGACTAAGAGGCAAAAACAAATAGTCTGAATACAAATTGACTTAGTCGGTCCAAGAACAAAAGTTGACCGACTAGATTGTCAACTAGTCGGTCACCGAACGTTCTTAGACCGACTAACGATAAACAGTAGCTTAGGAGAAATTTAGCATGTACAGTAAATCACAACTAGTCGGTCAAAGAAGCATCACTGACCGACTAGTTCACAAACTAGTCGGTCGGTGAGTCAACGTAGACCGACTAACTGTAAACAGTAAGGTGCAAGAAATTAAGGAAGCAAACTAGTCGGTCCAAGAAGCTCTGCTGACCGACTAGATCACCATCTAGTCGGTCAGTACATCTTCTTGTACCAACTAATATGCACAAACAAGTCCGAATCGAAGCGCGACGCTTCGAGGAAGTTAGAATGAACTTGTACTAAGATCATAGAGCTACGATATGAGCGATATGAATATAGAATCGTAAGATATACTCAAGGATTAACATTCTATAGATCGAAGCTAAAAGACTATAAATAAAACCTTAAAGAATGGTCTTCGAAAGCTTCGATTAATTCTTCATGACTTCCAAAACGGTCCAAGAGCTTCAACGAAGCTTTAGGCAATGAATACGTGCTTTGAGAAGTCTTGAGATGTCGCTTTGATTGTTCTCGTGAATTTGGCGACGATCTCCAATACTGCGCTCACAAATTGTTAGTTCATGAATTATTTATGTTTGCTCATCATCAAAACCAAATCCGGGGAGTCCAATATTCAACAAAACATACTCCCAATATATGCAAAAAACTTGTGTTTCGAAAACAAAAACAACCGCAAATTAAATCTAGGTTTTCTTAAGCCTTTGTGGGCCCCACGTGGGGCCCACCAACTATGCGGTCACACCCCCTGGCTGCTCTAGGGCCAGGTCGAGCGCCCACTTGGGCGCCATGGCTGAGCCCGGGCGCTGGCCTAGGCCAGCGGCCCATGTAAATTGTGCGCTGGGCCAAATAGCTCAGCGCCTTGAAGCTGGGCTATTTGTCCAGCTTGCGGCTGGGAAAATGCTCAGCTTGCGTGAGCTGGGTTTTTTACAATATACATTTTAAAATATTAAAATATTATTTAAAACAACTTATAAATAATTACTTAATATTATTGTTTAAAACTCCTTTTAGACATCATTTCTGGGCCCGTTTAAACCCCAATTCGAGCGCAGTTTTCTCCCCGACTTTCGTGAAAAAATCTTCTCTTTATTTTTATACATTTATTATTTAAAATACGATCGCAAACACTTTGCGACAAATTTAAACACCTTTGCATCAAATGCAAATAATCCCATCAGTAATATTTTCTAAAGCTTTTGTCACAAACATTTTGTGACGTTTTAATTCCCTTGCATCCAATGCATCATCTCGCTTAATTCTACCTAATACTTGATGAAGGTCTCACTTTGTGTGAGAACCTACAGCCTGGCTCTACACTGGTGGGGCTTGAAACACCAGACGGCAGTGACCACGAGCAGCAGGTGTCGTCCCTGTTTCAGTATCATAATTATGTGGTTAACTCATTGCCTTGAGTATTGTCGGAACCACCCTGATTGTGTCTGTGATGAATACATCAGTTTTAGTCCCTCGTCAAAACTATGTCGCCTATTCAAGCCTAGTGTACAGTCAAACTGTTAACCCTAATAGCTCGAACTTGGTTAGTCTCCATCGGTCTTTAGTCAAATAATGTTGGACTTCTTCCAACTTACTTTGGTCAAAGTTTTTCACTAAAGACCGAACCAACACATGTGATACTAACTCCCCATAACGAGAGAGACGAATCCTTTCTTGGTCAGTACTCTCCTCGCACTCTTCAAGTGTCACATAACCAAAGACCTTTCGACATGCCTTGCCTCGAAGCTAGGTCAGAAATCTAAGTGAGACCGTTCATGTACCGGTTCATACAATGACCTCAAGTCTAAAGACCAACTAGCCTATCATCACTGGGAGTTATCACTGATAGATTTGTTGTGTTAAACATGTGATAATTCTCATTGCGCCGTTCAGTGAACTCATTCTCCAATGAGCACATGTGTCTCGTCTCCGACTTCGCCAAGTCAAACGACAATGACATCATCGTCACCACTTCATGGTGAAGACAAAGACGCAATGGTCTATCCGATGTTTCGATATCCTTTTCTTGAAATATCTACGACCACGAACGATTTTAGACTTATGCTACTAACGGTCAAACAATTCTCCATGATCGAGATCCTCATTTCGATACTTGTTTAAGCTCGTATTAAGTCTCAGGACTTTACATAAGTTCTAATGTCGACTACATTATTATTAACTTAGGTAAATTCTTACCAAACAACTTACTGTTATTTTGAACAAGACGTTTGTACACATACACAAAGATAAATTGCTTCGAGGGCATACCCATCTCCCAACAGATACTACTACAGGCAGCGACGGTAGTGGGAGTTCTAGTCGAGGTGGAGATCCTCGTGCTACTGTGGATGATTTGATTGCTAGTAGAGTGGGGCAATGCATCGTGCAGGCCCCAACTTGCTATGAGGACTACGTGAATTTGGCTTATGCATTGCATGCGCATGGAGATCATATGACGAATAGGTTTGCGGTGGATGCATTGAGTTTGGCTGCAAACTCAGGGTGGCGGTGCGCGAGGAAAAACATAAAAGCACATCCTAATGAAATTCACAATAAGGAGAATCTGATGGAGGATATATAAGTGGCGAAGTTTGACCGGCGCTTAAACTTATTTTTCTTGAAGAGGTGCTAGTGTGTCACGAGGTGGCATAGAGAGATCACTCTGGGTTTTGCTTCGAGTAAGGATACATTGAATTCGAAGATTCATCTTCGTAAAGGTGTTTGTTGGATACTCGGTTAGTTGGTGACACTTAGTACGAAGCTCATTAGCCAAGTTTCTTGGCCTTATCATGAGGTGGTATATTTTTTGACGGTGGAGGATATGTAGTTTTGGCTAGGTTCGGGCTATATGGTGTGTTTGTATATATCCTGGTGGCGTGTGGAAAAATGTGATACAATACATCAAAAATATATTGTGATGATTCTCGTATTTATCATGAATTTTAAGAGATTTTTTGGAGTTTTTTGGCACCCAAAACTAAATATTTTCTCAGCCCAGCCCACTGAAATTTATTTGGATTTAATCAAACACCACGGTTACTGTTGAAATGCCGAACAAAGCGGCCCAGCCCAATCGCTGGCACTGCCCACTCAAGCGGGCATGGCGCGCTAATGCAAGCACAGCCCGCAACAATGCTGAGCGGAGTGTGAGCACCATGGTGAACCTGCAGGGCCACGTGGCAAGCATCGGTCACTTGCTTACCTGATCGAACGACCTAGCAGTGATCCGACATGGATGCTGGCGACACTGTGACGTCAGATTTTGAATCCGATCCGGATTCAACCCCTTTAACCTACAAACCAGTTAGTATATATAAACTGTGTTTAAGCTAGGTTTTTGATGCAATTCTCAAGCGATTTTCGAGCGATTTTCCCTGTAAAGTTTGAGGCTACATGTAGAATATACATATGGCAAACCGAGGGTTTTGATGGACTTAGTTGAGAGGTTCTCCATAGTATTTTCTCCGATTTCTTAGTGTGTTTGGTCGTTTCCTTTTAACCAAACTCCATAACTTGTACTTCAAAGATATCGAATTATTAGTGATCTCTCCAATTGGACTTACACCAAGAATTGGATGGAACCAGAATGAATTTTTGGTATCAGTTTGCTTATTGTTCTTTTGTTTTATGTTACTTTCATATTATTGATTGTGTTACTGGTATAGTAAAGAATCTTCGTTTTGTTTGTTTTCACAGCGTTCTTGGAAATTCCACAAGGCGATTGGTATCACCCCAACCAATAAGATCAAATCCCAGCACTAACAATGTAACGTTGGTACTCTAGGATTGTGAAAGAGACTACACAACCATCTCCAAAGACTTGCAGTGGGAGATGGACATATATGATGTGGTAGGCCCATTTCCTGCTTAAAAACTGTACATATATCACACGTCCGCTTAAATGCTGAAAATACAAAACGGACAATCTGAGAAAATGGAGAGGTGCAGAGCTAGAGCTAGCAGCTTCAACAACAATCTCTCCCCAAGATTCTCCCAACCCCATCTCCCTCCAAAACCTCTCAGTCTCACCCGCCGCTCCGACGATGCGGAGCTCAGCGTCTTCGATGCGGAACGCTACTTCAGCGAAGGCGACAAGTTCCCACCGAAGACCATCATTAATCGCAACGGAATCTCCCAGAGCTACGGTTCTTCGACGAACCCGAGAGACTCTCCGGTGTCGTCGCTCGATGGATACAGGCATAACGGTGCGAATCGGTCGTTTCGGGCTTCCCCGACTGCCTCTTCCAAGGCTAGCTGGAACAGTCAGTCTTGTCTGTTATGGAACCCGCCGGGCTGTGTTGCTGTTAGTGCCAGAGATTTGCCGTCCAATGAAAAGAGAAGACATGGTAGCAACTCCAGTTTGACGGCCGGCCGGAGATTTTTCCGACGTAATTGTTCTTGTTCTGGCAAGAAATCGGTAGACGTTGAAGGCAAGTATGCAGCAGAGCCGAAGAGCCCTGTACCTGTTCGTATCCGTTCGGATAAAGTGACCCGCGTGACTTGTGCCGGTGTCGATGCAAAAGAAACCGAGGTGGTGTCAAAGTTGAAAATATCAGCTGGAACATGGGCAACTGAGTCGGCTATTTTCTCGCCGCAAAAGCCTTTACCGGCCGAGATTGTCCACCGGATAGTAAACTCCGGCGGACCGAGATTCTCATTCAATATGCTGGCTCCGCCGCCGGCGGCGGCGGCGGCTTCCGGGGCCGACGACCCTCCGCGGGAGTCGCTCGAGACGTTCCAGTTAAGTGAAGAGGTGATGAATTTACGGAGGTCGGCAGGGTTCCACGACCGGCAGGCGGCGATGGTGCCCGCCTGCGATGATGACGTGGCGAGCGACACGAGCTCGGACCTATTCGAGATCGCGAGCTTCTCCACGAACTCGGCTTACAACAGCCGACGCGACTGGATCGACGAGTTCCTGAAGCTTGGGAAGAGCAAGGCGGCCGAAGCAGCAGGCGGGATCCACCAGTTCCGACGCACCCTGGAGGAGACAGCGGCATCGATAGCGCCAAGCGAGTGCTACGCGCCGAGCGAGGTGAGCGTGGAGTGGAGTGTTACGACGGCCGACGGCGGGTTCGACCGGGCCAGCATTGCGAATTTCTCCAGCGCGGCATCAGAATACGATGAGGTCCGGTTCGTTCAGACCAAGAACGAGCGGTTTGGTCTGGCGAAGATGGCAGGAAACGGCGAGCGAAAGAAAAAGGTAAGTGGTGGGCTGCTCGGCTGCCGATGGGAAAATTCGGTTAATGTCGGTCCGAATCCGGTTCGGGTTGGACCGGATCAGCACCGGACCGGTAATGTGGTGTTAACAGATGCTGCGGACCGGGTTCTCGGTTAGACGAGGTTTGCCGTTTGCACTGGAGAAATCCGAGTTGACGCGGTTGCACTCGGTTCATGCGAACCGACCGATTCAGACAACATAGACCGTGATTCATGTGTATTGAATCATCGTAGTATTCTGAAGTGCGGGTTTCTCATCTTTATTTTGTAAATACTATTTAATAAATGTGTCGTAGTACTTACTAAATAGTGTTTGTTGAGAGTTTGCAAGTGAACTCGATTTGTTAAGAAATCAGCTAACTGCACCGCATCAAATGCGGTGCAGGTCTTAATTTTTGCCTAAATCAGAAAACAATGTCAAATCTATTGTCTATTCACTGATTTTGATTTGACCTTTATTTCTGTTTTGAGAAAAAAACAACTGCAAGCACCGCATTTATGCGGTTCATGTAGCAATTCTCTTTGTTAAAGTTCAATGGTAGACGAAGGTTACGAGGATGCGACTGCATTCTCTTCTTCTTATGTTGTTGTTAATGATATTGTGTATTTATTTCTTATATTTCATGAAGTTTTATGAACGGTCAAGATGAAAAGATTAATATTAACTTTTTTTAAATGAGGATTGTTGATGCACAGAATTTCGTTGGGCCCCTATCAAACCGCAGGGATGAGTATTCTCGTAACAGGTTGAGCCCGCCGGACAGATGGGTTTCGCCAAACTGAGGGTGGAGATCCTTCGTCTAGCGCCTGAAACAAACAGAAATCTCGTTAGCCTCATCGGAGGGGCATGGCCCTCCGATCAGACTCCGATGGTTAAGTTAGAATCGAGCAGAGGAAAGATGGGCGTTGGCTAGAGGTAGCCGCGCCGCTAAAGTTTTGTTGAGGATGAAGATGCTCGAGTTTTCCTAAGAGGAAAAATTAGCGTACCGAATAGAGGGGGGTTACCCCTTTATTTATCGGATTGGGGGGATGCTTCCGCCACACCAGGTGGTCCCCTGCTCTCATTTGTAACCGAAATGCAAGGGGTTTCAGCGGGGCACATGCGCAACTACCACCTGATAAAGCCAATTGCACGCCGTCTGAAAAAGACACCACACAATACTTTTGATAGGGCTAGTCATGCGCCTTCTATAGGGACAGACTGCGCGTCCCTTTTGAGAAAGTTGACCATACATGGGTTGGGCCCATAGATAGCATCTCGGAGGGAGTCGAGCAAGACTGTCTCAGAGGGTTAGGCCATAGAGAGCCACTGTCTAGGGGGTCGACCTGTAGGAGGTCATCCCCAGGAGCTGAGCCACATTGCCATGGGAACACACCAACTACCGCAGGGTTCCGGTCACGCAACTCATGGGGTCGTGTGTGGTTCGCTGACGAGCCCCTCAGGGCTATTTCGGGCCCAGCCTGATCAGCTCCTACCATGGGTGGGCCCATGTTGATCCATCATCCACAATGGCCCCTCATCTTCTAGCTTGGAACGTCTAGCCCGAGATATGCGTGCAAGGATGGGAGGGGATGGGTGAGTAAACGAAATCCAAAGTGGGCAAGGCGTTCCTAGTGGAGCAGGGAAAACAAGGTAGGCGGGCTCCCTGGGGAGCTACTTACGCCTGCTGACATCGGTGTGTGCTCCTTGAAATGACAAGATGCAGCCTTGCTTAGATCTGTACTTAATGTAGGATGTGAAGGGACGCATCCATTCTCTATGGAGATGTTGATGTGGTGAGGGCTGGTTTGTTGGAGGGTCTTTGCACATAAGCCAATGAGTCATGCGTGCTGAACGGCTGAGATTGCTTCGCATAGTGTGTCGAACGGATATACTCTCGCCATGCCTCTTCATGCCTAGGGTAAGCAGAAAAGGGAGACGGGTGCCATCAGACGTCACACATATACCTAACAAGCCTTTGTCTTTCTCTACTGTCACATTCCTGAATCTCCCGTTTGTTGTTGAGGCCACTGCCTCACACAGCAGAGAGGGATTTTCCTTTTGATTCTCCCTTCTTCGTTTCGATTTTCTTCTTAGAATCATGGTAGGTGCTAGGGACTGTAAGGTACCTGGCTATGAGGAAAACACTAGAACCGGAGGGGGAGGGGGTTGAATAGTGTTTATGTAATTTAAAAAGATAGTTACACCAAATTAAATTCATAACCAACAAATAATGCGGAATAAGAGTAAACCCCAAAATGAAACAATGCAAATGCAAGGATGTTTCAAGGGTTCGGATTACCCAAATCACTTCCCGACTTGTTCTCGGTAATCCTACGTCCCTTCCACCTGGCAGATACTCAAGTTAGAACCCTAACTTGAGGTTTCCTTAAAAACCCCACTTGTAGCAACCCTACAAGTGAAATCGAAATACACTCGATTTTCCTTGACTCCTACAACTTGAAAGCAAGCAAATCACTCTCACAAACCGAGAGTAAATCAAATAACGAAAGTTATGAAATATGAAATTAAGCAACACTTACAATCACATATACCTTGAAGTAGAACTTGAAGGAGAAGTGTGTTGTGTGTTGTGTGTTGAAAGATTCTCTTGGAAGAGAGGAAAGCCCCTTTTCTTGACTGCACCAAATGTCTAGAGGATTTCTCTTTGGTTCTAGGTTGAAGAGCAAGAGATCGAAGATAGGAATTCTAGGGCTTTTGGATTTTGAGAGCTTTGATCTTTAACAGAATGAAAGCTTGAATGTTTGAGCAAGAGATGATCAAAGAGTCTAACCTCTCAATGGAACAGTAGAGACTTCTTTTATAGGTTTCTCAAACCCTTCAAGCTGAATCACCAAAAACTCCTTTGAAATCCGTGAGAAAAACCCAACGGATAGAATCTGCGCCACGACAGTCAACTGCTGAACAACTCACAGTCGACTGCTGCACAGTGACAGAGAGTAGGTGAGAATTCATAACGATAACTTACCACGTGGACAGTCGACTGTTAAACCAACATGCGACTGTAAATCCTACTACAGGCGACTGGCCGTAAGTTGGGTAAGTTGAGGAAATCTGAGAAAAGTCTAGGAATACATGACAGGCGACTGATGAAGAGAAGACTGTCGATTGTAAAACCAAACAGGCGACTATAATTCCTTCTACAGACGACTGACAAAACCATGACATTTTCCAGAGAGTTGAGTCTTCAGAGAGGCTCAAAGACAGACGACTGTTGAAGCATTGACAGTCGACTGTGCCATTGGACAGTTCATTGTAAATCCAACAATAGTCGACTGGCCAGATCAAAACTGAGAAATAGATTTGGGCTGAGGATAGACATGCGACTTATTGACAAAACACAGTCGACTGTCACTTGGACAGACGCCTATGCAATGTACAGAATTTGCCTGAATGAGTTAAAGCTAAGAAGCCCAAAACTGGACCGAAAAAGTTTGTGCATAACAGACGACTATAGAAGAAAACACAGTCGACTGTTTTGAGTCATGCGACTGTAAATCGTTCAGCAGTCGACTGTTGAAATCATGACATATACAATCTAGATAGAAATGAATTGGAGTCTAAGAAAAGTTGATCTAATAATATTCTAAGACTGAGATGAAGATGTGTGTGTGCTCTAACAAAGTTCTACTTCTAAGCTACATACTAGAAGAGAAACAAGAAGATTACATTTGAAGAACTCTCTCTTCTATCCACCGCATGAGCTTGAAGTCTTCTAGGAGCTTCAATCACTATCTATGATCATCCAATCCACTTCCTTTGCTTTCAATGATTTTTGAGTGACATCCATTGCAAATAGATCTTCATGATATACTTAGGTAATGGATTAACTGTAAATAAGGGATTAGTCACAAGTATTTATGTTTGCTCATCATCAACACCAAGCAGGAAGAAGTCCAATACTCAACATTCTCCCTCTTTTTGATCTTGACAAACAAACATAAACAAAAAGATAAATAAAAACTTACTCCCCCTACATAGATGCCAATCAAGTTAGTCAATAGATATTAGGGCATCTATAGATCAAATGAAGCAAATGAGTAAGATATGCATGGATGAAATGAATCCATGAAATCTAGGATTTTATAATCCCTCATCCATATACATTATATCTTACTCCTTCTGAATCTAAGGCAACTTCAATCTTAGATTCAAATGTAATTAGAATTTACTTAGCACATTCATTATGAATCTGTTTATTTCTCTCCCCCTATGGCATTATCCAAAAGGTGAGAGTAAAATAACAACAACAATCATGCTAAATAAGAACTAACAACAATTACAAGAGTATAAAGATATACAAATCAAAACTCATAAACCACATTATAAAGTTAGCTGATAAGAAGAGGAGAGTCCAATATCAACATTGAGAGACACAGGAGAAAGAAAATCGTCTCAAATCACATCACATAGAGAATATAGCATACAAGGAGTCAATTTCACAAAATTCACACACATAAGATAGACAATTATACAATGTGTGAAACAGGACGAAGAAACTGCATGTTCATGTATATAATCAAGATCACAAGGGTACAAAATACATGTACGTCACCATGTGCATTAATAAGCACCATGTATATCCACACAAAAAGAGATCAAAATACATATACAACATCAGCAGTCATAAACACAAAATCCAGACAACATCATCCATACAAAATATTGAAACACTCAACCTTAACAAAACAAACAAAAAAAATCTAAGACTAAGGGTGAGTGTCCATAACAACATCAGCATCAGTCAATATGGAAGACTGTGGGGTCTGAGGGGCGACCAGACGAACGAAACATTAGCCTGGCAGAGCGACGAGTAGGGTAAGCAGTTGCCTTCCTCTTGGATGACGACGCACCCGTAGCAGAGGTTTCCGCATGAGCATGTACAGGGGTCAGGACCTCTGAAGGCACATGCACAAAGACTGGAGGAGTTGGAACAGTAGAATGGGGAGACGGAGCAGGAGAAGGAAACATGGCCTGGAGTTCGGCCGGAATGGGGAGGCCATGATGCAAGAACGATTTGTACTGAAGCTCAAGGAGAAGAGAGAGCTTCTGTTCCATGGAAGCGACAATCTTCTCGATCGAAGAGATTCGGTCACATAGTTGATCGAGAAAGAAATCCTCGAGTGGAACATGCGGTGGAGGATGAAATGGCTGTTCAGCAGGAGGAGGGGATGGTTCAGCTGCAGTGGCTGAGGGAATCGAAGGTGCAACGTAAATCCCCAAGTATTCTCCCGACGAAGCTGGAGTAGCTGTATCCATGAACGTCAAAATTAAGAAGCTAGGGTAAGAAAACGTCGATAAACGAAAGAGGATGATACCTTAGACTTGTCGATCGACTGACGAGAGTCAATCGGGCAAACAATTGAAGGAGAAAGGCTACGACTCGGCTCGAAATTGACGGAGGAGAGATCGACCGTGAAGATCGAAAAGGGAGACGAGGGAGATTTCAGTCGGATGAGAGAGAAAAACGAAAATACGAATCGACGGATCTCGTAGATATAACGAGGGGTCAAACGAATCTGGACCGTTGGATCGAAAAATCGACAGCTCAGATCAAATTATCGAACCGCCACAGCAGGAGACAGTCGACTGATGAACAATAGTCAGTCGACTGGTTGAAATGATAAGAGATGAGCTTAGATTGACAGACAGTCGACTGTTGGGTAACTTATAGTCGCCTGTCAGTGAGACAGTCGACTGTATTTTGCTCATCAGTTGACTGACTGAGAATCAATAAAATCGATGATAGAAACAGAGACTATTGACGAAATGGACAGATGCCTGATGAGCAAAATGCAGTCACCTGTTGATCCATCAGTCGACTGTAAAGTCATCATCAGTCACCTGGGCGAAATATACAGTCTGCTGTAAGAGAAAATAGAGTACGGCAGTCGACTGTCGAAGGAATGACAGTCATCTGTCCTGGTCCAAAAATGCACAGAGAGGTTAAAATCCAGAGGATAGACACAACTCACCCTAGGGCCTATACTCGAACACAAAACTCATCACAAAATCAATATCAAGAGATAAATCATTTATCACACAAATCTCTTTAAACAATCTAAAAACTAACGAAATCATCAAAATCTCAATAACATCTCTTAGAGCAAATATATATGAGAAACATATAATCTATCAAATGAAGAGAGACATCATGATGATATGAGTTCAAAAGATGATATACCATGAAGGTTGAACTCCTATATTTCAGATTCACCCATAATCCCTAATTCTCCACGCAACCTCACAAATGAATCTTCTTTTAGAGGTTTAGTGAAGATTCGGCGATTTGTTTTTGGGTTTCAATGTACTCTAACATGATGTCCTTCTTAGCTACATGATCATTGATAAAATAGTGTCTCACATCTATGTGTTTGGTATGGGAGTGATGTACCTGATTCTTGGAAATACATATAGCACTTTGGTTATCAACCATGATAGGGCAAGTATCACAATTGACACCATTGTCCTTAAGAGTGTGTCTCAACCAAAGAACTTGTGCACATGCAAGATCCCTGCAATATATTCTGCTTTAGTCGTGGATAATGATACTAAGTTCTGTTTCTTGGAGAACCAAGAGACTCAGAAATTTCCTAGAAAATGGCAAGTGCCACTAGTACTCTTCCTATCGGATTTGCATCCGGCAAAGTCGGCATCACTATATGAGATTAACTCATATGTGCTAGATTTAGGATAAAGTAACCCATAATCTAGTGAATGATTGAGATCATGAAAAATTCGTTTAACCACAATCAAGTGTGACTCCTTTGGTCTAGCTTGATATCTAGCACACAAGCATACAGAAAACATAATATCGGGCCTACTAGCTATTAAATAGAGTAAGCTACCAATCATACCTCGATATAGACGAACGTCTACATCTTTTCCGTTCTCATCCTTGTGTAGATGGGTTTTCTTACTCATGGGAGTTCTTTTGCTTGAAGACGATTCCATCCCGAATCGCTTGATAAGCTCCCATGTGTACTTGATTTGATGTATGAAAGTCCCATCCTTCATTTACCGAATTTGTAGTCCAATGAAATAGTTGAGCTCACCCATGTGGCTCATCTCGAATTCATCCTTCATAGACTTAGAAAATTCTTGATAAAGATTAAAGTTAGTAGACCCAAATATAATATCGTCTACATAAACTTGAATCAATATGATGTCATTTTCATAATCTTTAATAAAAAGAGTTGAACCAACTTCACCCATTTTAAAACCTAAATTCAAAAGAAAGGTTTTGAGTCGATCATACCAAGCTCTAGGAGCTTGTCTTAACCAGTATAACGCTTTCTTAAGTTTAAAAACATGGTTTGGAAATATTTTATGTATGAAACTGGGTGGTTGAGAAACGTAAACTTCTTCATTAACAATACCATTAAAAAAAGCATTTTTAACATCCATTTGAAACAATTTGAAATTCTTATAAGATGTAAAAAAATAAAAGCAATCTAATAGCTTCTAGCTTAGCTACGGGGACAAAGGATTCTTCGAAATCAATATCTTCTTCTTGCCGGAAGCCTTGAGCTACTAACCTTGCCTTGTTCCTTGTGATGATCTCGTTCTCATCGGTCTTGTTCTTGAAGATCCACTTGGTCCCAATAACTTGGTGACCACTTGGAAGAGGAATGAGCTCCCAAACTTCATTTCTCTCAAATTGCATGAGCTCTTCTTCCATTGCCACTATCCAAGAGCTATCGTCACATGCTTCTTAGATGTTCTTTGGCTCAATGGTAGAGACAAATGTGTAATTAGAGAATTATTCAATTCTTGACCTCGTTCGAACACCTACACCAATATCTCCAATACTTTGGTCATGAGGGTGGTTGCGAACGGTTGGGTAAGCTTTGGGAATTCCTGCATCACTTGGAACATCTTCAACAATCTCATTAGTAGTGTTAGTTTCAATAATAGAATCATTAATCTTAACATTTCTAAGAGAATCACATATAGCACTACACTATCATCTATAACAAGAGGAAAATCAAAATCTTCATAAAATGATACGTGTAGTGATTCCTCGATCGTTGAAGAGGTTTTGTTGTATATCCGGTAGGCTTTGCTACGTGTGGAATATCCAACAAAAATCCCTTCATCGGATCTTGGCTCAAATTTATCTAAGTTACCAAAGGTGTTCTTGATAAAACATTTTGAACAAAAAACTCGAAAATATTTAACTTGTGGCTTTTTGTCATAAAATAACTCAAAACAAGTTTTGTTCATTCGGGGTCTCACTAGGATCCTATTGAGCATATAACATGTCGTGTGCACTGCTTCTGACCAAAATTGTAGTCCAAGATGACTATCATGGTGCATGGTACGAGCACACTCAATAAGAGTCTTATTCTTTCTCTCTACAACACCATTTTGTGGTGGTGCACGGGGAAAAGAGAAATTGTGAGTTATTCCGGTGTCATCACAAAATTTTGTAAAAGACTCATTCTCAAATTCTCCTCCATGATCACTACGGATAGTGATAATGGTGGATCCTAAGAGATTCTGAATCTTCTTTGCCCATATGGTAAACTCTTCAAAGGCTTCATTCCTATTTGTTAAAAATGAAACCCAAGTAAATCTAGAGAAGTCGTCAATGATAACTAATCCATAATGAGCATTCCTAAAGAAGCGGTTCTAGTTGGCCCAAACAAATCTAGATGAAGTAGTTCTAGGGGCCTCTTAGAAGTTATGTCTTCTTTAAGTTTGAAAGATGATTTACTAAGTTTATCTCTTTGACATGAATCACAAAAGTTTTTTTTACTAAAAGCAATTTTTGAAAACCTTTGACAAGATCATGCTTAGCTAACTTATATAAGTGCTTAAAATGAACATGACCAGAACGGCGATGCCATAATAATTGTTCATTTGTATTAACAACTGAGCAATGTTCTACGGTTTTAGGCATGCTCAAATAATAAATATTTTATGCCTAATACCGGTAAATAAGACATGAGAATTAGAATCAACAATTTCACACAAGCCTTCTCCAAAGTTAATCTTGTAACCTTTGTCACAAAGTTGACTAATGGAGATGAGGTTGTGACACAAACCGCTAACTAAAAATGCATTAGTAATTATATGTTTGAAGGAATTTCCGACTATACCTACTCCAATGATGGTTCCCTTTTGGTTACCTCCAAAAGTGATCGTTGTACCATCCTTGATGCTAATCACTTCGGAGAGCAATGTGGGATCTCCCGTCATGTGTTTGGAGCAACCATTGTTGAGAATACATCCTTTCCTTTTAGAGCTAATTTGACCTTTATTACTCTCTTTCTTTCTCTTGGGTACCTACATAGTATACCATAAGCTCATGGCACCCAATTTTTGTTGGGTCCAAGGGGATTAGCCCCTTGGAAGCCAAGTCCAAGTGGACTTCCGCTTTCCAACATAATTACCACTATTAATAATATCATGAAAATAGGAATCAACATAGGCATTCCTATCAATTAAGCTAGTGTTCTTAGGACCCCAAATAGTGTAAGTTTTGGTAGTCCTTTTCCTAGTTGCATGCATATTTGTTAGATTTCTATGTGGTAATGCTTCTTAGGAACATGGGTTCTAGCATAAAAATGAGGTGGATATGCATTTGACATATGAGGATTGTATGCATGCTTAGGAACATGCATATTGTATGAGACATATGGAGCATGCATGACATGTGGAGGGTGTGCATACATGTAAGAATGATGCGCATGAGCATATGGGTGTGTAAGAGCACGTGCATGAGTATTTCTCAAGTGTGGATTTGTACGTGTCCGTGGGTGTGGAGCATAGAAGGTGTCATGAGTATCCACTTGTGAAGTAGGAGATTTCCTACATGGATGAAGGTTGGTGTACATGTAAGCATGACTTCTCTTTTGGTTTCCACCCTTAATGGGTTTCTTGCCAAAAGAAAAAGATTATGAAGTGGTGACTTTCTTGGTAGGTTTGCTACTAAAAGTGTCTTTGACACCACTTGTGGATGCACCAGAGGATGGCCTCACAAAGTCTATAGTGACACCACTTTAGGAGGTGTGAGCATTGGAAGCATTTGCTTCCAAAAAAACCAAGTCCGACACGAGGTGTGGCCGGATATTGATTTGCGAGCAAATCGTCCAATTGTCCTTTCCCCTTATTAAATCTCACAATTTGGGAGGACATGAGCTCATATTTATCCTTAAGATAAGAAATATTGGTATCCAAGGTGCACACCCGTGCTTTGAACTCGTGCACTTGGGTTTTAAGGGAATCATTCTCTAAACCCAATTGTGTGTGTCATGAAGCTATATCACTATTATCCTTAGGATGTTGAGACTAGAGGGTATTCACATCATTTCTCAAGGTGACATTTTGAGAAGCCAAATTTGCTTTCTCAAATGTTAGTGTATCAACAATGGTGTCATTGTTGATAATGCATGGTATGGATGGTTTGCTAACAGATTGTTTCTTTAAGCTAGTATATGTAAGCATTAAAGATTGATACTTAACAAATACTTCTTCATTAGCAATACACAATTCATCCATAGTTACCTCGGGTTCATCCATGTCAGAATCACTCTCATCGGAGAGTGAATCTTTCCGGGCCATGAAACACATGTGGGCACTTTCATCCTTCTCATTATAGGATTCGCTTGATGAGTCTCCAATAAAGTCATCGAATGTACCGACTAGTCCTTTCTTCTTATAATTCTTATTCTTGTCGGACTTGTGGTACTTCGAAGCCTTCCATTTCTCTTTGTTTCGTAGCATTGGGCAACCCTTCTTGATGTGCCCTGGCTTATTACACTTAAAACACAAAGAGGAAGTGCTATTAGTAGACTCAAAGCTATTTTTGGAGGGAAATTTACCTTTGCTAAGAAGCGTTGGAACTTCTTTGTCATTTGAGCCATTTCTTCCAAGTCCATCTCATTTTCTGATTCTTCACTATCGGAGGATGAAGAATTGGCTTTGAATGCTAAAGCTTTCTTCTTGGCCTCCGAAGGGTTCATCATAGCTCGAATCTTTAATTGGTTCTCCCGTCTTACTTCATAAGACATGAGAGTGCCAATAAGATTTATGACTGTGTAAGTCTTCAAGTCGTTGACCTCCTCGATGGCAATAGCTCTTCTTTCCCACTTGGAGGTCATTCCCATTATGATCTTCCTTACTTTATCTTGTTGGGAATAGACTTGTCCGAGCGCTTCCAGTTCATTAGTGATATCGGTAAAGCATCCACACATCGATGCTATGCTTTGATTTTCCTGCATATGAAAAGATCGAAATTTTGCACGGCAACATAGAGTTTAGAAAGTTTTACCTTGTTCGTTCCCTCATGGGTAACGACGAGATGGTTCCAAATTTGATATGCATTATAACATGTGCATATCTTGTTGAACTCATCTGGGTCCAACGCATAATGAAGAGCGTTCATTGCGTTTACGTTGTTGACTTCAGTGGATTTCTCGAAAACCGTCCATTTTTCGAAATCCTCTTCGATGGGCTCGACGTACTCCTTGTGGAGGGTTCTCCAAAGAGAAGCACTCATTAGGAATGTCTCCATCTGGCATTTCGAAGAGCCAAAGTTCATGCCATTGAAATGCAGAGGACGCCCCGTTGATTATCTTTCGAATACGGTGGACACTCCATCACGATCATGATTGTTGTACGAAGTCGGTGGAGGAATGTTGTTGTTGTTGGATGCCATAGCAATAAACCAGCGCTCTGATACCAATTGTAAGGTCCATGGCTATGAGGAAAACACTAGAAGGGGGTGTGAATAGTGTTTATGTAATTTAAAAAGATAGTTACACCAAATTAAATTCCTAACCAACAAATAATGCGGAATAAGAGTAAACCCCAAAATGAAACAATGCAAACGCAAGGATATTTCAAGGGTTCGGATTACCCAAGTCACTTCCCGACTTGTTCCCGGTAATCCTACGTGCCTTCCACCCGGCAAACAACTGGATACTCAAGTTTGAACCCTAACTTGGGGTTTCCTTAAAAAACCTACTTGTAGCAGCCCTACAAGTGAAATCGAAATACACTCGATTGTCCTTGACTCCCACAACTTGGAAGCAAGCAAACCACTCTCACAAACCGAGAGTAAATCAAATAACGAAAGTTATGAAATATGAAATTAAGCAACACTTACAATCACATATGCCTTGAAGTAGAACTTGAAGGAGAAGTGTGTTGTGTGTTGAAAGACTCTCTTGGAAGAGAGGAAAGCCCTTTCTCTTGACTGCACCAAATGCCTAGAAGATTTCTTTTTGGTTCTAGGTTGGAGAGCAAGAGATTGAAGATATGAATTCTAGGGCTTTTGGATTTTGAGAGCTTTGATCTTTAACAGAATGAAAGCTTGAATGTCTGAGCAAGAGATGATCAAAGAGTCTAACCTCTCAATGGAACAGTAGAGGCTTCTTTTATAGGTTTCTCAAACCCTTCAAGCTAAATCACCAAAAACCCCTTTGAAATCAGTGAAGAAAAACCCAACGGATAGAATCTGCACCCGCGACAGTTGACTATTGAACAGCTCACAGTCGACTGCTGTACAGTGACAGAGGGTAGGTGATAATTCATAATGGTAACTTACCACGTGGACAGTCGACTGATGAGGCGTAGACAATCGACTGTTAAACCAACAGGCGACTGTAAATCCTACTACATGCGACTGGCCGTAAGCTGGGTAAGTTGAGGAAATCTGAGAAAAGTCTGGGAATACAGGACATGAGACTGATGAAGAGAAGACATTCAACTGTAATACCAAACATGCGATTATGATTCCTTCTATAGACGAGTGACAAAACCCTGACATTTTTCAGAGAGTTGAGTCTTCAGAGATGCTCAAAGACAGATGACCGTTGAAACATTGAGAGTCGACTGCGCCATTGGACAATCGACTGTAAATCCAACAATAGTCGACTGGCCAGATCAAAACTAAGAAATATATTTAGGCTGAAGATAGACATGCGACTGATTGACAAAACACAGTCGACTGTCACTTGGACAGACACCTGTGCAATATACAGAAGTTGCCTGAATGAGTTAAAGCTAAGAAGCCCAAAACTAGACCGAAAAAGTTTGTGCATAACAGGTGACTGTAGAAGAAAACACAGTCGACTGTTTAAGACAGGCGACTGTATATCGTTCAGCAGTCGACTGTTGAAATCATGACATGCACAATCTAGATAGAAATGAATTGGAGTCTAAGAAAAGTTGATCTAATGATATCCTAAGACTGAGATGAAGATGTGTGTGTGCTCCAACAAAGTTTTGTAGGGATCGTCTAACCCTTGCAATACTAACAACACACACTAGAGGGGGGGGGGGGGGGGGGGGTGAATAGTGTAATGGCAATAAAATTGTCCAAATAAAATTTAACTTGCAAATGCAGAATTATAAATGCAAGAGGAATTAAATGGCACAATCAATCCAAACGCAAACACAAAGTTTTACCCTGGTTCCCCAAACTTGGGTACATCCAGCCACACCAAATATTCACTATAATCCCACACAGAGAAGTGAATACAAATCTCACAAGGAGATACCCCACAAAGAGGATTTATGCCATACACAAGGACCCAACCAATCCTACACAAGGATCAAGACTCCCATACAGAGAATCACTAACTCCCACTCAGAGAATTAGGGTTAGCCCTACACTAGGACACTAGAAATCCCACACAGAGAGTTAATTCCCACAAAGAGAATTCCCTAGACCACAAAAAGACAACCTCCCACAAAGAGAGTATCCTAATCCCACAAAGAGAAATAGGAAAATAAATTACACCCTGTAAAGTAACTACTCTTACCTATGCCTTGAGATGCTTACTCATGAATGAATGCAAGGCATGGAAGAGGATCTCCAAGTGTTGGAATATGCTTGAGAGCACTTGGATGATTTCCCTTGAGCTGGACTTCAATGCATGAAGGAGGATGAATGCTCAATAGAGGGAAATGAGAGAGCTTGAGAGTGGCTTAATGATCTCTTGAGATTTTCTATACAGTCAAGAGTTTATCAAATGTTGTCAAGAGTTCTCAAGTGATGGCAGCACACTCATATATATAGGAATCCTATATCAAGCCCAAAAACCCAAAGAAACAGCCAAATAAATAAATCTGCAACGGCTAGAAACTGGGTGAAAACGACAGGAACAGTCGACTGATGATCAAAAGACAGTCGACTGATCAACGGCTAGAAATATCCAACGGCTATAATCTGAGCCAGGACAGTCGACTGACAAAGTCAATACAGTCGACTGACAAACATGACATGCGCCTGTTAATCCTTCAGCAGACGACTGCTGCAGGGGATGGATCAAAACAGAGAGCTGCACTCTTTCTCCAATTCTTCGCACAGGCGACTGATGTTAATACTACATTCAACTGCCAAAAAGTCAGGCGACTGTATATTCTTCATCAGTCGACTACTGTAAAGTATGGAGAGAAGACACAGAGATGCAAAGATTGCACTTACGCTAGACATGCGACTGTTGGCCAAATCCCAGGCGACTGTAAATATACAGGAGACTGAAAACTGATCGACATGCCATTGTGCGTAAAGCTCAAGTTTGAGTCAATTGAAATGTTGACTTGAGCTGTGCATATCAGGCAACTGTAGAAGGATATACAGGCGACTGGAAATCACCCAGTCGGCTGTGTTTCCCTCATCAGGCGACTGACCGAAAGCCAGAGACTCCAAATGAGTCTTTGGACAGAGTGAACCTATTGGGTTGGATTCTATGATAATCCTAAGGTTCACTAAGATGGTTAAAATGCATATGCATGTATGAGCAAACCATCTAGCAAGGCATTACATCAACCCTAGACTCAAAAGAGAGAGAAAGCAATAAAGTAAATTACATGGATTACAATGCTTTCTTAAGAGTCTAAGTCTTCAATCTTGATGCCTTGATTGCTCTCCATCATCTCCAAGCTTTGGCACTCTTTGAGTCCAAACTTTGGCCCTTCTTCACAAGATGTCCATCCTTACACCAAGTGATTAGTCTCCAAGAAAGATATCCTTGAAATAAACTGAGAGACTAAAACATGAGATTCATTAGTAACAACATAATGTTGTGATCATCATCAAAATAAGATTGGTATGAAACACCAATACTCAACAATCTCCCCCTTTTTGATGATGACACACATTATGTAAATCATATAGAATTAAAGCACAATGCTAATGATCTCCCCTACTTATATGCACCAATTATATAATGAGCTACACAAAGGTAAATACTCATAATACCAATAAAAACATGGTGACATATAATAGGCATGGATTACATAAACCAATTGCAAAGAATAAAGGCATGCAAACATGAATGGTTTATCTAATCCCATATCTATCTCTCTATAGAGATATCTCTCCCCATATGCATATGTATATATCTCTCCCCCTATAGATATGATCACATAATACATATATCTCTCCCCCTTGACATCGTTGAAAAGGTGGACACCAAAAATATCCCCCTTTGTCATCTTAATCAAGATGTGAAAATATGCAAGAAAAGAAAGATATGTATGATACCAAATTTAAAAATTTAGTGGGTATCAATTCACTATCCCATGCTCCCCCTAGATCATAGAAATGGTCAACTTTTGACTTCTAGGATCTAATACCAATTAATTAATGGAGCCATGGGCCTAAAAGTGTATCAAAGCAATAGATATGTAAAAAATCAAGCTTCAAAGATACACAAGGATATTGCTAAAACAATGAAACATGAAACAAGTTGGCAATAAACAAGAAGAGGTTTGGTTTGAGACCCAAAATAACCAAATGTAAATAATGATCTCAAATAACCTCCGAAATGAGAGTTAAAATATGTCTTAAAATAATTTAAACATATAATATATTAACTCCCCCATTGACATACGCATGGATAAAAAATGCATGCATGTCAATAAACCCCAAGGTCCCCATTTTCATGAAAAGAGATAAATTTGAAAATATTTTCAAAATCATGACACACACAATCAATGAGTATGCTTAAAATAAACATAGAAGCACAATACCCATGCAATATGCAAATGTGTGAGGAACCTAGACATTAGGTAACCAAACCCAAGAGGAGTTTCATTTCCTAACGTAATCACACGAGGTGATCACATCCCTAACTAGAGAGTTGATGTAACTATCTCTCTCTTGCACACTAGCCTTAGTGGGAATCCATAATCTCAATAAATTCCTAGGAAATGGTTTTGCCTTTGCAAGAGGGAAGGATGTGGCATGCTTAGGTGTAGAAACAAATTTCATAGCATGCAAAGAATGAGGATTTTGCTTCTTAGCCAAAAATGAAGATTTTTCATTCTTCCTCATCACCTTGTGATCTACATGCTTCTTGTTGGTGTTATTGTTGTACAAGAAAGCATGGTGATTCTTCTTAGGTGCTTTAGCAATATTTCTTGAATTTGCACCAAAAGAAGAATTAGAGGTGGGTTTGGGAACCACATTTTGAATATAACCCAAACCTCCTCTATGATTTGCCGGATGTTATTTTTCCAACAAATCGTGAAGTGAATCCCTAGAATACACAAAGCTTATGAGCTTCCGGGATTCCTCTTCACATTTCAACGTAAGTTGTTGAATGTGAGCATCTAAGCTAAGGTTTTGAGCAATGAGATTTTAATTTGAAAGACTCAATTCCTTAACTTGAGAGAGAAGTGTGTCTCTCTCACAAGTGTTATAAACATGCCTTTCATCATGAATTACACTTGCAATAACTAGTTGATGCAATCTACTCTTAGCAATCTTATATTTTGCTTTTAATCTATTGTAAGAGTTGATGCACTTACTAGCCTTTTTGGAGACCAAGTCAAAATTGATCTTGAGCTCCTCATATGAGATCTTTTCTTCCTCGATCTCAACAACATCATCATCATCCTTGCAAGAGCTTGATGATGACTTCTCCTCCTTAGCCGTGAGGCACGAATCCTCATAGGAATTGTATGCGTCAAGCCAAGCATCCAACTCTTCTTCGTTTAATCCGGAGGGGATTGGTGTAGGATCATCCATGGCTACAAAGCATGCGTGAGCATCCTCCTTTGTATCCTCTTCTTCGTTACTCGAAGTGTCCTCACTCGAATCATCAAAGGTCCCGACAAGTCCCTTCTTGTGATTTTTGGACTTGGACCTTCCTTTCCAATACTTCTTCCCTTTACCCTTGTAAGTTTCTTTGATGGGTTTGAAAGGACATTCGGTGGACAAGTGACCTTTTCCACTACAAGTGTAACAAGTAGGAACCTTGTTAGAATTGGAGGCAAACTTTGACAAAGACTTACCTTGCTTGCATTTGAGGAATGCTTTGAATTGCTCGGCAAGATCCTCAATTTCTTCTCCACTTGCATCTTCTTGCTCATCTTCTTCGTTAGGAGCTTCTCGATGGAGTTTCCTTCTCCACTTGATTGGCTCCTCCTTGGCATGGAATGCAACCCCCTTTTGCTTCTCAAGCTTCTCGGGCTTTGTTGGTTGAATCTCCTTCTTGTGTTGAAGCTTTACTTCATACGCCATGAGATTTCCAATGCACTCCTCAACGGTATATGTGGACGTGGCATATGACTCCAAAATTCCGTTGGCCTTTGACTCCCAACGAGGTGTAAGAGAGTCTAGGATCTTCTCAACACGATCCTCTTGGGAAATCGTCTTCCCGAGTCCCTCCAAAGCGTTCACAATATCGGTGAACCTAGTGAACATCTTTGAAGTGCTTTCGCCTTCCTGCATATTAAACATTTCATATTTAGATCTAAACATAGTTTGTTTAGATTTCTTTACCTTCATTGTCCCTTCATGACAAATCTCCAAGGTGTGCCAAATATCATTTGCCGTTTTGCACATGGAGATGCGGTTGAACTCATTAGATGAGAGAGCGGAATGTAATGCATTCATAGCTCTCGCATTGAACTTGATTGAGTCCTTCTCCGCCTTTGTCCTTGAAGCCGCAGGAGTAGTGGGCTTCTCAAATGGCACCTCAGTGATGTCCCATAGGTCTTGACCCTCCATGTGGATCATCATTCTGATCTTCCAACTAGGGTAGTTGGTTCCGTTGAAGAGCGGGGGTCGAACGGTTGAGTGACCTTCTTCATAAGACGCGGATGAGGCGTTGAATGCCATCGTTGCAGTATGCTTTAACCTCGCTCTGATACCAATTGTAGGGATCGTCTAACCCTTGCAATACTAACAACACACACTAGAGAGAGGGGGGGGGGGGAATAGTGTAATGGCAATAAAATTGTCCAAATAAAATTTAACTTGCAAATACGGAATTATAAATGCAAGAGGAATTAAATGGCACAATCAATCCAAACGCAAACACAAAGTTTTATCCTGGTTCCCCAAACTTGGGTACATCCAGCCACACCAAATATTCATTATAATCCCACACAGAGAAGTGAATACAAATCTCACAAGGAGATACCCCACAAAGAGGATTTATGCCCTACACAAAGACCCAACCAATCCTACACAAGGATCAAGACTCCCACACAGAGAATCACTAACTCCCACTCAGAGAATTAGGGTTAGCCCTACACTAGGACACGAGAACTCCCACACAGAGAGTTAATTCCCACAAAGAGAATTCCCTAGTCCCACAAAGAGACAACCTCCCACAAAGAGAGAAACTCCCACAAAGAGAGTATCCTAATCCCACAAAGAGAAATAGGAAAACAAATTACACCCTGTAAAGTAAATACTCTAACCTGTGCCTTGAGATGCTTACTCATGAATGAATGCAAGGCATGGAAGAGGATCTCCAAGTGTTGAAATATGCTTGAGAGCACTTGGATGATTTCCCTTGAGCTGGACTTCAATGCATGAAGGAGGATGAATGCTCAATAGAGGGAAATGAGGGAGCTTGAGAGTGGCCTAATGATCTCTTGAGATTTTCTATAGAGTCAAGAGTTTATCAAATGTTGTCAAGAGTTCTTAAGTGATGGAAACACACTCATATATATAGGAATCCTATATCAAGCCCAAAAACCCAAAGAAACAGCCAAATAAACAAATCTGCAACGGCTAGAAACTGGGTGAAAACGACAGGAACAGTCGACTGATGATCAAAAGATAGTCGACGGATCAACGGCTAGAAAATATCCAATGGCTATAATCTGAGCCAGGACAGTCGACTGACAAAGTCAATACAGTCGACTGACAAACAAGACAGGCGCCTATTAATCCTTCAGCAGACGACTGTTGCAGGGGATGGATCAAAACAGAGAGCTGCACTCTTTCTCCAATTCTTCGCACAGGCGACTAATGTTAATACTACATTCAACTGCCAAAAAGTCAGGCGACTGTATATTCTTCATCAGTCGACTACTGTAAACTATGGAGAGAAGACAAAGAGATGCAGAGATTGCACTTACGCTAGACAGGCGACTGTTGGCCAAATCCCAGGCGACTGTAAATATACAGGCGACTGAAAACTGATCGACAGGCCATTGTGCATAAAGCTCAAGTTTGAGTCAATTGAAATGTTGACTTGAGTTGTGCATATCGGGCAGCTGTAGAAGGATATACAGGCGACTGGAAATCACCCAGTCGGCTGTGTTTCCCTCATCAGGTGACTGACCGAAAGCCAGAGACTCCAAATGAGTCTTTGGACAGAGTGAACCTATTGGGTTGGATTCTATGATAATCTTAAGGTTCACTAAGATGGTTAAAATGCATGTGCATGTATGAGCAAACCATCTAGCAAGGCATTACATCAACCCTAGACTCAAAAGAGAGAGAAAGCAATAAAGTAAATTACATGGATTACAATGCTTTCTTAAGAGTCTAAGTCTTCAATCTTGATGCCTTGATTGCTCTCCATCATCTCCAAGCTTTGGCACTCTTTGAGTCCAAACTTTGGTCCTTCTTCATAAGATGTCCATCCTTACACCAAGTGATTAGTCTCCAAGAAAGATATCCTTGAAATAAACTGAGAGACTAAAACATGAGATTCATTAGCAACAACATAATGTTGTGATCATCATCAAAATAAGATTGGTATGAAACACCAATACTCAACAAGTTCTACTTCTAAGCTACATACTAGAAGAGAAATAAGAAGATGCATTTGAAGAACTCTCTCTTCAATCCACCACATGAGCTTGAAGTTTTCTAGGAGCTTCAATCACTATCTATGATCATCCAATCCACTTCCTTTGCTTTTAATGATCTTTGAATGACGTCCATTGCAAATAGATCTTCATGATATGCTTAGGCAATGGATTAACTGAAAATAGGAGATTAGTCACAAGTATTTATGTTTGCTCATCATCAACACCAAGTAAGAAGAAGTCCAATACTCAACAGGGACCTGGATCAGGAAGTGCTAGGGACCTGAATCAGGAAGTGATCGATGCTTCCAGGATCAATAACCTTGGTGAATTAGGAGGGAAGATAGCCGCGAGGGGCACCCCCATGCTTATGAGAGGAAAAGTTCATGCCTTAGAGAGGGGCGATTGATTTGGAGTAGATCCAAGAGAGGTATGTGATTCCTCTTTCGATGGTTCTGTAACTCCTGGGCGAGTTGGATGAGAACCCTGACCGTCCTCCTCCTGGGGCTATCACCCTTAGCATCATGCAACTGGAGGCAGTGGTCTGTCTTGTAAGGATCGTCTTACCATTGCAATACTAACAACAACACACTAGGGGGTTAAATAGTGTAATGGCACAAATTGCGTATTTAAAAATTAAGCTTGCAAATGCAGAATTATAAATGCAAGATGAATTTAAACACTACAAAAATCCAAACGCAAACATGAGATGTTACCCTGGTTCCCCAAACTTGGGTACGTCTAGCCACACCAATATCCACTATAATTCTCACATAGAGAAGTGAATACAATCTCACACAGAGATACCTCACACAGAGGATTTGGATTCTCACATAGAGAAATCCTTGCTCTCACACAGAGAGACTCAAACTCTCACACAGAGAGATCACAACCAACCCTCATACAGAAGGTTATACTCTCACACAGAGAGTAAATAGCTCTCACACAGAAAGTTAGGGTTTCAAAGAAATAACAAAGTAAAACAAATACTCTTACCTATGCATTGAGATGAATTTACTCATTAATGCATGCAAGGCATATAAGAGGATATCCAAGTGATGAGATTAGCTTGAAATGCACTTGGATGATTTCTCTTGGGCTTGACTTCAATGAATGAATGAAAGAATAAGCTCTTAGAGGGAAATGAGAGAGTTTGAGAGTGGCTTAATCAATCTCCAAAGATTTGCAATAGTTTTCAAGAACCTTTAATAAACTCAGCCCTCTTATATATATAGGAACCCTATATGAACTCTCAAAGCCCAAGGATAAAGCCAAAAACAAAAAGCTGTAACGGCTAGAATCTGGGCTGAAACATCAGCGACAGTCGACTGACCAACGGCTAAATAAATTCCAACCGCTATAATCTGAGCCAGGACAGACGACTGTAGAAAACTACACAGTCGACTGTATAATGGACATACACATGTATATCTTTCAGCAGGCGACTTCTGTAGGGGATGGAAATAAAGCATAGAAGGGAAACTTACGCACTTGAGTATACAGACGACTGATGACCAAAGTATAGATAACTATAAATATACAGGCGACTGTAAATACTTCATCAATCGACTGACTTGCAAATTGGGATGAATCCCAGAAAATGGAAGTTACGTACTGACGACTGTAAAACAATTCACAGGCGCCTGTTGGAAGATAGACGACTATAAATACACATTCAGTCGACTGTTCCATAAGCTCAAGTAAGAGTCAATAAAAGGTTGACTTGAGCAGTGCACTACAGTCGACTGTAGAAGGCTCAACAGTCGCTTGGAATCACCCAGTCGCCTGTAAGACCTTCATCAGTCGCCTGTTAGAGAGCCAAAAACTTCAGTTTGAGTTTAAGGCATGGTGAACCTATTGGGATGATTTCTATGATAATCACGAGGCTCACTAAGATGGAAAAAGCATATGCATGAATAAGTTAATCCATCTATCAAGTCATTACATAAACCTAGACTCAAAAAGGAGAAAAGCAATAAATAAAATATTACATTGATTACATTGCTGCCCTTAGAGTCTATGGCTTCAACCTTGATACTCTCCATCATCTCCAAGCTTTGGCACCCCTTGAGTTCAAGCTATGGTATTAATCCTCTAGATGTCCATCCTTGCACCAAGTGTTTAGTCTCTAAAAATGATATTCCTGAAATGTTAACTATAAGACTAAAACAAGAGAGTCATTAGCAATAACATCATGTTGTGATCATCATCAAAATAGCATTGGTATGAAACACCAATACTCAATCCATTCAATCGTCCGGTGCGGAGGTTCTTGTACCTTTCTAACCTGGTGCTGTGCCAGCTAGCACCGAATAGCCTTATGGTCTGGATTGCTTTAGCCAATATTTTCGCTTCCTGATTCGAGGTAAATATTGCATATTTATCCCCTCATTTTTAGCATTTTATGCATACATGGTATCCATTTGGCCTCTAATACAAGCATTTTTAGAACATAATTGACTATTAAAGCTTACCATATTTTTATGTGAAAAATATGATTTTTATAGCCTAATTGTGTCGTCTCTTATTTTTTTAGTTGAAGATGGTGATCTTTTGGTTCCTACAGATATTTTTACGGATTTTTCTAAGCTCGAGGCTATTTTATACATTTGCTGAAAGACAAGGCAGTGGAGCTGGAAATTTGGCATGACCGTTCCACTTAGTTAGAGATATACACATTACAGTGCATGACCGCGCCAAAAACGACACGACTATACCGATACCCAGGTAAGAGTTATATGCTGTTTTTGAAACACAATTGAGTTGGGACTCTTTGGGGGGGCATACATACATGTTTTGTAGACGTTTTTCCTAAATTTTTCTAGGTCTTTTGTTTTTATTCCTCCTTCGGTAACTCTAATCATTAGGGAGAGTTTTTGAGACTTGATCTACGGCTTAGGAGCTTGAGGAAGGAGATACCCTTGGAAGGAGATCTAGGATTCCATTGAAACAAATTGGTGATAAAGTTCTATCTTTTTGTATTGATTTTATTTATTTTATTAGGGATTAAAGTTGATGTTTTTATTTATAAAGATTGAATCTTTTCTCTCATTGCTTGGCTAAATCTCGTTTGTGTTGATAGCGACATAGTTAGGGTTATGTGATCTTTGTTATTACTATCCTTTTGCCCTTCTTTCATGACATATTGGGTGTTTTATAGATTTCTACATATTCTAATTTGAGTATGATCAGTGTCGATTTGAACATGTCACGCCCCGCCCACCCAAGTACGGGGGCGTAGCTGACGAGGTCGCCGTAGTATTCAGACTCAGGCTTCGAGCCCTCTTATCTAAATACTACTAGGCATTTTTTTTGGTTTAATATTAAATACGAGCAGGCCACTGCAATAACACTGGAGTAGTACACATAGAAGAAAAGTGCTCCAACAGAAATAAAAACGCAGTACTGAAAAGTAAATACATCAACACTGAAGTTACATTACATCACATAAGTCCATATATTACATACATACATACATCATCTGTACAACGGGGTACAAAAAGCGGTACAACAAAAGAAACCCCAGCCCAAAAGTACAAAAGTACACACCCGGTACAACGCACCCACTAATCTAACCCCGGGAAATCTAACTGTACAAAGTCTCCTGAAGGCACTACCTCGGTAGCACTGGCATCGACCTCCGGCTCTGGAACACCCGAAGACTGCTCGGGACTCGCACCTGTAAACCACGAGATGGGACACGTCAACGCGTGACCCAGTAGGAACTCCTAATCTCCCTAGTAGAACCCAGTTTAGAACTGGTCTCCCTAACTAACTAACTAACTAACCACTTGTGTCACATCATCACATTTTACGCAGAAATTAAAAACAGAGTATAAGTGCTGAAAGTAAACAACAGTGAACAGAACTGAAGTAACAAATGATTAAATTAAGTAAATTAAATTGTTGTTCTGTATTTGGAACCTGGATAAACCATAGGCTGCTAAGAGAGCGGACTTCACCCAGGGTGGGTGAAAAGTGGTACCACTCCAGCGACACGAGCACTGGAGGGGCCTCTCGTAACTCCGTACCCGACTGGACAAGGTACCGGAGTGAGAATCATCTCGGTTTTTCTGTGGGTCAAACGGAGAAAACCATCAATTACCGTCCAGGTGCGTCACGAGCGCACCGGCGACCTCTCTAACTCTAGTCAACTCCCCCTTCCGGGAGTGACGAAGCGAGTGAGAAATCATATCGTGTCCGCTTCTTAACACCTACAATTTACCTGTGTTTCCCCCAAACCACGTGTCACCCTCCTCTGGGGAGGACTTAATCATTTTCCTTATATCAATTTCATGTGAGATAAAATAAAACACATGAGCAATTGGGGTAAAAGAACCACAACCAAGAATATACAAAAAGCAACATAAGAGAAATGTTTCCATAGTCAAATTATCCATTTCCTTCATGTTCTCCATCTTCCCACCTCTCTTTCCTTTCCACATTTCATATTCCACAACAAACCGATCATCTTATGTAACCACACAACTAGTGATTCGACAAGTATATGGTATAATGGCCAATTAGTTCAGGTAATAAAATACATAGGCATAAGAGAGGTAATATGAACATGTACACATAGTACAACATCACCCAAACCATTTCAGGTTACTGGAAATGCACAATCAGTCAGATTGAAGGCCAAATTAAAGGCATTTATAGTTAGAATTTAGGAAAACTTAAAGCTGCAAAGTTGCAGGTATGACAGTTTTGCATCACCACACCAAATTTCAGAAACTAATATGACATGTGTGATTTATTGTGCTCAAATTAGTAAAAGATGGAAATTCTGCAGAAAAACAGAAACATTGCATCAACTTAATCAGTGATTTAATCCTATTTACAATCAGATCTGGGTAAAATAAAAAATATGGTATTGTGTATCTTGAAGAGTAATTGTCCAAAATGTCCTAAAACACCTAATTTCATCAAGTTAAGAGGTGGTAATCACCATTTTAGTGCAGGATGTCAAAACTGCCAGAATTTCGACATGTTGCAGAAAAAGCTCTATTTCTCCTAGTTTACGAATTGAACATATATCATATCTTATATGATTTTAGGGTAGGATTTCGAGATCTACATGAATATATTTATTTCAGATTTTATTTTGATCTAGGTTGGAAGATATGCCTGTTTTAACAGAGGCTAAAACTGCTGGAAATTTCAGAACAGATTCATGAACACAAAAGATAAGTTTTTCCAAGCAAACATGCATGCAATTGAACTCCAAGGTGGAGATGGGTATCCTACTAAGTGGAGTTGAGATTCCTACTAATTCCACATATGAAACTCAACATAATTTTAACATCAAATTGTCACATTTACTAAATTAATGAGAACACCAATCCTAAACCAAACTCTACTATGTGATTAGAGTTCCTACATTGTAAAAAGTCCTCCAAATATGATCTTGGGCCCTTCTTAGTCGTTGATGACACTTGAGCCTCCTTCAAAATCTCCTTCCTTCAAGCTCCTAATTTGTCTCCAATTTGTTGGATTTTTGGGCTATTTTTTGGGCTCATTTGGTGTTGAAATGTGAAGGGAAATTTGTGGCTTTTTAGTGCTTGAAGAGGGATTATTTAGAAGTGTGTTTTAAGGAAAGAGATGAAACAAAATGAAAGAAAAGGGGCATGCACAATTTCGGCCAGAAATGGAAAGTGAGGGAGAGAGTGAAATGAGATTTTTTTTTCTTTTCTTGGTTTTGTTTTTCATTGCCTAGATTTTAGGATTCCTTAAAACCCTCTCCTTCTTACACCTAATAAGCCATGTGTCTCATATTAATTAAAAACATGACACATAGCAAGTGTGTTGTCATGGTAAGAAAAATGTGGATTTTGAATTTTTAAGAAAATCAAAATACATGGAGAAATACTGCATACACTCCAAATACATGTATTTTTCCAAATACTCTCCTTTACTAAATTCAAGAAATGAGTTTAAAATCTTTTAAAATAAATTCCTACATCAAATAATTAAAAGAAAAATATGGGCATACTCCCCAAAAATATACGGACGTATCTATGTCAAAAATAAATACGCGTATATAGAAATTAGGGTCATTACATCCTACCCCCCTTAAAATAAATTCCGTCCTCGGAATTTCAAATTAAGGGAGAAAAACTTTCTATACATCACATCATATACAAAAACAAAGTTACATCAGACAAACAAGTGAGGGTATTTCTCTTTCATCTCATCCTCGAGTTCCCAGGTAGACTCCCCTGGTGACTCTCGGTGCCACATAACCCTTACCAGGTTGATCGACTTTTTCCTCAGCATCTTCTGTCTCCTGTCTAGAATGGCTACAGGTTGTTGATCATAAGTCAAGTCTAGTCGCACTTCGATCTCAGAGAAGTCGATGACATGATCCGGATTTCCAACACATCTCCTGAGTTGCGATATATGAAACACATTATGCACTCCCTCAAGAGATGCTGGCAAAGCAATTCTGTAAGCCACTTCTCTGACACGAGCCAGAACTTCAAAAGGTCCGATATATCTTGGGCTCAGATTCCCACGTCTTCCGAAACGAATCAACCCTCGGGTCGGCGAGATCTTCAAAAATACCAATTCTCCTGGTTGAAATTCCAAATGTCGTCTCTTTGCATCTGCCCAGTGCTTGTAACGGTCCTGAGCTATGTGAAGATTGTCTCTGACGACTCTCACAACATCTATGGTTTCAGCGATCATATCAGGGCCCAACAATTCACGATCTCCAACATCATCCCAACTGAGAGGAGATCGACACTTCCTTCCATATAAGGCTGCAAATGGCGCCATACCTATGCTGGCTTGATAACTGTTGTTGTAGGCGAACTCTACCAGATGTAGATGTTCGTCCCAGGAACCTTTGAAATCCAGCATGCACGCCCTCAGCATATCTTCTAGAATCTGAATTGTCCTCTCTGACTGACCGTCTGTCTGTGGATGGTATGCAGTGCTGAAATTCAGTTGAGTTCCCAAGCTAGCCTGCAGACTTCTCCAAAAATGAGACGTAAACCTTGTGTCACGGTCGGAGACTATACTTACAGGTACTCCGTGAAGCCTCACGATTTCCTGTATACATGACTAATCAGAATCTAAACCAATAATAAACAAACAGAAACAAAACAATGAATCTCACCTCCATGTATCTCTTAGTAAGATGGTCTGTCGACTGGCCGACTCGAAAAGGTATGAAGTGAGCTGATTTGGTTAATCGGTCAACGATTACCCAAATAGCATCATGTCCTCGAGAAGTGCGAGGTAAGCCAGTTACAAAATCCATCGTCACATGCTGCCACTTCCACTCTGGAATTGGAAGAGGTTGCAGAAGTCCTGTCGTTCTCTGATGCTCGGCCTTGACTTGCTGACATGTCATACATGAAGCTACACTTCTAGCCACACTACGCTTCTTGCCGTGCCACCAAAAATGTTGTCGCAGATCACGATACATTTTGGTGCCTCTAGGATGAATAGAATAAGGTGAGCTATGAGCTTCCTTCAACAGTTCATCCTGAATGTCACCTGATGGCACACAGATCCTGCTCCCAAAACGCAGAGATCCATCTTCATGAACATAAAAATCATTACGAAGTCCAGCTTCTGTCTGCTCACGAATCTTCTTCAACTTTACATCTCCAGACTGAGCTGCCTTAATCCTCTCAACTAATTCAGATTGAACCTGCAAGTTCATCATCATCACTGAGGAACCAGGTAAGACAACTTCAATCTCCAACTGTCGAATATCACCTCGAAGTTCCCTCTGAGCTGTCAACATCATCACTGTCGGCATGCGACTAAGAGCATCAGGTACTACGTTGACTTTCCCAGGGTGATATTGGAGCTCGACATCATAATCAGCCATCAACTAGAGCCATCTGCGCTGCCTCATATTCAGCTCTTTCTGAGTGAACACATACTTCAAACTCTTGTGATCTGTGTATATTTTTACACGTTCACCCAGAAGAAAATGCCTCCACAACTTCAATGCAAACACCACTGCTGCTAACTCCAAGTCATGCGTAGGATAGTTCCTCTCATGGGTCTTCAACAATCTAGAAGCATAAGCTAATACCCTACCATGTTGATGGAGAACACATCCCAATCCTCTGCCTGACGAATCACAGTAAATCTCATAACCACCCGAACGGTCTGGAATCGTAAGGACAGGCGCAGTGATCAATCTATGCTTCAGTTCATCAAATGCTTGCTGACATTCCTCTGACCAACTGTAAGCAACATTCTTATTGGTTAAATGAGTCATCGGTGTAGCGATCTTAGAAAAATCCTTGATGAACTTCCTGTAGTATCCAGCCAATCCCAAGAAACTTCTGATCTCTGTTACTGACTTAGGAACTGGCCACTTCTCTACTGCAGCAACCTTCTCTGGATCTACAGCTATCCCATCATCAGATACAACATGTCCCAAAAAAGCAACCTTGGTCAGCCAAAACTGACACTTGCTGTACTTAGCATATAACTGGTGCTGTCTCAGAGTCTCTAGGACTATCCTCAGATGCTCAGCATGATCTTCCTCTGATCTCGAGTACACCAATATATCATCTATGAAGACGACCACACACTTATCCAGATACTCATAGAAGACTTGGTTCATCAACCTCATGAATGTGGCTGGTGCATTAGTAACACCGAAAGGCATCACTAAGAACTCATAATGACCATATCGGGTTCTAAATGCAGTCTTTGGAACATCTGATCCTCTGACATTCACCTGATGATATCCGCTTCTCAAATCCAGCTTTGAATACACTCGTGATCCACCCAACTGATCAAAGATGTCATCGATCCTGGGAAGAGGATACTTGTTCTTCACAGTGACTTTATTCAACTCTCGGTAGTCAATGCACATCCTTCGAGATCCATCCTTCTTGTTCACTAAAAGCACTGGTGCACCCCATGGCGAAACACTCGGTTGAATCAAACCACGCTCTGACAAATCCTTCAACTGACTACGAAGCTCAGCTAATTCTGGAGGAGCCATACGGTATGGAGCCTTCGCAATCGGTTGAGTGCCTGGAATCAGATCGATAGTGAACTCCAATGATCTATCCGGAGGAAGTCCATAGATATCGTCTGGAAAGACATCAGGAAAATCTCGGACTACCCTCGGCAATACAGGTTCAGCATCCATCTCCATCATCACTTCTACTGGGCTGGCCTTAAACTTCAATGGTCCAAGGGAACTACTACCACTAAGAAATTCAAACTCGGGATGATCTGGAATCCGAAACACTATCTTCCTGAGCCTACAATCTATAGTGGCATAGAACATCCCTAACCAGTCTATCCCAAATACTGCTTCAAAATGAGGCATCTCCATTACTAAGAAATCTGCATACAGCCTACGTCCACAAATCTCAACAGGACACTATCGGTATCCCGAAGAACTGCGGATCACTCCATTCCCTGTATGGATATTCCAACTAGAAGCAAATGAGTCTACTACTAATGAATTCCTAGTCACAAATTGTTGAGACAGGAAGCAACGGGATGCTCCCGAATCGAAAAGTGACAAGGCAGGGAAGGAAGCAACTCTAATAACACCTAAGAGAATAAACATAAGCTAACATAAGAATCTAAACATCCTAATCACAATCACAAGCATAACATATCACAATAAAATAATAAAGCATTCAATTCTAAAAAGAAATAGGTACCAGTGATAACACGACCGGTGTCCTCTGCCTCAACAGCCGTCATGGTGAAAGCCTGACGCCTCGGCGCCGCCCTCCTAGGGGTCTGCTGCTGCTGCTGCGGAGGCCTAGGTGGTCCTCTCTGAGTCACTGCACCAGGCGCTGGTGGGGCTGGCAGTGGAAGCCTCTGTGGTGCCGGCGGAAGGGTCCTCTGCTGCTGCTGCACAGGCCGGACTGCCACTGGTGCCCTAGGACCTGAAGTCTGTCCCTACTGAGGACACTACCTACTGATGTGCCCAGACTGACCACAGGTAAAGCACCGCCCATGCCTAAACCTGCGATCTCGCTGCTCATGCCCAGGCTTCCCACAAAATGCACAAGACTGACGCCGCTGTGGTGCTGGTGGAGCTCCAGGCCTCCTAAACTGAGTGGTCTGAGTGGGCCTCAGGAAACTCCTCTGCTGACCCGCAGGGCGTCTCTCAGATGCTGCTGGGCCTCTACCCACACTCTTCAGGTGCGTCTCATGCATCCTGGCCGCCTCCAGTATGGCACTGTAAGTAAGCAACACCTGAGTCGACATTGCCGCTCTGAACTCGGGGTCCAACCCCATCCTGAATCCCCTAGCTCTGGTGGTCTCTGACTGCACCAACTCTGGAGCAAACTTGCTCAATAGTGAAAACTCAGCATCATAAGCATCTATACTCCGTCCACCCTGAGTCAGGTGCTCAAACCTCAACCGCAGCTCATCCTTCTTCGTCTCCGGCAGATACTGAGCCTCAAACAACTCTATGAACTTCTCCCATGAGATCGGCTTGGTCAAATGTAGCTCCTGGGCGTCCCACCAATCTCGTGCCTGATGTGTTAGCTGTCTCTTTGCGGCATCCACCCACTTATCCTTTGGATATCCAATAGCCTCCAGATCGTCCTCAGAATGCCTAATCCACTCGTCCACCTCCAGAGGACTCTCCTTGCCCGAAAAGGATCTCGGGTGCAAAGCTCTAAACTGCCTGATACCCACTGGCTTCGGTGGCGCACCACTAGCCACCCTATCCTCCATCTGCTGCATATGCTCCAGAATCCCTATCAGAATCTTCCCCATCAGGGAAGCCTCAGAAGAAGCAGCATCAGAAGCAGGGGTCCTGTTCTCGGACGATCCATTCCCAGGATCCATTCTGCAAGAATGAACAAGGAAACAACATTCAGTACCAAAATTGTGAATTTTAATGTTGGAGCTTACTTGTACTATTCTTACGTGTATCGCAGTGTGAACTGACCTACATGGGCCACCACAAAAACCTTCTCCTAGTTTACGAATTGAACATATATCATATCTTATATGATTTTAGGGTAGGATTTCGAGATCTACATGAATATATTTATTTCAGATTTTATTTTGATCTAGGTTGGGAGATATGCCTGTTTTAACAGAGGCTAAAACTGCTGGAAATTTCAGAACAGATTCATGAACACAAAAGATAAGTTTTTCCAAGCAAACATGCATGCAATTGAACTCCAAGGTGGAGATGGGTATCCTACTAAGTGGAGTTGAGATTCCTACTAATTCCACATATGAAACTCAACATAATTTTAACATCAAATTGTCACATTTACTAAATTAATGAGAAAACCAATCCTAAACCAAACTCTACTATGTGATTAGAGTTCCTACCTTGTAAAAAGTCCTCCAAATATGATCTTGGGCCCTTCTTAGTCCTTGATGACACTTGAGCCTCCTTCAAAATCTCCTTCCTTCAAGCTCCTAATTTGTCTCCAATTTGTTGGATTTTTGGGCTATTTTTTGGGCTCATTTGGTGTTGAAATGTGAAGGGAAATTTGTGGGCTTTTTAGTGCTTGAAGAGGGATTATTTAGAAGTGTGTTTTAAGGAAGGAGATGAAACAAAATGAAAGAAAAGGGGCATGCACAATTTCGGCCAGAAATGGAAAGTGAGGGAGAGAGTGAAATGAGATTTTTTTTTTCTTTTCTTGGTTTTGTTTTTCATTGCCTAGATTTTAGGATTCCTTAAAACCCTCTCCTTCTTACACCTAATAAGCCATGTGTCTCATATTAATTAAAAACATGACAAATAGCAAGTGTGTTGTCATGGTAAGAAAAATGTGGATTTTGAATTTTTAAGAAAATCAAAATACATGGAGAAATACTACATACACTCCAAATACATGTATTTTTCCAAATACTCTCCTTTACTAAATTCAAGAAATGAGTTTAAAATCTTTTAAAATAAATTCCTACATCAAATAATTAAAAGAAAAATATGGGCATACTCCCCAAAAATATACGGACGTATCTATGTCAAAAATAAATACGCGTATATAGAAATTAGGGTCATTACAGAACATGTTTAAATCAAATATGACCTTAATAAGACTTATTCGTGATATGATCTCAGCAGACATATCGTGACCATAGCAGGCATCTATGCTTAGATTCTTCATGAAATCGATTTTTCACTTGAAAACAAATGTCAATATTTTATGATATTGATTGTTATGTTTTCCAATGTTTTCATGCCCTAGTAGGATGAAATATTGAGTAATAGAAAATAAGTAGTTATAGAAAAGTCATTACTATTTATTAATTACAAACACCCAAATAAAATCATAATCGACACATGCTTCTTTGATTGATACCCTATCATCTACTTCACCGTAATTATTTTAAGACGACTTTTTAATTCTCAAAACTTTTGAATGTTATGAATGAGCTTTTGTAGACCAATATGAGGCACATGTAGGGCTATATATCCTCCACCATGTAACCCTAACTCTATAAATACAAGGCTATGAGCTCCATAACCACCATCCTTCCAACACGTTATCATCACGTTCTAACCAACTGAGGAAACTGTAGCGATCTTGGGAGACGAAGAATGATTCATTAGATTTTTCATAGGCATCTCAACCGTCACTAGATCTGGAGGATGGATCTAGAGGTAATCGATCAAAACTAGATCAAAACCTCTTTTTCTTAAAGAATAAGTTTAGATTTGCAATGATATGGACCAAATATTGATTTTTAACAATAAATATCAAATTTATATGAAATAACATTGATTAAATTGATAAAAATTGAATTTTTACGATTAAAATCAAATTTTTATGAAAAAGGAACTCGTTTTGTAAATCCCACGGCCCTGAAGGCCGTCTGGTGCCACGCTCCCACACACACGCCACAATGGGAGCCTCGCGGCCCTGACGACCGCATCCCTCGCGTCTACAACCCTGTCAGAGGGGGGCTCCGTAGACCTGACAGCTGCGTACCCCCATCCTCCCAGCCCTGCCAGAGGGGGGCTCCATGGCCCTGACGGCCGTGTCCCTACACGTACAGCCCAAGCGGGGGGTTTCGCGGCCCTGACGCCCATGCGCACGCGACCCCTGCGGGCTCTGGGGCCACGACGGCAACCAACGCGCTAATCACGCGCCACCTAACCCAAACCCTAGTTAGGGTTTTGGGACGGCCATGAATGACTGGGACCTCCTAAATTTTGTATTGGGCGTCGGGACATATAATTAATTTTTCCTTTTTCCTTTTTGGTCCATTCTATGCTTGTGACTCATGATTAAGGCCTGATGCATATTTAATATCTGTGATGCATCATTAAGGCCCGATGCATATATATGTGATGCATATTAATTGATTCGTTGTGGTTTTGGTTCAGCTAGTTTGTCACCATTTAATTTTTCCTCGCATTTTCTTTTTTTGAGCGAAAATGTAGTGAAGATTACTTTGCAAATAACAAAGGCCGGAGTCACATCCCATGGAGACAGAGACCAACTTGTTAGAAGACGTGGCCCACATGGTTTCCAAGTTTTACCTTTTCTATTTAATTTTTGTATCTTTAGGACTGGGTATGGACTCTGGACTTTATTTTATAATGGTGACTAGATGATCCATACAAAAAGTTAATATGTATGGCTTGCATAAATGTTTATGTCAGAAATATTCAATTCATGCTAATTTACATGCTAAGATAAAATGGCTAAGATAGCAAGTGTTGATTTTGACGTCCTAGAAACTACTGGCAAAAACTACTTGAACTGGCAACTGGACATAAAGTTTGACTTGTGCTCACATGTCCTGAGTCTCACTATCACTGCTGGTGAAAAAGTAAGTGATATAGATAAGGCAAAATCCATCATTTATATCAGACTCCACATAGATCAGACCATGAAGGCTGAATACTTAATAGTAGAAGACAAGTATGAGTTATGGACGACACTCAAAGAGCGATATAAACATCAAAAAGATGTTATCCTTCCTCAAGCGCGTTATGAATGGGAGAATATCTGACTTCAGGACTTCAAGTTCATAGCCAAGTATAACTCGGCATTGTTTAGCATCACCTCACACTTGAAGATGTATGGTGAATAAGTCACAGAGATACGCATGCTAGAGAAAACCTATACAACCTTCCTTGAGAAGGATGCCATCCTCTTGGAGCAATATCGTGAACGTAAATTCATGAAATACTCAGAGCTCCTCTCCTGCCTTTTAATGGCAGGACAGAACATAGATCTCTTACATGCCACTCATAACCTACGCCCTGCTGTCACTGCTCCTCCCCCAGAGGCACATACAGTTTCTTTCCAGAAGCAGAAGAACAAGCAGAATGGTAAACCCCCAAAGGGAAAATCAATGAAGAACCAAGCCAGAGACCCCCCAACACAACACAACAATAATGAGGGGAAGAAGAAATTTACATGGAGGAGGAAGAACACTGGTCAGACATCTGTGTTGATTATTGGACTTCTCCCTACTTGGTGTTAATGATGAGCAAACATAAATACTTGTGACTAATCCCCTATTTGTAGTTAATCCATTGCCTAAGCATATCATGAAGATCTATTTGCAATGAATGTCACTCAAAGATCATTGAAAGCAAAGGAAGTGGATTGGATGATCATAGATGGTGATTGAAGCTCCTAGAAGACTTCAAGCTCATGTGGTGGATTGACGAGAGAGTTCTTCAAATGTAATCTTCTTGTTTCTCTTCTAGTATGTAGCTTAGAAGTAGAACTTTGTTAGAGCAAACATACACATCTTCATCTATGTCTTAGAATATCAGTAGATCAACTTTCCTTAGACTCCAATTCATTTCTATCTAGATTGTACATGTCACGATTTCAACAGTCGACTGCTGAACTATTTACAGTCGCCTGTCTTAAAACAGTCGACTGTGTTTTGTTCTACAGTCGCCAGTCATGCATAAACTTTTTCAGTCTAGTTTTGGGCTTCTTAGCTTTAACTCATTCAAGCGACTTCTGTACATTGCACAGGTGCCTGTCCAAGTGACAGTCGACTGTGTTGTGTTAATCAGTCGCCTGTCTATCCTCAGCCCAAATCTATTTCTCAGTTTGACTTGGCCAGTCGACTATTGTTGGATTTACAGTCGACTGTTCAATGGCACAATCGACTGTCAATGCTTCAACATTCATCTATCTTTGAGCCTATCTGAAGACTCAACTCTCTGGAAAATGTTAGGGTTTTGACAGTCATCTGTAGAAGGAATTACAGTCGCCTGTTTGGTTTTACAGTCGACTGTCTTCTCTTCATCAGTCGCCTGTTCTGTATTTCCAGACTTCTCTCAGATTTCTTCAACTTACCCAGCTTACGGCCAGTCGTCTGTAGAAGGATTTACAGTTGCCTGTTGGTTTAACAGTCTACTGTCTACGTCTTATCAGTCGACTGTCCACGTGGTAAGTTACCGCTATGAATTCTCACCTACCCTCTGTCACTGTGCACCAGTCGACTGTGACTTGTTCAACAGTCGACTGTTGCGGACGCAGATTCTATCCGTTGGGGTTTTCTTCACGGATTCAAAGGAGTATTTGGTGATTCAGCTTCAAAGGTTTGATAAACCTATAAAAGAAGCCTCTACTTTTTCATTGAGTGGCCAGAGACTCTTTGATCATCTCTTGCTCAAACATTCAAGCTTTCATTTTATTAAAGATCAAAGCTCTCAAAATCCAAAAGCCCTAGAATTTCTATCTTCGATCTCTTACTCTCCAACCTAGAACCAAAGAGAAATCTTCTAGGCATTTGGTTCAGTCAAGAGAAATGACTTTCCTCTCTTCCAAAAGAGTCTTTCAATACACAACACACTTCTCCTTCAAGTTCTACTTCAAGGCATAGGTGATTATAAGTGTTGCTTAATTTCATATTTTATAACTTTCGTTATTTGATTTACTCTCGGTTTGTGAGAGTGGTTTGCTTGCTCCCAAGTTGTGGGAGTCAAGGACAATCGAGTGTATTTCGATTTCACTTGTAGGGTTGCTACAAGTGGGGTTTTAAAGAAAAAATCATGTTATTGAGTATCCGGTTGTTTATCGGGTGGAAGGGACGAAGGATTACCAGGAATAAGTCGGGAAGTGACTTAGGTAATCCGAACCCTTGAAACATCCTTGCGTTTGTATTGTTTCATGTTGGGTTTTACTCTTATTTCGCATTATTTGTTGGTTATGAATTTAATTTGGTGTAACTATCTTTTTAAATTACATAAACACTATTCAACCTCCCTTCTAGTGTTTTCCACATAGCCAGGGACCTTACAGTTGGTATCAGAGTGCTAGTTTATAGCTATGGCATCAACAATAACAATGTTCCTCCACCGACTTCGCACAACAATCACAATCGTGATGGAGCGTCCACAGTATTCGAAGGACACTCAACGATGCGTCCTCCGTGTTTCAATGGCACGAACTTCGGCTATTGAAAATGTAGGATGGAGACGTTCCTAAGGAGTGTTTCTCTTTGGAGAACCCTCCATAAGAAGTACATCGAGCCCATCGAAGAGGATTTCGAAAAATGGACGGCTTCCGAGAAATCCGCCGAAGTCAACAACGCAAAGGCAATGAACGCTCTTCATTGTGCGTTGGACCCAGATGAGTTCAACAAGATATGCACATGTAAGAGTGCATATCAAATTTGGAACCATCTTGTCGTTTCCCATGAGGGAACGAACAAGGTAAAACTTTCTAAACTCTATGTTGCCGTGCAAAATTTCGATATATTTCATATGCAGGAAAATGAAAGCATAGCATCGATGTACAGACGTTTTACCGATATCACAAATGAACTGAAAGCTCTCGGACAAGTCTATTCCCAACAAGATAAGGTAAGGTAGATCATAATGGGAATGACCTCCATGTGGGAAAGAAGATCTATCGCCATCGAGGAGGTCAATGACTTGAAGACTTACACAGTCGTGAATCTTATTGGTACTCTTATGTCTTACAAAGTATGACGGGAGAACCAATTAAAGATTCGAGCTATGATGAACTCTTTGGAGGCAAAGAAGAAAGCTTTAGTATTCAAAGCCAATTCTTCATCCTCCGATAGTGAAGAATCAGAAAATGAGATGGACTTGGAGGAAATGGCTCAAATGGCGAAGAAGTTCCAACGCTTCTTTCGCAAAGGTAAATTTCCCTCCAAAAATAGATTTGAGTCTACTAATAGCACTTCCTCTTTGTGTTTTAAGTGTAATAACCCAGGGCACATCATGAAGGAATTCCCAATGCTACGAAACAAAGAGAAGTGGAAGGCTCCGAAGTACCACAAGTCCGACAAGAATAAGAAAGATAAAAAGAAAGGACTAGTCGGTACATTCAATGACTCTAGTGGAGACTCATCAAGCGAATCCGATGCTGAGAAGGGTGAAAGTTTCCACATGTGTTTCATGGCCCGAAAGATCCACTGTCCGATGAGAGTGATTCCGACATGGATGAACCCGAGGAAACTATAGATGAATTGCGTATTGCAAATGAAGAATTTTTGCTAAGTTTCAATCTTTAATGCTGAGATATTCTAGGTTAAAGAAACTATTTGTTAGCAAACCATCCATACCATGAATTATCAACAATGACACCATTGTTGATACATTAACTCTTGAGAAAGCAAATTTGGCTTCTCAAAATGTCACCTTGAGAAATGAGGTGAATACCATCAAGTCTCAACTAGATCAAACACATCCTAAGGATAATAGTGATCTAGCTTCACGAGACACACAAATGGGTTTAGAGAATGATTCTCTTAAAACCTAAGTGCATAAGCTCAAAGCACGGGTGTCCACCTTGGATACCAATATTTCTCTTAAGGAGAAATATGAGCTCATGCCCTCCTGTATTGTGAGATTTAATAAGGGAAAAGGACAATTGGACGATTTGCTCGTAAATCAATTTACGGCCACACATCGTGTCGGACTTGGTTTTGTGGAAGCAAATGCCTCTAATGCTCGTACCTCTTATAGTGGTGTCACTATAGACTTTGTGAGGCCATCCTCCGATGCATCCACAAAGTGGTGTCAAAGACACTATAGGTAGCAAATCTACCAAGAAAGTCACCACTTCACAATCTCTTCCTTTTGGCAAGAAACTCATTAAGGGTGGAAACCAAAAGAGAAGTCATGCTTACATATACACCAACCTTCATCAACGTAGGAAAGCTCCTACTTCACAAGTGGATACTCATGACACTTTCTATGCTCCACACCCACGGACACGTGCAAATCCACACACGAGAAATACTCAAGTACGTGCTCCTATACACCCATATGCTCATGTGCATCATTCATACATGTATGCACATACTCCACATGTCATGCATGCTCCATATGTCTAACATGCATGTTCCTAAGCATTTATACAATCCTCATATGTCCAATGCTAATCCACATCCTCATTTGTATGCTAGAACCCATGTTCCTAAGAAGCATGCACCACATAGAAATCTAACAAATATGCATGCAACTAGGAAAAGGACTCCCAACACTTATACTATTTGGGGTCCTAAGAACACAAGCTTAAATGATAGGAATGCCTATGTTGACTCCTATTTTCATGATACTATTAATAGTGGAAATTATAGTAGGGGTTTTGGCGGACCCTCAGAGCTCAGATCTGTGCCCGTCCTAAGTCGGATGGACCACTGAGGCATAAAGCGCAGCGGAAAAATAAAACTAGCTAGCTAAACAATTTAGTTAGGCTCTGAGAGAGGCAGAACCTAGCCCGATCTATGCCAACTTGGGGTGGATCTGATCACCCCAAGAGGGATCTATTTTACTGTGACGAAATTAAACTGCACTAAAATTACTTAGAGAACATACCCGAAATCTCAACCCTAGGGCAGGCAAGATGTACCGCACCGTCTTCTGACGCTCCTCAAAGCCGAACTTCCTTGTCTCGATCCACCCGAGCTGCCTCGCACCTTCGAACCGATCTACCCGAGCCGACACCCGCTTCCAAGCCGATCACACGCAGTAGAAGGTTTCACTTGAGTAGACCCGCGTCTTAGATGTCTGGATTCGAATCCAAACCCCTTCGTAGTCTTGCTAGGACTAGTCGAAAGAATAGGAAGAAGACAGAAATAATAATTTAGTCGTAGATCGAGCTTGCTCTAAAATCTGGAGGTACTCGATCGAAGACTTGGAGCATTTTTCAACGAAGGGAGTGCACCCCTATTTATATAGGGAATCGGCACTTCTCTTTTCATTGCGAGCAATGTGGAACAAAAACAAATAGAGGAGAAATTAATTTAGCTAATTTAGCTTTAATTGAAGTTTAGTAAGCCTTTCATAAAGGCCATCTTCAACGAATTAATTCTCTTTATCCATTAAACTTTAGACACCAAACAAGCTATCAATTCGAAGGGCTTCGAATGGTGAACGTGTAGGAACGAACATCGACGAATTTCGACTTTGTTTGACCCCTCAAACAATTGCCCAAAGATGGGCAAAAAATCAATTCTCGTAGCCGTCATAAGGGGTTTCAAAAAACCCTACTTTAACTTAAGTTGCGGGCGCGCCCGCTAGGCTTAGCGGGCGCGCCTGCCCAAGGCAAAAGGCGGGCGGGTGCTGGCCCGCTGGACAGCGGGCATGCCCGCTGTTTCCAGCTGGCCGTACCCGCTGTGCCGTGGGCGTGCGCCCGCTGCAATCAGCGGGCCATGCCAGCTGTTGCAGCGGGTCACGCCGCAGTACAGCGGGCGCGCGCCCGCTGAGCAGCCGGCACGCGTGCCTGCTGTTTCCAGTGGGTTGCACCTGTTTCCCCTAGCAGATGGGCCCGTTAGCCCAAGTGGGTCCAACCCACTTTGCCTCGGACTATTTTTTGCATTTTCGGGCTCGTTTGAGCTCCGATTTGGACGCGGTTTGAACCTGTGTTTAGACCGGGACGATCCCGTCAACCAAGTAACCTTTTCCAATGCTTTTGTTCCTACAAATATTGTCGTTACCAATTTACGATACGTTTAATCTTTGTTTTCATCAAATGCAACAATGTCACTATTGCATCTACAACTTAGTCTCACAACTGGCTTGTGAACATTAACTATTCAATTGAATTTCACTTATTAATCTTCCTATAACTAAGACACAAATGCTACTCCATGTGAGATGACGTGTGTTTACATTTCATATATTCACGCATGTCTTCTTTTGTGTTTTTCTGTTATTTTCTGCCATCTCATATCTGTTTTCTCGTATTTTCTAGTTTTATTTCACTTCTCCATGTTTCTGCATGTTTGCAGGAGTTTGCCAGCATAGGGGACACATAACGAAGATATCACATGTACCCAGAGCAACGACAGGAGTCACGCGTGATCCAGGGGGTCAAACGACCAAGATCGCTATCTTTCAGCCCCCACCCGATCGGTTGGATACAGCCAACCGATCGGGTGATGCACGCGTGCACGACCCAGACATCCGCTGAAGCAACGTGGGCATCAACCGATCAGTTCAGCCTAACATGACTTCTCGAGAATTTGGAGCTGAACTCCAACCGATCGGGTGATATTCACCCGATCAGTTCATCTGTAACCAAATTCCTCCAAGAGATGACCCGGAGAGATCACCCGATCGCCAGCTGACCGTGCCAAAACGTCGCAACTTACTGTCTTTTGGGCGACATTTCCAACTGATCGGTTGATTCACCTGATGACCACAAAGATCCAAACGGCGAGCTGCTTGCGCCAACCGACCGTGTCGCGTAATCGGGTGAAGTTTCTGAAGACCGCTGCCGAAGAACGAAGCAAGTCACCCGATCGGTTAATACTTCAACTGATCGGGTGACGTCGTTTCCTATATATATTAGCCCTAGGTTTTCAGAAATGAGAGCTGTTGTTTATTTTCTATTTTTCCCCTATTGCGACGGCTGGAATTTTCTTGTTATTTGTAAGTGTTCAGATCTTTATGAAATTTTAATATAGTGCTAATTGCATTACTACTACCGCATTTCAATCGTCTGATTATGTTTTTAACGGTCGATTTTCATTTAGATTGCTTTTTAGATAAAATGTGTGAGTAGTTCCTTAATCTGGGATTTTGGTGGAAACCCCTTCGTGGGTTCTCCCTAATGCATCCTTAGGACTAGGATATCGATAGGGAATAGGAATCTATTGGTTACACGGGGTGTTTTATTGTCATCGGTGGGAAAAAGACTGCCTTTGACCATTGGGCCAAGGGGGAATAAACTTGGCGGTTGACTCCCTAGCCATCGCTCACGCCCTTAGCATAGACATCGAATCCTAGCGCGCGGGAGTGGCAGGATGAGATGTTGGGAGTTATCATTGCAAGCTTAGTGCTCTCGGAGTCGATCAGTGTTAATCGACAGGGAATGCCCACTGGCCGAACCCAGGTAGTCCGGCGTATCATCCTGGGCACCGACCGGAATATCGGGCCCATGGGACGCTGGTATCACTCCTAGAGGCAACGTCTCACCACTAAACCCTAATTTCGATCGTTATCCTATCCGCCGGTCGTAATGGCGAGAACACATGATAGGGTGAAAACCGAAGTCCCGGTTTCCCTTTATATTGTCTATCCTTCGTATTCATTTTCTGTGACCACCCATCCATCGATTCGGGCTAGCTCACCCATAGGATGAATTGGTTCCTTTCTGACACAAGCACAACCATGCCTCCCTGTGTTCGACCCCCAAGCCACATTACAATACCGTGATCTTGCGGTTATAAATATTTTAAATCTCGTGCTCCCCCAATCCAGTTGCACTTGCATGATCACAAAAACGTGGGGGACGTCAAGCTTTATGGCGCCGTTGCCGGGGAGGTAACGTGCTTGTTTATTTTAGGACCTTATGAACCCTTGAGTCTAGCTCAAATCTCTATTTCGCGATAATTTTTGCCTTCTTATTTTTCATTTTTATTTTCATATTTTTATTTTTATTTTCTATTTTTATCTGTTTCTTTCCCACTTTTGCTTCACGGGTGTTTGTTGCTTTTAATGCGCAGGAACACAAGAAGTCTTGACGACTTGATTCCTGTTGATCCTGAGATAAACGCGACCCTAAGGCGTCTGGCCACAGAGAAGAGAAGAAGGGAAGAGTCTGAAGCCATGTGGGAGAATATCCCACCGCATAAGTCCCTGCTGGAGTACTCGATGCCATCCATTGAGTCCACATCTGCCATCCGACCTCCTGCTATTATGGCGCAGAGCTTCGAGCTCAAGCCGTCTTTAGTGACGTGGATCCAGCAGGATCAATTCTCTGGGGCACCCATGGAAAGCCATATCGAACATCTGGACTCCTTCCTCGAGAAATGTGACACCTTCCAGATAAATGGTGTCACAGCTGAAGCAATCCGTCTGAAGTTATTCCCCTTCTCTCTGCGGGATAAGGCCAAGCAGTGGCTAAGGGGAAAGGACCCGAACACTTTCAACACTTGAGAGAAGCTTTCAAATGCATTCTTGACAAAGTTCTTTCCTCCGGGGAAGACCATGAAGCTGAGGATGAGATCTCCTCCTCCTCCCAGGCCAGCCACGAGTCCCTGCATGAAGCTTGGACGAGATACAAAGAAATGCAGCGGAGATGCCATCATCACGAGCTTCCGAAGTGGCAGATAATTAATCTGTTCTATAAAGGACTGAGTGATGATTTAAAATCTTCGATGGACGTGGTGGCTGGAGGATCCTTTATGTCTAGGAGTGAAGAAGATGCTGGACAAATTCTTGAAAACATGGCATCGAACAATGAGCGGTGGTGTGACGAGAGAGCCACACCCAGATCTGGGGGTATCCACAGGGTCGAGGACGTCGACAAATTATCCAGCAAGTTTGACTTGTTGTCGACCCAGATCTCAGCGCTGATGGTAGGAGCCGGTGGTGCCGGTACACAACAAATTGCAACGGTGGAAGCAGAAGTCTTGGGGGACTTCAAGGGTGGTGACATCTCACCACCGTTGGACCAAGCAAGTGCACTATTCTACAATCCTATGGGAAATGCGCAATATCCACCACGGACTAGCTCCAATCCGGCCTACTCTCCAAATAACCGGAACCACCCCAATCTTAGCTACCGGGCGCCTTATCAGCAACTGCAACCACAAGTATATCAGCCGCCTAGGCAACAACAACAGCAGTTTTAGTAGCAGCAGTTTCAGCAGCAACAGCCCCCACAATCATACCCGCAGTATCCACCAAGGAACCAGCAGCCCATGCAGCAGCAGCAGCAGCCGTACGGCCAGCAACATGTTATCTCCCCGGTTGAGTCCCTCTTGACTCAGTATATCTCAAACCAGGAGAAGATAAATTTGAAGCTGGAAATGGGGCAGAGGGCTCTCACTGACCAAGTGACCCAGCTGGGGTTACAGGTGGCAAACCTTCAAAGGTCGCAAAATCTATTGCCGCCACAATCGGAAGTGAACCCAATGGGGCGAACCAGACTTTGGCACTCATGCACGAGCATGCGAATGTGTCCGCTATCATCTTGAGAAGCGGAACACAAATCCCCATAAGAGTGCCCACCAAGGAACTGGAAGCACTGTTGGTTGTAGAGCGACCAATTAAAAAAACCAATGACAACGGTGCTTCGTCGCCAAAGACTACAATTCCGGAGGGAGTCCCTGAAGAGGAAGAGAAGAAGGACGAGGAAGGTAGCCTGAAAGTATTCAAGCCCGTTGTGCCTTTCCCACAACGTCTGGCCCAAGCAAAGATAGACGAAAAGTATGGCAAATTCTTCGCCATGGTGAAGGATTTAAGCCTTCAAATCCCCTTCCTCGAAGCTATTGAGACGATTCCCTCCTACATAAAATTTTTAAAGGATTTGGTGACAAGGGGGTCCAGGAAGGAAAAGGTCGTTCTAACGGCGGAATGCAGCGCTCTCATTCAGAGAGCGAATCCGCCCAAATTAAAAGACCCGGGAAGTTTCTCCATCCCTTGGTCAATAGGGGAAGTGAAGATCCATAGGGTGCTCATGGATTTAGGAGTGAGCGTTAGTTTAATACCCCTATCGCTATACAGGAGGATAGGGATGGGAGACTTGGAGCCCACGGGTATGACACTTCAATTAGCCGATAGATCGGTTAAATACCCGGTGGGAATAGTAGACGACCTATCTGTTGATGTCAGTGGAGTGCAAGTGCCGGTGGACTTTGTAGTGATGGACATGCCCGAAGACACCCACACACCTATTATCCTTGGACGGCCCTTTATGGCCACCGCCGACGTGCTAATAGATGTGAAGAAAGGGAAGCTTTCCCTTAACGTTGGCAACGAAAAAGTCGAGTTCGACTTGGGGTTATCAATGAAGCACCCCAACCCCCCGGATGATCCAAGTTGCAATATGTTGGACTTAGAAGAAGAAAGAGCAGCTGAAGCTGGGGCCTGGGAAATTCTTTCAAGGAATCCCCCCGACAGCTTGAGGGACTTAGAAAAACATGTCGGCCTGAAGAAAGATGATGTTGCTGAGAAAGTGGGTGCGTCACATGCGGCCCCCCCGGATTCCCAAAGTCTCCTCTGATAAGGAGAAAAGGGAAAGAGCCAATGGGGCTCACCAGTGATGAGATCCGGATCCTGAAACGAGTGGCGGTGGACACCAATATAAAGGAGAAGCCCCCAAATTCCATCAACGAAGGGAGGGTTGTCAAGCAAGTCTTCTTGTCACCGCCAATGACACCAAAGGCCACCAACTCTGAATCTGAAGCGATGCCAATCTTAGGGCATCACCCCCGTCCACCATGAAGATCATCTACGGGCGTCGAGCAAACGACGTTAAACAAAAGCGCTTCATGGGAGGCAACCCATGCTCTAAACTTTTATCTTTGTTTTTGGGATTATTTTTAGCTTTATTTTTCTTATTTTAATAAATAAATCCAGCAGCGGGAACTTCCGTCGAGAGACTTAGGCCATTTGTGAACTTTTGCAGGAAACAGGCCCTCACCCGATTGGGTGATCATTCAACCGATCGGGTGAGACGTATCATATAATGGCTGTATCTGTTCTCCAGCGAACCGGTCGGGTGAAACAAGCTGAGACCGGGTGGCTGACCGTGTGGGGACGGCTGAAGTCTCGGAAAATTTGGGATTTGATCAACCGATCGGTTGATATGAAGCGTGGTCGGGTGACCGACTGGGTTAGCAGCACTGAATTCTCGGGAAAAACTGTGAAGCGGCCAACCGATCGGTTGATTTCTCAACCGATCGGTTCTCCTACAGCCTCTTTAAGCAAGTTTTTTCGACCTAATAGTCAACCGATCGGGTGAAATCTCACCCGATCGGTTCGACTTAAACCCTATAAAAACCAAGCGCCCTCACACGTTCATCTCTCTCGCCCAATTTCGATTTCCTCTCGCCGTTTCGACTTCTCCTTCCTCCAACCGGCCTCGATCTCCCTCAACCGACCACAAACCCCCTAGATCGATCCCTCCACTCTCTATCTCCTTCCCTCCATCGATCTCTCTCTCTCCATCTCCCATTTTCACCACGTCCAAACCCTAATTTCTGCCACACTTCCCCCCATTTTCGAAATTTTGCTGAAAAGTTACGTCGCGGCTTCACACTCCATCCCATTGCACTGCGTTGGGACATCTCCGAGCAAGGATCTTCATCTCGACTGGGTAACTTTGCTCCTTAGCTCAATTTTATATTTTGCCCTAGAATTTCAATTTGCTCGATTGCCTGTGTTAGTGTGCATTCATTACATCTTGCATACACTAAGACACACACACACACTCACTCACATGGCCTGGGATCAAGATAAGGGTAAGGGTATCATGCGAGAGGAGGGGTCGTCTCGCAAGAGACGCAAGACCACACGTCCACCACACTCACGCCCCCCTCCTGCACAGCCTGCACAGTCTGCACAGCCCCTGCCCCAACCCCAACCTATCATCCCTGTTGAGGACCCATTGATGGGCCCGCGTGGCTACCGTTTTAGGAGTCAAGAGCAGAAAGACTTTTATCACAGACTCGATGCACGGGGGCACCTATCAACCAAATTTGCCCATGCCCAAACGCTTATCGATCTCGATGTGTTCACCGAGGTCGAGACTCTTTTCACCAATTTAGCTTGGTTAGCCTTCCTGAGCGCCACCGCGGTATCCTACCCCGCCCTCACACTTGAATTTTTATCCTCACTTGTTTGTTAGTCGGGGTTGATCTTCATCTTTTGCGTCCGTAAAAAAACCATTCGCACCACCCTGAATACCATCAATAACATCTTTGGTTTCTCCATCCTTGGGGACGACGCTATCCGTCCCTACGGGTATCCCCCCGAATTTGACGTCGATCAATTTTTGTTCCGCCTCACCCTACACGCTCACTATCCCCGAGGTAAGGCCAAGGCCTCCTCAATCATTCACCCCATATTCCGTCTGGCCCATCGAATCATCTCCTCCATATTCTTCCCCAGGGATGAGTCAGGTACCGTGACCATCCCTGATCTTTTCATTCTGTGGGCCATGACCTTCCCTTTTGTTCGTGGTGACGACGAGATTTCTTTTAGGGCCCCTGTTATTCCCGTCCATGCCGGTGCTTGGCTTGTTCAAAAGCTACTTAAGATTAGCCGCGCCAACAAGGCAAGCTTTTTTGTGGGGGCCTTATCACTACCATAGCTTCATATCCCCAGTTTAATATTTCCATCCCCCGAGACTTACCTACTACCGCAGGACCCTCACGCCTCGATCTAGATGTTATGTGGCATATACACATGATCAAGCCCCGCCCCGATGACCATTTCACTTTCCAGTACGGACACTCCCTGCTCCATATACCATTCTGCCCAACCCCGCTCGCATGACTATCCAGCTTGTGGCAGATTGGACATTCCCACCTGATCCTGACTTTCTGGGGGGGGGTTACATCTTTCATTTATCCCAGGCGCACCCAGACCACCTTCCCCTGCCACCCACTTAGGTGAGCAGGACATTCCTGCGTCCCGTGGATACTAGGGGGCTGGGCCTAGTAGTACCGTCCCTGCTTCTGTCCCCACCACCACTGTCACCACCTCTCTGGTCCGTACTACCACCACCTCCTCCTTTCATCAGGCCGCATCCGCTCGCCTCGCTCTCGAGGCTGATCTGGCTTCACTACGCGCTGTCGTTTCGTCCTCCGCCCCCTCGGACCCATCCCTTTCAATCTTCTCTCACCCACACTTCCTCGCACTTGAGAGGGACGTGGCCACCATCCTTCGCATTCTCACTCACGTCCACGGACCACCTCCTCCCACACCACACCCCTCTCCACCACCTTCACCCCCTCGACGATTTTCCCCTCAACCATCACATTCTTCACCTCCACCATCCCCCCTAGGTGACCATCCCCTCCTATCACCACTTCCATTCCCACCACCTCATCTACTCCCACCGTTCCCATTCCCTCCACTGTCGTCCCAACAGATCCACCACCCTCCACTTCCGTCACTCCATATGTGCGCCGCAAGAAATTGCAGGTGCGATCGCGATCACTTTCCCCACCATCCTCTTCCATCGTCGTATCCACCCCATCTACCGCCGTTTCTACCCCATCTACCACCGCGTTAGTCGCCCTTTCACTCCCACTCACCATCACCACCACCACTCCACCCATTATTCACACCTCCACACCCACCGATCCATCACCTCGACCACTTTCTCCACTTCTCCGCACACCAGTCACCTCTCCCGCCCATTCCCCTGTATCCCCCACATCTTCCACCGAGGAGGACGAGGACGATTCCTCTCCTGCTTTTTGATTCCATTTTATTTTCTGACCTCCCCCTTGCATATCTGTGCATTTTCATGATCATATCATTTCGCTAGCATTGTCATGTCTAGCTTGGGGGAAGTCAGTTTTTCTGTGTGCTGTCGTGTGATGTTTTCTATGTGTGTTTGTATTTATATGTCGTGTTGTGTGATTTTCTATTTTTCTTTTCCGTTTATATGTCGTGTTGTGTGATTTTCTTTATTTTCCTTTTTCGTATGTGTGTTTTTCTTGTTTTTCATTTCTTTTTGTGTCGGTGCGTATTCCCCCCATTTTCTTTGCCCTCCCGTATTCACTTTTATTGCATTAGGGCAATGCAAGTTTCAGCTTGGGGGAGTCGCACTTCGTGCGTCATTTGCGTCATTTTCTTCGTTTTTGAGTCGTTTTCATCGTGTTTTTATTTTATTTCTTTTCTTCTTTTTATCTCTTTCTCCTAGAGATCAACCCTATGATGAATTGCCACAAAAATCACACACACACCTAGCATGGCTTCGATAATCACTTTCACTAACCCTAGGAAGCCGAGTCCTCTTGCATTTCATGCTTCGTGGGTCCACTTAGCTTTTTTGTGAGTCGTGCGTCGTGACTAGCTGACTGGTGTGCTTCTACTTTGTGATTGTGTTTTATATACCTGTCAGGAATAACCCCTAGATTATCATTGTTCGATTTGAATATGCGGTATTTGCCTCTCTTATCTGCTTCTGTATGCATGAATATAAATATATATTGTATGCTTCATTTCGCAATGTGTCGGGATTCCACATTTAGGACTAGGATAACCCATTTAGCCTACGCTCTGATTAGCAAAAAATCTCCTTTGCCCAAGTGTTTAGAATCCGATTTCTTTTTTATTTTTACTTGGTGCAAATCCCCTCGTCGTGTACCGTTCTCCCACTAGGGAGAGTACACACGTGTATATATCCCAAAATCCAAAAATTAAAAAAAAAGAAAAGAAAAAACCCCAAAAAAGAGAAAAGAGAAAAGAAAAGAAAAAACTACATATGTATAGCCAAAAGCCCAAAAAAATTACATATATCCAAAACCCAAAAAAATGTGTGTGAATATTTTCCTACCTACCGAGAATAAATGGAAGGCGAGAATTTGCACCGAGTGTTCTACTCCACATCATCTCAACCCCCCATCGCTTTCGAAAACACTTGGAATATGGAATTTCTAGCTGTTATCTAGGCGATAGTGTGGTGATGTCCATGTCCCTAGCTGTGGAGTCCCTGACACATGATATGTTTCGATTCTCACTTTCCTCTCATGCATGCTTGAGCTTTATATTCACCGCTTATTTCAAATCGAATCGATATTTGGGTCTTTACTTGGACTTGTGTATATGGATCTTATTGCACAATGTAGATAGTGACACCGTCTGCTAGCACACGACCACGCTCACTCGCGCTTCACCGCGTAGGCCCGCGACTCTTGTCTGGACTCGTATTCCTTGGTTTAGTGTTGTGATTTGGCGTTTGCTTGCTTGGTGTGGCGTTTTTGATTTTGTTGGCCCTGACGGGCGATTTAGGATCTAGAGTTCTCTTTTTCTCTCTTTCTCTCTATTTTCTCCCTCCGATCTCCTACTCTCACTCGTCTTCCTCGAGGACGAGGAAGGGTTCAGCTTGGGGGATTTTGCCATGCGTTTATATCTCATAATATTCACGCACGTCTTCTTTTGTGTTTTTCCGTTATTTTCCGCCGTCTCGTATCCGTTTTCTCATAATTTCTAGTTTTCTTTCAATTCTCCGTGTTTCTGCGTGTTTGTAGGAGTTTGCCAGCATAGGGGATGAAGGGTTTTCTAGGACCCTTAGGGCACAAAAACTCTAGTCCCGTCCTAAGTCGGACGGAACATAGACAGAAATGCAGCGGAAAAATTTTATGTTAATCTAATTAACATGCAACCCTAAGGAACCAGACCCTATTAGCCAGGAACTCTGCCAACTTGGGGTGGATCTGACCACCCCAAGAGGGATCTAACTACTGCGAATAATTAAATGAAAACTTAAACACATACCCGGAATCTCAGCCCTGGGGCAGGCGAGATGTTCCGCGCCGTCTTCCGAGCTGCTCCCGTCTCACGCCGAGCCGCTCCTTGAACCGCTCCCCGCACCGCTCCTAGAACCGCTCCGCATCCCGAGGCGATCAATCCCATGTCGCCGAGCCAACCACGCGCCGAAGAAAGTTTCACGCGAGTGAAACCTCCGCCTAGATTTCGGATCTGAATCCGAACTCCTTTGCGGCTTTGCTAGAGCCCTCAGGAGCAAGGCAGAAATTTATAGGGAGAGGAGAAATATTAATTTAGCTTAGATCCGAGCGTGCTCCAACATTTACGAGAGCCGCTCAGATCTAGAGCTTGGGACGAGTTTTGAGGAGGAGAGCAGACCCCTATTTATATAGGCGGCGGACTCTCCCCTTTTCTCAAAATCCGATGTGGGACTAAAATAGAGTTTAATCAAATTCAATTTAGTTTGCACTTCACAAAGTGCAAACTTCCGTGAATTTTAACTCCCTCACCGTTGAACTTCAGGATTGATACAACCTATCAATTCGAAGGGTGTTCAACGGTGAACGCATAGGAAAAAACCGTTCGTCAATCGGAGTTCGTTTGACCCTCCAATTGATTGTCCAAAGATCAACCCAAGGCTAGTTTTTCGCAAAAAACTGAGCCGTCAAACAATTCTGCACAATAAGGGTTCAAAACCCTAGAGCTGGGGCCCACAAGTGGGCCCCACGCGTTCAGCGCGCGCAGAAACCCACCTGGGCAAGGCCCAGGCAGCGCCTGGGCTTGCCCAGGCGCTGGGCAAAACCCGCCTGGGCTTGCCCAGGCGGCCTGGGCAAGCCCATGCCCGCGCCTGGGCCTTGCCCAGGCGCTGGGCAAAGCCCAGGCCTCGCCTGGGCCAGTCCCAGGCCCCGCCTGGGCAAAGCCCAGGCCCCGCCTGGGCCACGCCCAGGCCCGCGCCTGGGCTTTTCCCAGGCGCTGGGCAAGCCCAGGCCATGCCTGTGCCTGGGTTAGCCCAGGCCTGTGCCGGGGTTTGCTGTTTCTGTTGGGCCTGGCCAGCAGTCCAGACCCAGTCTGGCCTGATCTTGTCCTTTGGGCTGTTTTGGGCATAACTTTGGTATTTTGTGTCCGATTTGGACGCCGTTCGAACCTGGGTTTAGACCGGGACATTCCCGTCTTACCCGTGAACTTTTCCTTGCGTTTATATTATTAAATATTGTTTTAAACAATTTAAAACACATTTAATCTCTTTTGCATCAAATGCAAAATAGTCCCTATCTAGGCTTAAATTATCATTTGCATCAAATACAAATGATCCGAGGGCATATTCCTCTACATCTCCCACTTGCACTCAGGATCATTTATCCCGAATGTAGGAGATGATTGCAAACATCTTTTGCAATATTTTATCCCTTGCATCAAATGCAAATTATTCTCCCTAACTAATTTCTACATATTACTAGACGAAGATCGCACTCTGTGTGAGACCCTACAGCCTGACCCTTACAACAGGTTGGGCTCGAAGCCCTATACGGCAGTGACCACGAGCAGTGGTTGCCGTCCATGCTTCAGGAATCATCATTATGTGGTTAACTCATTGACATGAGTATTGTCGGGACCACCCTGACTGTTTCCGTGATGAATTCCGCAGTTATAGTCTTTTCGTCTAAACTATGTCGTGTAGATCAAGTCTAGGGTATGGTCAAACTGTCAACCCCAATAACTTGACTCAGGTTAGTTTCTATCGATCTTTTAGTCAAAAAAATGTTGGACTTCTTCCAACATACTCTGGCCAGAGTTTTTACTAAAGACCGAACTAACCCTACGACACTAACTCCCATTGACCGGGAGAGACGAATCCTCTCTTGGTCATTACTCTCCTCATACGCTTCAAGTGTCACCCAATCAAAGACCTTTCGACAGGGCTTGCCTCGAAGCTAGGTCATTTGATCTAAGTGGCACCGTTCACGCACAGGTTCGTCAAAATGACCTCAAGTCAAAAGACCAACTAGCCTATCATCACACAGAGTCATCATTGACAGATTGGTCAATATAACCATATGATAACTCTTGTGGATCGTTCAGTGAACTCATTCTCTAATGAGCACCTGTGTCTTGTCAACGACTTCGCCAAGTCAAGCGATCATGAGATCATCGCCACCGCTATACGGTGAATACTAAGACACAATAGTCTATCCGATGTTTCGATATCCTTGTCTCGAAACATCTACGACCACGAACCCTTTTAGACTTATGCTACAGACGGTCAAACATTTCTCCATGATCGAGATACTCATCTCGATACCTGTTTGACCTTGCATAAAGTCTTAGGACTTTACCTAAGTTAATGTCTAATGTTAACAACATTATAAAATAACTTAGATAAATTATTACCAAACATCTTACTGTTATTTCGAACAAGATGTTTGTGCTATGCACACATGAATATAGATAGCCTCGAGGGTATCATCTCTCAACATCTCCCACTTGCACTCAGGCCCATTTATCTCGGTATCTCATACCGTTTTTACACATAAGTTTTCCCGACTTCATGTGGTAGAGCCTTCATGAGTGGATCTGCTAAAACCGTCTACACTATAGACTTAAGGGTTTCTATGTTTAGACCAACCATTTGAATCTCATTCAAATAATTCATTTGGTCTTTCGGAATCCATAATATTTTAATTTACTTGGATCTTATCCAATTCATCGTACCTTACGATAATCATTTAAATCAGTTACTGGTCATTTCAAATGGCTCATATTTATTTCTGATAAAGAATCAAACTCTTTTGATCACTTTGTCAAAATATATGTACCATCCCTTTGATGCCTCACATGTAATTTACACGCTCCCACTGACCTTGAAAATTATCTGGTTAATTCATATAAGTTGGTCCGTCTATATCATATTTAGAAAAACGAACTTGTAAGTGAATACTCCAATTTTCATGGTCAACTTAAGCGTTTACATCGAGTTTGGTCCGAGTAGTTCTGTACACATCTGCTGGTGGAAAACGGTTTCATTATAATCCGTTTTATAGGAATTAGTATGGAAAAACCGTTCTCGACCAACATGATTGCACTTCACTATTTTCCTTTTCTGCACCAATCTTTCAACTTAAAGATTTACTTGCAGTAAGTGAGGAAACATTTTCCTTGGGCACGTAAACTAATTTCCAAAATTTATTTACGCACACGGACCTATTCTGGTTGCATCAAGTTTTTAAATCGGAGTTACTTCTCCGAATTTCATCCCGGAAGTTGACTAAGTCATCATCAGTTATGATGTCTAACTCGACTCTTCGTCTCACGAGATTCGAGTAATTATACAACTTCCTAATGTTTGATTTAATGAATATCTTATTGATAATGTCCTCATAGAACATTATCAAAACCTAGGCATTACTATCTGGGACTTAACCCAGAGGAAGGACTTAACTCAGAGTCACTTGTTATGGATCGCACCGAGTCTAACTAAGTGTGATTCATACCATTTAACACACTGATGTGTTAACAGACTTGACCTGAGAGAAAATCACATTTTCTTTTAATTACACAAGATTTTATGTAGCTAAGTATTTAACCATTCGATCTAATCGAATCAGTTTAAATACTTTTGTCTTTTCGTTCTTTATTTTTTCAGACTTGTGTTTCATCAAGAACACGTGTCTTAATAAAATATACGAATAACTTATTTTGGTTGATCTAGACTCGGGTACATCAGTATGTACCAGACTGAGTTCGACAACTCATTTTCCCACTGTCTTACAGATGGGTTTCGGCCAATTTTATCTAAGAGGATAAGACTCACACGTGTCCGTAGACTTCATAATACGAGAGGTCAGACCCCTCTTTATGTGACTTGTGAAGCTTAGTTTCTCGATACGGCCTAGTCTATTTTACCATATAAGTTTGCTACTATCTTGTGTATTTATATATTAACATTTAATATATATATATATATATATATATATAGTTATTACAAATTACTTAACACAAAACATTGCTTCCGAAGCAAGGTGACGACATTCGTCCAAAAAATGTGTTAGACGTTTTGTATAACTATTTATTCTGAAATCGTGACATCAAAATATATCACATTTTCATTTCCTCCTATTTATGCCTTTACTAATGATAAATTAAACTAACTTTCTCAATTGACTTTCCGGAGTGCCTTCTTCCTTTTCTAAATCACATTTAGATATTAATTTACCCAACATAAATAGCTATGCAAGCATCTTATGTATCCAAACGCTTGAGCTTTGCAATCTCGAGTTTAGCTCAAGAAGTTGCTTGTCTCAAGATCCGGTTGGGATACATAGTCTTGCACCGCTCATGCACTCGTATTCGACTCAAACGGTTTGATCGAATTCTCGAACTTTGCGGATCGGAATTGTTTGTCCATACAACCTTGAGGGTAGCTCGACAAGTTGTAGGGAGAAACATACTTCGAATATCCTATATGTTCAAGTTGCCTCATATAGAGAAGAGTGACATGTAGCTTTAATTTATTTGTTGGACCCAGAATTTAATGAAATCATATTTCTTAAGTCTGTTCTTTAGAAGGTCATTTAATGTCAACGAGAATATAGTTTAATTCCATCAATTAGAATTTAACTTGATATTCAATTAATCAACTATTTGACCAGTTAACTTATTCCAATATTATATTTTGATTCCTTCGGTAAACATAGTCTTGCCCTAGTTTTTGCATATGTTCAATATTAAATATAGGTAGATTGGCTTTCATCTATCTATATCCTCCCACTATTTTTACGATCGTTTTAAAGCTTAATAACGAACGATTTAATCGAATTTAAAATTAGTGAAAGAGGGATCCAATCATCCCGAACCTCACAACCTTGAGGAGACTCAACAAGTTGATTGGTTCTATGACTGGTAGACTAACTCTTGGTCAATCACATCACATGTGATTCCCTGTCGATTTTTACCCACAGTCACTTATGATCTTGAGGAGACTCAACAAATCATAATGACTGGTCTAGTCAGACCCTTGATTTCGTGTCCAGATTTGACTTAGATCGATACTCGAGGAGACCCGACGCATCGATTTGGGTCAAGTCTAGACTACATCACATGTATGTTGGAGTTTGTTCCTTAGAGAAAAACAAGTCACAGCTTGAGGAGACTCAACAACTATAATTGTCTTCTTTGAGTTACCAAGCTCCAAAATCAAGGAGGGATACGAATTAATCTTTAATAAGATTTATAACGCATTGACTAGATATAGTCCAGGGTGTCATACAATCATGATTCGCGACATTGCGGTCCAGCGGAACACAGCCAGGGAATTGACTAAGCCAGGATCACTGCCCCTTGTACTAGCAAGGGTTGACCCATAACTCTTAGCCAAGCACATTGACTGGATCATGGTCCATTGAATGAAGCTTGTCATTTTTGTATGTGTGCCATAGACTAAACAGCTTTTATTAACAACTAATTAATCCTATCAACTAGTTGCATCCTTAAATTCAAAATTTTAGGATTTGTTTAATAACTTTTATTAAGTCCTTATCAACTATAAGGTTCACGTGCTATCCTAATCGTTATTAGGATTTTAATAAATTATTAACCAACGCTAAAAGCGAAGTCCTTTAATGATTTAATAATAACAATTAAAATTAAAATTTTCATTAAAAGGACTACCCTAATCAGGAATTAGGTCTTGAAGCATTGTTAATGTTTTATTAAAACATAGCATGTCATTAAAATTCAAGTAATAAATTTTAATCATTATTTAATGGCTAACCTAAAGGGTTGTCTTGTGTTATCAAATAAGGGACAAGAAGACATAGCCATTAAAAATTTACACTAATTTTATCGCATAAAAAGTGTACAACTATTTAACAATTAAATAGACTAAAGTTTATCGCATAAACAATTTTAGCATGCATACTTAAATTTAACATTTAAATTTAAAAATACGATTTTTAAAACATTTTATTTTATCTCATAAAGTAAAAGCTTGTTTAAAAATCATAACATTTGCATGCTACTTTAAAATATTTATCACATAAAAATTTTAAACTTTTAAAATCAGTTTTTAAAAAAATCTTATAAATTTAAAACATCATTTAAAAAATTCCATGTTTAAAATTTATCACATAAAATTTTAAACAACATTTTAAACTTATCGCATAAAGTTTTAAAGCTTTAAAACAATTTTAAAATTTATCACATAAATTTAAAAATTCCATTTTAAAACTTTCATGTTTAAAATTTATCATATAAAATTTTTAAACAAAAAAAAATTTAAATTTATCGCATAAATTTAAAGAAAACATTTTTCTATAAAAGCATTCAAATAATAAATTCGCAGTCCTAGATCAGCATACAGAGATGGCTCTGATACCAATGAAGGGTTTTCTGGGACCCTTAGGGCACAAAAACTCTAGTCCCGTCCTAAGTCGGACGGAACATAGACAGAAATGCAGCGGAAAAATTTTATGTTAATCTAATTAACATGCAACCCTAAGGAACCAGACCCTATTAGCCAGGAACTCTGCCAACTTGGGGTGGATCTGACCACCCCAAGAGGGATCTAAATACTGCGAATAATTAAATGAAAACTTAAACACATACCCGGAATCTCAGCCCTGGGGCAGGCGAGATGTTCCGCGCCGTCTTCCGAGCTGCTCCCGTCTCACGTCGAGCCGCTCCTTGAACCGCTCCCCGCACCGCTCCTAGAACCGCTCCGCATCCCGAGGCGATCAATCCCATGTCGCCGAGCCAACCACGCGCCGAAGAAAGTTTCACGCGAGTGAAACCTCCGCCTAGATTTCGGATCTGAATCCGAACTCCTTTGCGGCTTTGCTAGAGCCCTCAGGAGTAAGGCAGAAATTTATAGGGAGAGGAGAAATATTAATTTAGCTTAGATCCGAGCGTGCTCCAACATTTACGAGAGCCGCTCAGATCTAGAGCTTGGGACGAGTTTTGAGGAGGAGAGCAGACCCCTATTTATATAGGCGGCGGACTCTCCCCTTTTCTCAAAATCCGATGTGGGACTAAAATAGAGTTTAATCAAATTCAATTTAGTTTGCACTTCACAAAGTGCAAACTTCCGTGAATTTTAACTCCCTCACCGTTGAACTTCAGGATTGATACAACCTATCAATTCGAAGGGTGTTCAATGGTGAACGCATAGGAAAAAACCGTTCGTCAATCGGAGTTCGTTTGACCCTCCAATTGATTGTCCAAAGATCAACCCAAGGCTAGTTTTTCGCAAAAAACTGAGCCGTCAAACAATTCTGCACAATAAGGGTTCAAAACCCTAGAGCTGGGGCCCACAAGTGGGCCCCACGCGTTCAGGCAAAACTCGCCTGGGCTTGCCCAGGTGGCCTGGGCAAGCCCAGGCCCGCGCCTGGGCCTTGCCCAGGCGCTGGGCAAAGCCCAGGCCTCGCCTGGGCCTTGCCCAGGCGGCCTGGGCCAGTCCCAGGCCCCGCCTGGGCCACGCCCAGGCCCGCGCCTGGGCCACGCCCAGGCCCGCGCCTGGGCCACGCCCAGGCCCGCGCCTGGGCCACGCCCAGGCCCGCGCCTGGGCTTTGCCCAGGCGCTGGGCAAGCCCAGGCCGTGCCTGGGCCAAGCCCAGTCCTGTGCCTGGGTTAGCCCAGGCCTGTGCCTGGGTTTGCTGTTTCTGTTGGGCCTGGCCAGCAGTCCAGACCCAGTCTGGCCTGATCTTGTCCTTTGGGCTGTTTTGGGCATAACTTTGGTATTTTGTGTCTGATTTGGACGCCGTTCGAACCTGGGTTTAGACCGGGACATTCCCGTCTTACCCGTGAACTTTTCCTTGCGTTTATATTATTAAATATTGTTTTAAAAAATTTAAAACACATTTAATCTCTTTTGCATCAAATGCAAAATAGTCCCTATCTAGGCTTAAATTATCATTTGCATCAAATACAAATGATCCGAGGGCATATTCCTCTACAGGGGACACATAACAAAGATATCACATGTCCCCGGAGCAACGGGAGGAGTCACGCGTGATCCAGGGGGTCAAACGACCAAGATCGCTATCTTTCAACCCCCACCCGATCGGTTGGATACATCCAACCGATCGGGTGATGCACGCGTGCATGACCCGGACAGCCGCTGAAGAAATGTGGGCATCAACCGACCGGTTCAGCCCACCATGACTTCGCGGGAATTTGGAGCTGAACTCCAACCGACCGGGTGATATTCACCCGATGGGTTCATCTGTAACCAAATTCCTCCAAGAGATGACCCGGAGAGATCACCCGACCGCCAGCTAACCGTGCCAAAACGTCGCAACTTACTGTCTTTTGGGCGACATTTCCAACCGATCGGTTGATTTATCAACCGATCGGTTCACCCGATGACCGCAAAGATCCAAACGACGAGCTGCTTACGCCAATCGACCGTGTCGCTTGACCGGGTGAAGTTTCTGAAGACCGCTATCGAAGAACGAAGCAGGTCACCCGATCGGTTGATACTTCAACCGATCGGGTGACGTCGTTTTCTATATATATTAGCCCTAGGTTTTCAGAAATGAGAGCTGTTGTTTATTTTCTGTTTTTCCTCTATTGCGACGGCTGGAATTTTCTTGTTATTTGTAAGTGTTCAGATCTTTATGAAATTTTAATATAGTGTTAATTGCATTACTACTATCGCATTTCAATCATCTGATTATGTTTTTAATGGTCGATTTTCATTTAGATTGCTTTTTAGCTAAAATGTGTGAGTAGTTCCCTAATCTGGGATTTTGGTGGAAACCCCTTCGTGGGTTCTCCCTAATTCGTCCTTAAGACTAGGATATCGATAGGGAATAGGAATCTATTGGTTACGCGGGGTGTTTTATTGTCATCGGCGGGAAAAAGACCGTCTTTGACCGTTGGGCCAAGGGGGAATAAACTTGGCGGTTGACTCCCTAGCCATAGCTCACGCCCTTAGGGTAGACATCGAATCCTAGCGCACGAGAGTGGCAGGATGAGATGTTTGGAGTTATAGTTGCGAGCTTAGTGCTCCCGTAGTCGGTCAGTGTTAATGGACATGGGAATGCCCACTGACCGAACCCGGGTAGTCCGGCCTATCATCCGGGGTACCGACCGTAATATCGGGCACATGGGATGCTGGTATCACTCCTAGAGGCAACGTCTCACCACTAAACCCTAATTTCGATCGTTATCCTATCCGTCAGTCGTAATGGCGAGAACACATGTTAGGGTGGAAACCGAAGTCCCGGGTTTCCCTTTATATTGTCTATCCTTCGTATTCATTTTCCGTGACAACCCATCCATCGATTCGGGCTAGCTCACCCATAGGGTGAATTGGTTCCTTTCTGACACAACCACAACCACACCTCCCTGTGTTCGACCCCCAAGCCACACTACAACACCGTGCGCTTGCAGTTATAAATATTTTAAATCTCGCGCTCCCCCAATCCAGTTGCACTTGCATGATCACAAAAACATGGGGGACGTCATGAGACCCTACAGCCTGACCTTACTACAGGTTGGGACTTGAAACCCATAGACAACGGTCATCACGAGCAGTAGTTGTCGTCCATGTTTCAAAATTATCATAACGTGATCGACCCATTGATAAAAGTATCGTTGGGTTCATATTGACTGTGTCAGTGATGAATACCGTTAGCTATAGTCCCTTCGTCAAGACTGTATCACTATTGGCCTAGGGTATGGTTTAATGTCAACCCCATTAGATAACATTGGTCAGTATAAGGCGTTCTTTGTTGTATTCACGTCGTACATCTTACAACATACCCTGGCCGAGGATTAACACAAAGACCATACTGAACCTATGACACTAAATTCCCTTTAACGGAAGAGACGAATCCCATCTTAGTCATCTACTCACCTCGAGAGCTTCAGGTGCAACCCAACCTAGGATCTTTCAGCATGCCTAGCCTCGAAGCTAGATCATAGGTCTAGCGACACCATTTACTCATAGGTTCGTACAAATGACTTCAGGTCTTAAGGACCAGCTTACCTATCATCACCCAAGAGTTATTATAGACAGTTTAGTTAAAGTTAACCATTTAATAACTCTAAGTTGGTCGTTCAGTGAACTCATTCTCCAATGAGCACTTGTGTCTCGTCTCCGACTTCACCAAGTCGAATGACTATGAGATCATTATTACCCGAAGGTAAGACAAAGACACAGTGGTCTGTCCGATGTGCCGATATCCAGTTCTCGACAAATCTATGACCACGAACCGTTTAAGACTTAAGTTTCTATACGGCCGCTTACTACTTATAAACGAGATCGTATCTGGATAGTAAGGACCTAACTATAAGTCTATGGACATTATCTAAGCATATTATTCATCCGAATTCATACTTAGGATAATGGACACCATATATTCTATTAACAAGACGTACACTTAGGGTAAGTCGCCTTATGGGCATATATCTTCCTACATCTCCTACTTGCACTTAGGCTATTTATCTCGGTATCTCATGCTGTTATAACATATCAGTCACATTGGACATTCATATGACAAACCTAAGGTGGATTTACTAACAAGTATCTATAATGCATTTTAATGGATTTATTATTTATACATCTCTTGATCACAAAAGGTTGATCCTTAAAAAAATGATTTGGATCAATTTTCCTTTCTTTGTATTGCTAACAATTAGCTCATACAATCTAGATGTGGGGTCTAACATTTCTATAAGTCAGTCTCAGCTCATTCCAATTTTCATGTGTCAATATGTCAAGAACATACATGACACCCTAAGTCTCCATATATTCGATTGAATCAAAACTATTTTGATTCAATGTTTTATAAAGATGATTCAAATAAGTTGGAAACCTTTTTACTTAGTCCGAGAAACCGGAACTAAGTATATGAACTAGCTCCCACTGACTTAAAGAATTATCTGGTTAAGTACTTCAATTATTTATCTAAATCATATTTAGACTATATATATGAAGAGCATAACCATTTGATATGTGCTTAGATGGAACGTACCAGTGTTAAGTTGGGTTTGATGAATGAGTCATATCAAGATTGGTTTAATGAATCTTGACATTGACTTACTCAGTCAAACGTCCTACACTATACTTTTCCCTTTAACTACATTTAATAATAACTCTTTAAGAATCAAATGTAGTTTATTAAAAATTAATATTAATATGCGTATAATTGTGATCACACGCAATTTATACGCTCCTGGAACTTATACTTAACTATCGACCGACTATAACATTAAGTCAGCTCCAAACAATCAAAATTTTCTGAAGCTCTGCATCATAGTTCGAGAATTTATGCAACCAACATAGATAGCCGCATTCACAGAAATTTAAGCTATTCGCAACAAATCACAATTTCAAAAGAAAGCACATTTCCACAGACATTTATTCAAACAATGGATTCATAAAAATGAATCATAATTTGTTTATCAAATAAACTTTGAGTGTTAAACACTCAATCATTGTTTTAACTTAAGGAACGATACATATTATTCAAAGAAATAAGTATCAGCTCCTTCTTCTTCATGTCTCTTGAAGTCCTCGCGCAGCCCCAGCAGCAACAATTGCTCAGATGCCGACCGTCCTCGAAACTTCTTCCAACCTCGGCTTCATATTAGCCACCTGTATACATTACACAGATGTCTTAGTATCTTATACTATATGATAAAGCATTTATGGAATTAATTATGCTTTATTGAATTTAATTAATTGTACCTGAAGGAGAGACATCAGCATGCCCCTTCTTCTTTTCTGCAAGGTAAACCTTGCAGTTCCTCTTCCAATGACCCATCTTATGGTAGTGGAAGCACTTAGATTTCGACGAGGTCCCTTTCATCTTTTTCTTCCCCCTTCTTCACCTTGGCAGGTTATGGGACCCGCCTCTTCTTATCCTTGCCTTTCGGCTGGTCTGAACAAGCAGAGCCAACAACGATTGCAGTTGGTTTCTTCTCAATTTCCTCAAACTGCCTAAGCATGTTAAGGAGACCAGGAAGATCCGTGTCAATAATGTTCATAATGAACCCAGTAATGAAAGGCTTGAAGGCTGGGGTTAAATATCTAAGGATGATGTCCACGGACATCTCATTGTCCAGGACAAAACCCAACTGGGTAACGTCTTCCACGTACCCGATCATGTTAATGACATGATCTTGTACGGGCCCTGTCTCCATCTTAGTGCCCCTGAGATTGCTCGTGCCTTCAAACTTGGCAGCTCTATAACTCCTCTGCATTCAGAAGCACGCTTTGAACATCCAAATATTCGTGCTTCCTCTATAGTTCGTTATTCATTGAAGCCAGGTAAGGCACCTGGCCTTCTCTGCATCCCTCTGGTACTCTTTGTAGGCTTTCTTTTCCTCGGAAGTCGCATCTTCGTCTGTCTTTTCCAAAGGGTCATCGAACAGCATGTATCCAATCCTGGCTAGAGAAAGGACTAACTTAATGTTTCTAATCCAATCCTTATAGTTTGTTTCATCAAGCACATTTTTCTCTATCATATACTTTAGACCTGAATCCATTCTGCAATTTTGTAGATACTTAGTCAGTATATGTTCGTTGTATAGTTTCAATGGTTTTTAATAAAACTATATTCTCCCACTAAATTTATTAAAGCCATAATAATAAACAGTTTATTATATAATAATATTTGTGAGAGAGGGATCCGACTACCTGAGTCTGACAACCTTGAGTGTGTCTCAACAAGCTGTCCGACTCTGCAGTCGGTAGACGAACTCATCGTCCATCATATTAGATATGATTCCCTATTGATTTTTACCCCTAGTCATTTGTGATCATGAGTGTGCTCATACAAATCACAATGGCTAGCCTAGTCAGACCCTTGTTTTCGCGTCTAGCCTGACTTGTCCCGACGCTCGGTGTATCCACGACATATCGGTTTGGGTCAGGTCTTAGACTACATCTTTGGTTAGACTTACGCCGGTGCTCGATGTATGCACGAGATGACGGTTTGGGTCACGTCAAGATGTTATCAAGAAATCTATTTCTTTAAGATTGCCATGCCACAGCTTGAGTGTAGCTCAACAACCGTAACATGTGTCTTACAGTTGCCAACTCCTAAAACAAGGAGAGCTACGATTTATCTTGAAAAAGATTATTATCGTATTTGACTTAGGTATAGTCAATGGACTTACACAGTCATGATTCGACTCCTTGCGGTCCAGCGGACGCGGCCAGGGAATTGAATAAGACAGGACCACTTGGCCTCTAGACTAGCTAGGGTGGTCCAGCAAACTTAGCCAAGCACATTGACTGACATCATGATCCATTGAAGGAGGTTCATCAATTCTATGTTTATCCATCAACTAAATGGCTTTTAATTAATACTAGTTAATCCTTATCAACTAGTGGATCCTAAAATTCGAAATTTTTATGGATTTGTTGAACAATTTTTATTAGATCCTTATCAACTATAATGTTCTTATGTTCATTGTGCTACCCCAATCTAATTAGGATTTTAATAAAACAACTACAACATTTTACAAAATTAGTCATTTAATGATAATCATTATTTAAACAATTTATGATAATGATTGTCAATCAAAGGGACTACCCTAATCTGGTATTAGGTTTCGATGTTGTATTTGTTTATTTAAAACGTAGCATGTCACTAGTCATTAAAAATTTATCTTATAAACTTTTAATCAATTAATGGCTAACCTAGAGGGTTCATGAATACTTTACTCATCGTGTCCATTAAACATAAACCAACTAATTTAATCACATAAATTAAAGGTTCAATAAAGTGACATGTAAAGAGAACATGCAAGTTAAGATTATCTACAACATAAATAAATAACTTGCAAATCTAAAATTTAACATTTAAATTTTGAGATCTAGAATTTTAAAGCTTGAAGTACCTTTATCACATAAAATTAGGTTTCATAAAATTATCAAATAATTTTAAATTCAAACCTAAGCTTTAAAATTTAACGAAACATTTCTAAGATTAAAATATCGCATAAAATTATCTTGAAACCTATATGTAATTAAAAGAAATAAATTTATAATTCCATCGCATGGGAATAAAATTTTTCTTTATGTTACATATACTTTAAAACAATTTTAAAACATTTTTAAAACCATTTGAAATTAATTTTAAAACTTTCAGATAAGGTTTAAAAACTTTCAACCTTTATGTAACTAAAAGAAATAAATTTTCAATATCATCTCATGAAATAAAATTTTTCCTTAATGTTACATAAACTGTAAAAAAATTTTAAATGCTTGCTAACATTATTATATCTCATAAAATAAAATTTTAAAAAGCATTTAAACATAGAAAACCTATTAAATTTATCACATAAAATTTAAAACGTCCCCAAAATTTTTTTCATGTTACAAAACAATTTTAAAACACAAAAAAATGTTAAACTGATTTTAACATAAAATCAAAATGTCCGTATGTTTAAAAACAAGCAATTAAAAAAATTTAAAATCCTTGCAAATATAAATCTAGAAGCATAACATGGCTCTGATACCATTGTAGGGGTTTTGGCGGACCCTCAGAGCTCAGATCTGTGCCGTCCTAAGTCGGACGGACCACAGAGGCATAAAGCGCAGCGGAAAAATAAAACTAGCTTGCTAAACAATTTAGCTAGGCTCTGAGACAGCCAGAACCTAGCCCGATCTATGCCAACTTGGGGTGGATCTGATCACCCCAAGAGGGATCTATCCTCTTACGACGAAATTAAACTACACTAAAATTACTTGGAGAACATACCCGGAATCTCAACCCTGGGGCGGGCAAAATGTACCACACCGTCTTCTGACGCTCCTCGTAGCCGAACCGCCTTGACTCGATCCACCCGAGCCGCCTCGCACCTTCAAACCGGTCTACCTGAGCCGACACCCGCTTCCAAGCCAATCACACGCGGTAGAAGGTTTCACTTGAGTAGACCCGTGTCATAGACGTCTGGATCCGAATCCAAACCCCCTTCGTAGTCTTGCTAGGACTAGTCGGGAGAATAAGAAGACGAGAGAAAGAATAGTTTAGTCGTAGATCGAGCTTGCTCTAAAATTCGGAGCTACTCGATTGAAGACTTGTTGCATTTTTCAACGTAGAGAGTGCACCCCTATTTATATAGGGAGTCGGCACTTCTCTTTTCGTTGCGAGCAATATGGGACAAAAACAAATAGAGGAGAAATTAATTTAGCTAATTTAGCTTTAATTGAAGTTTAGTAAGCCTTTCATAAAGGCCAACTTTAACGAATTAATTCTCTTTATCCATTAAACTTTAGACACCAAACAAGCTATCAATTCGAAGGGCTTCGAATGGTGAACGCATAGGAATGAACGTCGACGAATTTCGACTTCGTTTGACCCCTCAAATAATTGAAGATTGGTAAAAAAATTAATTTTTGTAGCCATCATAAGGGGTTTCAAAAAACCCTATTTTAACTTATCGGGCGTGCCCGCCAGGCTTATCGGGCGTGCCCGCCGAAGGCAAAAGGCATGCGGGCACTGGCCCGCTGTGTAGCGGGCGTGCGCCCACTACAATCAGCGGGCTGTGCCCGCTGTTGCAGCGGGTCACGCCCGCTGCAATCAGCAGGACGTGCCCGCTGTTGCAGTGGGCTGTGCCCACTGAGCATCTAGGCGCACGCCCGCTGCAATCAGTGGGCCGTGCCCGCTGTTTACAGCAGGCTGCACCCATTTCCCCTTGCGGATGAGCCCGTTAGCCTAAGTGGGTCCAACCCACTTTGCCTCGGACTGTTTTTGCATTTCTGGGCTCGTTTGAGCTCTGATTTGGACGCGGTTTAAAACTGTGTTTAGATCGGGACGATCCCGTCAACCAGGTAACCCTTTTCAATGCTTTTGTTCCTATAAATATTGTCGTTACCAATTTACGACACGTTTAATCTTTGTTTGCATCAAATGCAACAATGTCCCTATTGCATCTACGACTTAGTCTCACAACTGGCTTGTGAACATTAACTATTCCATTTCATCGAGTGAATTTCTCTTATTAATATTCCTATTACTAAGACACGAATGCTACTTGGTGTGAGACCCTACAGCCTGACCTTACAACAGGTTGGGGCTCAAAACCCCTAGATGACGGTTACCACGAGCAGTAGTTGTCGTCCATGTTTCAGAATTATCATAACGTGATCGACCCATTGACCAAAGTATCGTTGGGTTCACATTGACTGTTTCAGTGATGAATACCGTTAGCTATAGTCACTTCATCAAGACTGTGTCTCTGTTGGCCTAGGGTATGGTTTACTGTCAACCCCATTAGACAACATTGGTCAACATATGGCGTTCTTTATTGTATTCACATTGTACATCTTATAACGTACCCCGGCCAAGTATTAACACAAAGAACGTACTGAACCTGTGACACTAACTTCCCTTTAACGGAAAAGACGAATCCCATCTTAGTCATTTATTTGCCTCGAGTGCTTCAGGTGTAACCCAACCGAGGATCTTTCAGCAGGCCTAGCCTCGAAGCTAGATCATAGGTCTAAGCAACACCGTTTACTCACAGGTTCGTACAAATGACTTCAGGTCTTAAGGACTAGCTTTCCTATCATCACCCTCGAGTTATTATTGACAGTTTAGTTAAAGTTAACCATTTAATAACTCTAAGTTGGTTGTTTAATGAACTCAATCTCCTATGAGCACATGTGTCTCGTCTCCGACTTCACCAAGTCGAATGACTATGAGATCATCATTACCTTAAGGTAAGACAAAGACACAGTGGTCTGTCTGATGTGTCGATATCTAGTTCTCGACACATCTATGACCACGAACCGTTTAGGACTTAAGTTTCTATACGGTCGCTTACTACTCATAACCAAGATCTTATCTGGATAGTAAAAATCTAACTATAAGTCTAATGACATTATCTAAGTATATTATGTTGGGAATAGGAAGTCCACTTGGACTTGGCTTCCAAAGGGCTAATCCCCTTGGACCCAACAAAAATTGGGTACCATGAGCTTATGGTATACTATGTAGGTACCTAAGAGAAAGAAAGAGAGCAATAAAGGTCAAATTAGATCTAAAAGGAAAGGATGGATTCTCGACAGTGGTTGCTCCAAACAAATGACGGGAGATCCCTTATTGCTCTCCGAAGTGATTAGCATCAAGGATGGTGCAAAGATCACTTTTGGAGGTAACCAAAAGGGAACCATCATTGAAGTAGGTACAGTCGGAAATTCCTCGAAACCTTTAATTACTAATGTATTTTTAGTTAGTAGTTTATGTCACAACCTCATCTCCATTAGTTGTGACAAAGGTTACAAGGTTAACTTTGGAGAAGGCTTGTGTAAAATTGTTGATTCTAATTCTCATGTCTTATTTACCGGTATTAGGCGTAAAAATATTTATTATTTAAGCTTGTCTAAAACCGTAGAAAATTGCTTAGTTGTTAATACAAATAAACAACTATTATGGCATCGCCGTTTTGGTCATGTTCATTTTAAGCACTTATATAAGTTAGCTAAGCATGATCTTGTCAAAGGTTTTCCTAAAATTGCTTTTAGTAAGAAACTTTTTTGTGATTCATGTCAAAGAGGTAAACTTAGTAAATCATCTTTCAAATTTAAAGAAGGCATAACTTCTAAGAGGCCCCTAGAATTACTTCATCTAGATTTGTTTGGGCCAATTAGAACCGTTTCTTTAGGTAATGCTCATTATGGATTAGTTGTCGTTGATGCCTTCTCTAGATTTACTTGGGCTAGTTGTCATTGACGACTTCTCTAGATTTACTTGGGTATCATTTTTAACAAATAAGAATGAAGCATTTGAAGAGTTTACCATATTTGCAAAGAAGATTCAGAATCTCTTAGTACCAACCATTATCACTATCCGTAGTGATCATGGAGGAGAATTTGAGAATGAGTCTTTTACAAATTTTTGTGATGACATCGGGATAGCTCACAATTTCTCTTTTCCTCGTGCACCACCACAAAATGGTGTTGTAGAGAGAAAGAATAGGACTCTTATTGAGTGTGCTCGTACCATGCTCCATGATAGTCATCTTGGACTACAATTTTAGGCAGAAGCAGTGCACACGGCATGTTATGTGCTCAATAGGATCCTAGTGAGACCCCGAACGAACAAAACTTGTTTTGAGTTATTTTATGACAAAAAGCCACAAGTTAAATATTTTCGAGTTTTTGGTTCAAAATGTTTTATCAAGAACACCTTTGGTAACTTAGATAAATTTGAGCCAAGATCCGATGAAGGGGGTTTTTGTTGGATATTCCACACGCAGTAAAGCCTACCGGATATACAGCAAAACCTCTTCAACGATGGATGAATCACAACACGTATCATTTTATGAAGATTTTGATTTTCCTCTTGTTATAGATGATAGTGTAGATGCTATATGTGATTCTCTTAGTAATGTTAAGATTACTGATTCTATTATTGAAACTAACACTACTAATGAGATCGTTAAAGATGTTCCAAGTGATGCAGGAATTTCCAAAGCTTACCCAACCGTTCGCAACCACCCTCATGACCAAATTATTGGAGATATTGGTGTGGGTGTTCGAACAAGGTCAAGAATTGAAGAAGTCTCTCATTGCGCATTTGTCTCTATCATTGAGCCAAAGAACATCCAAGAAGCATGTGAGGACAGCTCTTGGATAGTGGCAATGGAAGAAGAGCTCATGCAATTTGAGAGAAATGAAGTTTGGGAGCTCGTTCCTCTTCCAAGTGGTCACCAAGTTATTGGGACTAAGTGGATCTACAAGAACAAGACCGATGAGAATGATATCATCACAAGGAACAAAGCAAGATTAGTAGCTCAATGCCACCGACAAGAAGAAGGTATCGATTTCTAAGAATCCTTTGCCCCCGTAGCTAGGTTAGAAGCTATTAGATTGCTTTTATCTTTTGTATCTTATAAGAATTTCAAATTGTTTCAAATTTTAAGGGCTTTTTAAAATGGTATTGTTAATAAAGAAGTTTATGTTTCTCAACCACCCGGTTTCATACATGAAAAATTTCCAAACCATGTTTTCAAACTTGAGAAAGCGTTGTATGGGTTGAGACAAGCTCCTAGAGCTTGGTATGATCGACTCAAAACCTTTCTTTTGAATTTACATTTTAAAATGGGTGAAGCTGATTCAACACTGCTTATTAATGATTATGAAAATGACATCCTATTGATTCAAGTTTATGTAGACAATATTATATCTGGGTCGACTAACTTTAATTTTTGCCAAGAATTTTCTAAGTCTATGAATGATGAATTCGAGATGAGCCACATGGGTGAGCTCAACTATTTCATGTTGAGTATTGGACTTCTCCCTACTTAGTGTTAATGATGAGAAAACATAAATACTTGTGACTAATCCCCTATTTTGCAGTTAATCCATTGCCTAAGCTAATTATGAAGATCCACTTGCAATGGATGCCACTCAAAGATCATTGAAAGCAAATGAAATGGATTGGATGATGATGATTGAAGCTCCATGAAGACTTCAAGCTCATGCGTTGGATAGAAGAGAGTTATTCGTCAATGTAAATTTCTTTTATCTCTTCTAGTATGTAGCTTAGTAGTAGAACATTGATAGAGCACACACACATCTTCATTTCAGTCTTAGGACATCATTAGATCAATCGTCCTTAGACTCCAATTCATTTCTTTATTGATTGTGCTTGTATTGTTTATAACCGTCGACTGCTGAACAGTTTACAGTCGCCTGTCTCAAAAACAGTCGACTGTGTTTTGTACTACAGCCGCCTGTTATGCACAAACTTTTACAATCTAGTTTTGGGCTTCTATGTCTTATTTCCCATAGGCGACTCATGAACGATTCACAGGCACCTGTCCAAGTGACAGTCGACTGTGTTTTGTAAATCAGTCACCTGTCTGTCATTTGCCTAAAATCTGTTGATCTGTCTTCTATGGACAGTCGACTAATGTTGTATTTACAGTCGATTGTCCATTGGATCAGTCAACTATCAATGCTGCAACAGTCGTCTGTCTGGAGCCAATTTGTTGACTCAGCTCTCTGGAAAATCTCAGGGTTTTGACAGTCGTCTGTTCTGATTAACAGTCGACTGTCTTCTCTTCATCATTCGTCTGTCCTGTTATCCCAGATGTTTTCAAGAATTCTTTAACTTACCCAACTTATGGCCAGTCACCTGTAGAAGGACTTACAGTCGCCTGTTGGTTTAACAGTCGACTGTCTTTGCTTCATCAGTCGACTGTCCATGTGGTAAGTTACCGTTATGAATTTTCACCTACCCTATCTGACTGTGCAACAGTCGACTGTGGTTTCTTCAACAGTCAACTGTCGCGAGCGCAAATTATATCCATTGAGGGTTTTCTCACGGATTCCAAAAGGGTTTTTGCTAATTCTATTTTGAGGATTTGAGAAACCTATATAAGGAGCATCTACTGTTCCATTGAGATGTTACTCATTCCATTGCAAAATCTTTCAAGCTTTCATTCTCAAGATCAAAGCTCTCAAATCCTAAAGCCCTAAGAATTTTAATCTTTGATCTCTTGCTCTCCAACCTAGAACCAAAGAATCATCTTCTAAGCATTTGGTGCAGTCAAGAGAAAGGGCTTTTCCTCTCTTCCAAGAGAGTCTTCAACACATAACACACTTCTCCTTCAAGTTCTACTTCAAGGCATAGGTGATTGTACGTGTTGCTTTCATATTTCATACCATTCGTTATTTGAATTTGCTCTCGGGTTGTGAGAGTGGTTTGCTTGCTCCCAAGTTGTGGGAGTCAAGGTCAATCGATTGTATTTCGATTTCACTTATTGGGTTGCTACAAGTGGGTTTTACGAAAACCTCAAATTAGGGTTCTAACTTGAGTATCCGGAGGTATCCGGATGGAAGGGATGTACTATTACCGGGAACAAGTCGGGAAGTGACTTGGGTAATCCGAACCCTTGAAACATCCTTGTGTCTGCATTTGTTTCTCTTTGGGTTTAATTTTAATTCCGCACTATATTGTTGGTTTGCATTTAAATTGGTGTAAATATCTTTCTAAATTGCATAAACACTATTCAACCCTCCTTCTAGTGTTTTCCCCATAGTCAGGGTCCTTACAATTGGTATCAAAGCGCACGGTTATAGCTATGGCATCTAACAATAACAACGTTCCTCCGCCGCCTTCGTACAACAATCACGACCGTGATGGAGCGTCCACACTTTTCGAAGGTCAATCAACAGTGTGTCCTCCACGTTACAATGGCACGAACTTTGGCTTTTGGAAATGTCGTATGGAGACGTTCCTAAGGAGTGCTTCACTTTGGAGAACCCTCCACAAGGAATACGTCGAGCCCACCGAAGAGGATTTCGAAAAATGGACGACTTCCGAGAAATCCGCCGAAGTCAACAACGCAAAAGCAATGAACGCTCTTTATTGTGTGTTGGACCGGAATGAGTTCAACAAGATATGCACATGTAAGAGTGCATATCAAATTTGGAACCATCTCGTCGTTACCCATGAGGGAACGAACAAGATAAAACTTTCCAAACTTTATGTTGCAGTGCAAAACTTTGATATGTTTCATATGCAGGAAAATGAAAACATAGCATCGATGTATAAATGTTTTACCGACATCACCAACGAATTGAAAGCTCTTGGTCAAGTCTACACCGAACCAGAAAAGGTAAGGAGATCATAATGGAAATGACCTCCAAATGGGAAAGAAGAGCTATTGTCATCGAGGAGGTCAACGACTTGAAGACCTACACAGTTATGAATCTTATCGGGACTTTCATGTCTTATGAAGTAAGAGGGGAGAACTGATTACAGATTCGAGTTATGATGAATCCTTCGGAGGCCAAGAAGAAAGCTTTGGCATTCAACGCCAATTCCTCATCCTCCGATAGTGAAGATTCAGAAGATGAGATGGATTTGGGTGAAATGGCCCGAATGGCGAAGAAGTTTCAACGCTTCTTTCGCAAAGGTAAATTTCCCTCTAACAAAAGATTTGAGTCCACTAATATTACTTCCTATCTTTGATTTAAGTGTAATAAGCCAGGGCACATCAAGAAGGATTGCCCAATGCTAAGAAACAAAGAGAAGTGGAAGGCTCCGAAGTACCACAAGTCCGACAAGAACAAGAGAGACAAGAAGAAAGGACTCGTCGGTACATTCAATGACTCAAGTGGAGACTCATCTAGTGATTTCGATGATGAGAAGGGTGAAAGTGTCCACATGTGCTTCATGGCACGAGAAGATCCACTCTCTATGAGAGTGATTCCGACATGGATGAAACCGAGGTAATAATGGATGAATTACGTATTGCTAATGAAGAATTGTTTGCTAAGTATCAATCTCTAATGCTTAGATATACTGCTTAAAGAAATTGAATGTTAGCAATTCATCCAGTCCATGCATTATCAATAATGACACCATTGTTGATACTTTAACTCTTGAGAAAGCGAATTTAGCTTCTCAAAATGTCACTTTGAGAGATGAGGTGAACAACCTCAAATCTCAACTAGATTAAACACATCCTAAGGATAATAGTGATCTAGTTACACGACACACACAATTGGGTTTAGAGAATGATTCTCTTAAAACCCAAGTGCATGAGCTCAGAGCACGGGTTTCCACCTTGGATATCAACATTTCTTCTCTTAAGGAGAAATATGAGCTCATGTCCTCCCGTATTGTAAGATTCAATAAGGGAAAAGTACAATTGGACGATTTGCTTGCAAACCAATTTCTGGCCACACATCGTGTTGGTCTTGGTTTTGTAAAAGCAAATGCATCCAATGATCACACCTCCTATAGTGGTGTCACTATAGACTTTGTGAGGCCATCCTCCGGTGCATCCACAAGTGGTGTCAAAGACACTATAGGTAGCAAACCTACCAAGAAAGTTACCATTTCACTATCTCTTCCTTTTGGCAAGAAACCCACTAAGGGTGGAAACCAAAAGAGAATCCATGCTTACATGTACACCAACCCTCATCCACATAGGAAATCTCCTACTTCACAAATGGATACTCATGACACTTTTTATGCTCCACACCCACGGACACGTACAAATCCACACATGAGAAATACTCATGTACGTGCTCCTATACACCGATATGCTCATACGCATCATTCTTACATGTATGCACAACCTCCACATGTCATGCATGACCCATATGTTTCATACAACATGCATGTTCCCAAGCATACATATAATCCGAATTTGTTCAATGCATATCCACCACCTCATGTATATGCTAGAAACCATGTTCCTAAGAAGGATGCACTACATAGAAATCTAACAAGTATGCATGAAACTAGGAAAAGGACTCCCAAAATTTACACCATTTGGGGTCCTAAGAACACTAGCTTAAATGATAGGAATCCATATGTTGATTCCTATTTTCATGATGTTATTAAGAATAGCAATTATGTTGGGAAGCGGAAGTCCACTTGGACTTGACTTCCAAAGGGCTAATCCCCTTGGACCCAACAAACATTGGGTACCATGAGCTTATGGTATATTATGTAGGTACCCAAGAGAAAGAAAAAGAGCAATAAAGGTCATATTAGCTCTAAAGGGAAAGAATGGATTCTCGATAGTGGTTGCTCTAAACACATGATAGGAGATCCCTCATTGCTCTCCGAAGTGATTAGCATCAAGGATGGTGCAACGGTCACTTTTGGAGGTAATCAAAAGGGAACCATCATTGGAGTAGGTATTGTCGGTAACCCTTCCAAACCCTTAATTACTAATGTATTTCTTGTTAGTGGTTTATGTCACAATCTCATTTTCATTAGTCAACTTTGTGACAAAGGTTACAAGGTTAACTTTAGAGAAGGATTGTGTAAAATTGTTGATTCTAATTCACATGTTTTATTTACCGGTATTAGGCGTAAAAATATTTATTATTTGAGCTTGCCTAAAACAGTAGAACATTGATTTGTAGCTAATACAAGTTGTAACGACCGGTTTTTGTAACGACTATTTTATATGAATAATATTGGATGTTTCCCCTCTTTGTGTGCTTTTCCGTTAGGAGCTCTTACGATTAACTTCATAGCGTCTTAATCTTAGTGCTAGGGTGACCATAGAGGCTATATAAATCTTCCCGAAGCTTCGCGCTTCGATTCGGCACTTTTCGTGCATCTTAGTCGGTTCATGAAGGAGAGCCAACCGACTAGATTGCAATCTAGTCGGTCGGCAACACTTCTCAGACCGGCTAGTTCTTGTCAGTAAATTTCGACTGAGTTACTGTTTACGTTTAGTCGGTCTAAGCTCATTCTTCGACTAACTAGTTCCCAAACTAGTCGGTCAGGTCTTCTACTCAGACCGACTAACTGTCAGTACTCATTATCTATCTTATTCGACCTTTAGTCGGTTCACGAACGTTCACTGACCGACTAGATCCCAAACTAGTCGGTCGACGGGTCTTCATAGACCGACTAATCATGCCTTCTCTGTACAGACACTGTTCACTGTTTGATGTTAGTCGGTGTCAGTTGGACGACCGACCGACTAGATCTTAAACTAGTCGGTCGACCACCCTTCTCTGACCGACTAAATTGCCCAGTAAACCTAGGTTAAGTCGTAGCCGCCGCACTTTTTCTTTATTTAAACCCTCGACCATTCCTATTCTTTCTTCACTTTTCTTAGCTCATCTTCTTCCCCAATCATCTCCCAATCATCCTCTTACCTTCCTTCATCCTCCCGAGCTTCCCCTTACCCTCTTTTGCGCCGGCACCACCCCCGTTGGCTGCCGACCGACCCCAAAACCCTAAAATCTCCTTTTGCTCCAAATTTTCCCGACGAACTCCAAACTCCAGATCTGTAGCAATTTGGCCGCGAGGAACCCTTCCAACCGTAGTTCTTTCGTATCGCTTTCCCGTTGCCGGGCTAGACCCGATTTGGCGACGGCAATCCGGAAACAGATGAGATCTTCTCCTACCGTAGATCCGTAGGTGTCTCGATCTTCGCTTCGTAAACGGTTAGTGATCTATCTTTAATTCTCCGTAACCCACACTGTAAATTAGAAAACCCTAATTAAAAATGGATTACTAGATGTTATAGGATTCCAATGCAAACCAGTTTAGAACTCTAAATCTAATTTTCTATTTTGCCATAACAGCGAACCCAATTTCTGTAGGATACCGATCTCGTGACTCTCGTCGAACAACAACTTCGGTACCAGGCAAGTGAAACTTGCCAACCTTGCTTTAGGCCATGTTTTTAGGCCAATACTTGTTTTAGCGTGAAAGAGACTAGACCGTGAAATGATAGCGGTCTAGGCGCGAATTCAATTCTAGCTTGACAACGAAGCTAGAATTTCCCTTGTCATGCCATGTCATACAATTGCCTGTCATGTTAAATTTTCTTTAACGGTACGCAATTTCATTTCAAATAATTGTTATGTGCATCCATTTTACATATCATGTTGCATGTTGCATCGTAGCACACGCTACAAATCCTTGTACAAATCCGTGTTTCCGTGTTACTGGCTAGGCACCCATTATGCGGGCATAACCCTACGCCATACGTGTTAAAAACACTTCCTGGCTCGTGATCCAGAAGCGAGCATTACGTGTTCGGGGGTAATGCCCTGGCTCGACACACATGGAGGGGTAGGGATAAACGGTCACTTGAGCGTAAGAGTTGGCACGTACATCCACTCAAGCCAAAGGGCGGAATCTCTGTGCACGACGTGCTTACAATTCTTGTACTTGTCATGTATTTGTTTACTTGCCATGCCATGTTACTTGCCAAGCTATAATCATGCCATACCATAAACTGTTGTTGTTTTCATTGCATAAAATGCCATGTCATACTATACTCTAGAACGGCTAGGTTGTTATCACTTTTCTTAGTTCCTTGCACAAGTCTTGTAGACTTGCTGACATGTGCCCCTTCTCTTTGGGTGACGCATGTTAGTTGCTGAGCCAGAGATTGCTGTGGAGGGTGACGAGTCCGTGGAGTTCGTGCCTGATCCCGTTGCTGACGTTGAGTACGAGGACACCGGTGACCAGTCCTAGTGTTCCTTCGTTCCTTCTTTGTTAGTTGTGTTGTTGTCGGTGAGTTGCACCGTTGTTGTTAGTTTCTTTGTTGGTCATGCTAGGCCTTTTCTTTTGGACTCTTTTGTTTGCCTGGTGGCATTTCTAGTTGTTGAATTTATATCTGGACTCTGAGTTGAATAATTTTAATTATTTGCCTCTTTTTCTATTATTGTTATTGTTGTTTCCGAGTCACATTACAGGGACCTGCTACTTTGTGACACTTGACGCTTATCGGACTTGCGGCTTTGTAGCTTCAAGTCTGAGCGGACCTTCTCACGCTTCACATTTATATTTTTGGGAAGCGGGGCGTGACAGGTTTCTTTGGTGGCCCATGCAGGTCCTCTCCCTTCTGTAACTGTGACTTAATTGGAACAACGATAAGAATTATAGAATGTCAGATAAACAATTTCAACACCGAGTCATAAGGCTGAGAGTCTAAATTGTTTCGTTTTTCCTGTGTCAATAAATGGCTGGGAGACGGAATACTCGTGCTGGTGGTGGTGTGCCCCCTCGTGTCGAGGAGCCAGATCGGGAGCCCACCAATGGGGAGATCATGCGGATGATGCATCAGATGATGCAGGTGCAGCAGGGGATGCTGCAGAATGTCCGGAATGTTCCACCTGCTCGAGCAGCGCAGCCTGTTCAGAATGTCCCTCGCCTCGAGCCTGGAGCGAAGCAGTTTCAGGAGCTTGGCCTCGCTTACTATGATGGGACCGAAGGACCTCTGGCTGTGGATGAATGGACCAGGAACATGGAGGACAACTTGAAGATGTAGAAGGTCGACCCGGTTGGATGGGTTGACTTGGCGAAGATGCAGCTTAAGGATAACGCTCGGAACTGGTGGGATGCGGAGGAGGAGTTGCTGGAGGAGCCGATATCTTGGGCTACTTTCAAGTCCAGATTTGATGAGGAATACTTTCTGAAGGCTGCCAGGAGGGAGATCGCGCAGTGCTTCATTGACCTGAAGCAGGGGAGCTTGACGGTGGACCAGTACCACCAGGAGTTCACTAGGCTGAGTCGTTTCGCACCGAAGATGGTGCATGATGCTGATGAGAAAGCCCAGAGGTTTCTACAGGGGCTTTCTTTGGATCTTCAGAGCTATGTGACTTCTTCTGATGCGGAGTCCTATCAGAAGGTTTTGATTGCGACGAAGAGGCATGAGCGGATTATGAGCCAGAAGAGAGGACATATTTCTGGAGCTGGGAAGAGGCCTATGGAGCAGGCCAGAGCAGTGATGAGACCAGGGTTCGGGCCCATTCAGCCGGTGCAGTTCAAGAAGCCCAGAGGACCTCCTACTCTGAAGACTTGCCATTTCTGTGGCAAGACTGGGCATGTCAAGGATCAGTGCCGGAAGATGTTGGGGCAGTGCTTGATTTGTGGTGATCCTACGCATGCCATGAAAGACTGCCCGAAGTCCAAGCAGCCGTGGAAGGGACCTGTTGCAGCTCAGCCATTGCAGCAGAGGGCTCCTGTACCTGCTAGACGTGGAGCGCCTCTCGTTCCGCAGAGGCAGGCTTTTAAGCAGGCTGTTCAGCCGAGGCGGCAGGCGTTTCTGATGATTGCTGTTGAGACCGAGGCGGTGGATGAGGTTATCGCAGGTAACCCTCAATCTAGCTGTTCCTTTCCTTAGTTAGTTTTAGTTATTAGATTATGTTTGGTTGCTTGCATATGTTTGTCTGCTAGAATAGAACTTGATTGTTAGACTGTCTGTTAGGTGTGATTTTGGTTTGCACATTTCCTGCAGGAGTCCTCTTCGACTCAGGTGCATCGATGTGCATTATTTCCCAGAGCTTCATGGAGAAGCATTCCTTGTCGACTTTCCCTCTTCCCAAGAGTTGGAATATCGTTACAGGGAATGTCATGGTCTTGGTGCATCGTGGTTGCAACTCTTACCCTTTGGTGGTTTGTGGACATGAGCTCTACGCAGATTTTATTGTCCACGACATCATCAACTATGATGCCATCCTCGGGATGGACTGGCTTGGGAGTTTATATGCCACGATCGATTGTCGGAGGAATAAGGTGGTGTTTAAGATCCCTGGACATCCGGTGTTCGAGTTCAGTCGAGGTAGCAGTTCGCTTGGCCCTGTCAGACTTCGGGCCAAGCCGGTGGAGATCGTTGCTATACAGATGGAGCAGTGTCGGTCTGCGGTAGTGCGTGACTTCGACGACGTCTTCCCCGAGGAGATGTCTGGATTGCCGCCCGATCGAGCTCTCAAATTTTCGATCGAACTTATTCTGGGAGCGCAGCCTATTTCGAAAGCGCCCTATCGTATGGCACCAGCAGAATTGGAGGAATTACGGAAGCAGATGGATGAGCTTTTGCAGAAGGGTTACATTAATCCTAGTGTGTCTCCTTGGGAAGCACCGGTCCTGCTGGTGAAGAAGAAGGACGGTTCGCGTCGCATGTGTATGGACTACCGGGAGTTGAATGCGGTGACCGTCAAGAATCGATATCCGTTGCCTCGTATTGATGAAATTTTTGATCAGCTGGGAGGATCGAGGGTATTCTCTAAGCTGGATCTGAGGAGTGGTTATCACCAGCTGAAGGTGAGGAAGGAAGATGTTCCGAAGACAGCATTCAGGACGAAATATGGACACTACGAGTTCGTGGTTATGCCTTTCGGTGTAACCAACGCACCCGCAGTTTTTATAAATCTGATGAATTTGATCTTCTATGACTTTTTAGATAAGTTTGTCGTTATCTTCATTGACGACATTCTGATATACTCGAAGTCAGAGGAGGAGCATGTGTCGCACTTGAGGACGGTATTGGAGATCTTGAGGAAGCATAGGTTGTATGCTAAGTATTCCAAGTGCGAGTTTTGGCTGGATAGGGTTGCTTTTCTCGGGCATGAGGTGACAGGAGATGGTATTTCGGTGGATCCCGAGAAGATTAAGGCTATCAGGGAGTGGCCTGTTTCGCAGTCAGTGTTCGAGATCCGGAGTTTCCTTGGACTTGAAGGCTATTACCGGTGATTCATCAAGGATTTCTCTCGTATTACCGAGCCGATGACCAGACTGACGCGGAAGGATGTATCTTTTGTTTGGTCTGATGACTACGAGGGAGCTTTTGGTGTTCTGAAGGAGAAGCTGACGTCTGCCCCTGTTCTTGCTGTGCCCTACCGGAGTGGAGGATTCGAGATCTTTTGCGATGCTTCTGGCAAGGGTCTCGGTTGCGTATTGCATAATCATGGGCACGTGGTTGTGTATGCTTCTCGTCAGCTTAAGGCTCATGAGAAGAATTACCCGACACACGATTTGGAGTTGGCTGCTGTCGTGTTTACGCTGAAGATTTGGAGGCACTTCCTGCTGAGTGAGAAGGTGAAGATCTTCACCGATCACAAAAGCTTGAAGTATATTTTTACTCAGAAGGAGCTCAACATGCGACAGCGTCGGTGGTTGGAGCTCATGGCGGACTATGAGATTGATTTGCAGTATCATCCTGGCAAAGTGAACGTGGTTCCTGATGCGTTGAGTAGGCTTTCGGCAGTGATGTTGTTGACTTCGCTGTGGAGATTACAGCAGGATTTTTGCGAGTCCGGTATTGAGATTGTTTTGCCTGGAGAGGTCTCTTCGTTGATGTGTATGCAGATACAGTCGAAGATCATGGTTTGGATCAAGGCTGGGCAGGCTGGAGACCCGAAGTTGGTGAAGATATGGGAGATGGTGGAAGCCGGTCTGTGGACTGACTTCTTGATTCATGAGGATGGCTCGCTGAGGTTTGGAGCCAGGTTATGTGTGCCTGCTGGAGACATCAGAGAGGAGCTGTTGGAGGAGGCACACAGTTCGCCGTATTCTGTGCATCCTGGTGGGACCAAGATGTACAAGGATCTTCGCTTGAACTTCTGGTGGCATGGTATGAAGAGGAGTATGGCTCGGAGCGTAGCCAAGTGCTTGGTTTGCCAGCAGGTAAAAGCAGAGCATCAGCATACGGTGGGGTTGCTACAACCGCTTCCGATTCTGGAGTGGAAGTGGCAGCACATCACTATGGACTTCGTGACTGGACTACCTCGGAGTTCGAAGTAGAATGACGCGATTTGGGTGATCGTAGATCGATTGACCAAATCCGCGCACTTTATTCCTTTCTGAGTAGGACAGTCTACTGAGGTGCTAGCGAGGAGATATATGGAGGTAAATCTTTTACCCTCCGTTTTAATTTCCTTTTCCTAGTCTAGATAGTGATGTAACGTGAATCGTGCAGGAGATCGTATGACTTCACGGAGTCTCTGTGAGTATCGTGTCGGACAGAGACACGAGGTTCACATCTCAGTTCTGGCAGAGTCTGCAGAAGAGTTTGGGTACGAGTCTGAGTTTCAGCACGGCGTACCACCCACAGACGGATGGCCAGTCCGAGAGGACGATCCAGATCTTGGAAGACATGCTGAGGGCATGTATGTTGGACTTCAAGGGTTCTTGGGAGGATCATCTCCACCTCGTGGAGTTTGCCTATAATAATAGCTACCATGCGCGTATTGGCATGGCACCTTTTGCCGCGCTATATGGGAAGAAATGTCGATCGCCACTGAGCTGGGATGACATTGGAGATCGGGAGCTGTTAGGACCTGAGATGATCGTGGAGGCTGTGGATGTTGTGAGGAACATACGGGATAGACTGAGGATTGCTCAAGACCGTTACAAGCATTGGGCTGATGCTAAACGGCATCCTTTGGAGTTTCAGCCAGGTGACCATGTGTTTCTGAAGATTTCCCCGAATCGAGGAGTGATTCGCTTTGAGAAACGAGGGAAGTTGGGCCCGAGATACATTGGACCGTTTGACGTTCTGGAGAGAGTTGGCGAGGTAGCCTACCGCTTAGCCTTACCGCCATCTTTGGAAGGAGTTCACGATGTCTTCCATGTGTCGCAGCGTCGTCGGTACATCGGCGATCCATCTCACGCTGTGGATTTCTCGGAGATTACCGTTCGCCCTGATCTGACATATGACCAGCTGCCAGTGCAGATCTTGGACAGGCGTCAGAAGTCACTTCGGAACAAGACCGTCGATCTTGTTTGGGTGATGTGGCGACACGGCTCGCCAGGAGAGTCTACTTGGGAGAGAGAAGACGAGATGCGAGAGCGCTACCCACTTTTGTTCCCTGACACGTGAGTGTTAGGAAATTCCGAGGGCGGAATTTATCTTAAGGTGGGAAGGATGTAACGACCGGTTTTTGTAATGACTATTTTATATGCATAATCTTGGATGTTTCCCTTCTTTGTGTGCTTTTCCGTTAGGAGCTATTACGATTAACTTCATAGTGTCTTAATCTTAGTGCTAGGGTGACCCTAGAGGCCATAGGAAACTTCCCGAAGCTTCGTGCTTCGATTCGGCACTTTTCGTGCATCTTAGTCGGTTCATGAAGGAGAGCCAACCGACTAGATTGCAATATAGTCGGTCGGTAACACTTCTCAGAGCGGCTAGTTCTTATCAGTAAATTTCGACTGAGTTACTGTTTACGTTTAGTCAGTCTAAGCTCATTCTTCGATCGACTAGTTCCCAAACTAGTCGGTCAGGTCTTGTACTCAGACCGACTAACTGTCAGTACTCATTATCTATCTTATTCGACCTTTAGTCGGTTCACGAACGTTCACCGACCGACTAGATCCCAAACTAGTCGGTCGACGGGTCTTCACAGACCGACTAATCATGCCTTCTCTGTACAGCCACTGTTCACTGTTTGATGTTAGTCGGTGTCAGTTGGACGACCGACCGACTAGATCCTAAACTAGTCGGTCGACCACCCTTCTCTAACCGACTAAATTGCCCAGTAAACCTAGGTTAAGTCGTAGCCGTCGCACTCTTTCTTTATTTAAACCCTCGACCATTCCTATTCTTTCTTCACTTTTCTTAGCTCATCTTCTTCCCCAATCATCCCCCAATCGTCCTCTTACCTTCCTTCATCCTTCCGAGCTTCCCCTCACCCTCTTTTGCGCCGGCACCACCCCCGTTGGCGCCGACCGACCCCAAAACCCTAAAATCTCCTTTTGCTCCAGATTTTCCTGACGAACTCCAAACTCCAGATCTGTAGCAATTCGACCGCGAGGAACCCTTCCAACCGTAGTTCTTCCGTATCGCTTTCTCGTTGCCGAGCTAGACCCGATTTGGCGACGGCAATCCGAAAACCGGCGAGATCTTCTCCTACCGCAGATCCGTAGGTGTCTCGATCTTCGCTTCGTAAACGGTTAGTGATCTATCTTTAATTCTCCGTAACCCACACTGTAAATTAGAAAATCCTAATTAAAAATGGATTACTAGACGTTATAGGATTCCAATGCAAACCGGTTTAGAACTCTAAATATATTTTTCTATTTTGCCATGACAGCGAACCCAATTTCTGTAGGATACCGATCTCGTGACTCTCGTCGAACAACAACTTCGGTACCAGGTAAGTGAAACTTGCCAACCTTGCTTTAGGCCATGTTTTTAGGCCAATACTTGTTTTAGCGTGAAAGAGACTAGACCGTGAAATGATAGCGGTCTAGGCGCGAATTCAATTCTAGCTTGACAACAAAGCTAGAATTTCCCTTGTCATGCCATGTCATACAATTGCCTGTCATGTTTAATTTTCTTTAACGGTACGCAATTTCATTTCAAATAATTGTCATGTGCATCCATTTTACATATCATGTTGCATGTTGCATCGTAGCACACGCTACAAATCCTTGTACAAATCCGTGTTTCCGTGTTACCGGCTAGGCACCCATTATGCGGGCATAACCCTACGCCATACGTGTTAAAAACACTTCCTGGCTCGTGATCCAGAAGCGAGCATTACGTGTTTGGGGGTAATGCCCTGGCTCGACACACGTGGAGGGGTAGGGATAAACGGTCACTTGAGCGTAAGAGTTGGCCCGTACAGCCACTCTAGCCAAAAGGCGGAATCTCTGTGCACGATGTGCTTACAATTCTTCTACTTGTCATGTATTTGTTTACTTACCATGCCATGTTACTTGCCAAGCTATAATCATGCCATAACATAAACTGCTGTTGTTTTCATTGCATAAAATGCCATGTCATACTATACTCTAGAACTGCTAGGTTGTTATCACTTTTCTTAGTTCCTTGCATAAGTCTTGTAGACTTGCTGACATGTGCCCCTTCTCTTTGGGTGACGCATGTTAGTTACTGAGCCAGAGATTGATGTGGAGGGTGACGAGTCCGTGGAGTTCGTGCCCAATCCTGTTGCTGACGTTGAGTACGAGGACACCGGTGACCAGTCCTAATGTTCCTTCGTTCCTTCTTTGTTAGTTGTGTTGTTGTCGGTGAGTTGCACCGTTGTTGTTAGTTTCTTTGTTGGTCATGCTAGGCCTTTTCTTTTGGACTCTTTTGTTTACCTGGTGGCATTTCTGGTTGTTGAATTTATATCTGGACTCTGAGTTGAATAATTTTAATTATTTGCCTCTTTTTCTATTATTGTTATTGTTATTTCCGAGTCACATTACATGGACCTCCTACTTTGTGACACTTGAAGCTTATCGGACTTGCGGCTTTGTAGCTTCAAGTCTGAGCGGACCTTCTCTCACGCTTCGCCTCCATATTTTTGGGAAGCGGGGCGTGACAGTGAACAACTATTATGGCATCACCGTTTTGGTCATGTTCATTTCAAGCACTTATATAAGTTAGCTACGCATGATCTAGTTAAAGGATTTCCTAAAATTGCTTTTAGTAAGAAAAACTTTTGTGATTCGTGTCAAAGAGGTAAACTTAGTAAATCATATTTTAAGCTTAAAGAAGGCATTACTTCTAAGAGGCCCCTAGAAGTTCTTCATCTAGATTTGTTTGGGCCAACTAGAACCGCTTCTTTAGACAATGCTCATTATGGATTAGTTGTCGTTGACGACTTTTCTAGATTTACTTGGGTTTCATTCTTAACTAATAAGAATGAAGCTTATGAAGGGTTTACCATATTTGCAAAGAAGATTCAGAATCTCCTAGGATCCACCATTATCACTATCCGTAGTGATCATGGAGGAGAATTTGAGAATGAGTCTTTTATAAAGTTTTGTGATGACATCGGGATAACTCACAATTTTTCCTTTCCTCGGGCACCACCACAAAATGGTGTTGTAGAGAGAAAGAATATGACTCTTATTGAGTCATCTTGGACTACAATTTTGGGCAGAAGCAGTGCACACGGCATGTTATGCTCAATATGATCCTAGTGAGACCCCGAACGAACAAAACTTGTTTTGAGTTATTTTATAACAAAAAGCCTCAAGTTAAGTTTTTTCGAGTTTTTGGTTCAAAATGTTTTATCAAGAACACTTTTGGTAATCTAGATAAATTTGAGCCAAGATCTGATGAAGGAATTTTTGTTGGATATTCCATACGTAGCAAAGCCTACCGGATATACAACAAAACCTCTTCAACGATCGAGGAATCACTACACGTATCTTGTTATGAAGATTTTGATTTTCCTCATGTTGATGATGATAGTGTAGACGCTATTTGTGAACCTCTTAGTAATGTTAAGATTAAAGATTCTATTATTGAGACTAACACTACTAATGAGATTGTTGAAGATGTTCCAAGTGATGCAAGAATACCTAAAACTTACCCGACCTTTCGCAACCATCCACAAAACCAAATAATTGGAGATATTGGTGTGGGTGTTCGAACGAGGTCAAGAATTGAAGAATTCTCTCATTACGCATTTGTCTCTACCATTGAGCCAAAGAACATCCAGGAAGCTTGTGAGGATAGCTCTTGGATAGTGGCAATGGAAGAAGAACTCAAGTAATTCGAGAGAAATTAAGTTTGGGAGCTCATTCCTCTTCCAAGTGGTCATCAAGTTATTGGGACCAAATGGATCTTCAAGAACACGACCGATGAGAATGAGGTAATCACAAGGAACAAAGTAAGGTTAGTATCTCTAGGCTACCGGCAAGAAGAAGGTATCGATTTCGAAGAATCCTTTGCCCCTGTAGCTAGATTAGAAGCTATTAGATTGCTTTTATCTTTTGCATCTTATAAGAATTTTAAACTACTTCAAATGGATGTTAAAAGTGCATTTTTAAATGTGATTGTCAAAGAAGAAGTATATGTTTCTCAACCTCCCGGTTTCATTCATGAAAATTTCCAAACCATATTTTCAAACTTAAGAAAGCATTGTATGGGTTGAGACAAGCTCCTAGAGCTTGGTATGATCGACTCAAGACCTTTCTTTTGGATTTAGGTTTTAAAATGGGAGAAGTTGATTCAACACTTTTCATTAAAAATTATGAAAATGACATTCTCTTGATTGAAGTGTAAGTAGACGATATAGTATTTGGTTCTACTAACTTTAATCTTTGTCAAGAATTTTCTAAGTCTATGACGAATGAATTCGAGATGAGCCACATGGGAGAGCTCAATTACTTCCTTGGACAACAAATTCGACAAATGGAGGATGGAATTTTCATACATCAAACAAAATACACAGGGGAGCTTATTAAGCGATTCGGGATGGAATCGTCTTAAAGCAAAAGGACTCCTATGCGTACGATAACCCATCTACACGAAGATGAGAACGGAAAAGATGTTGACGTTCGTCTATATCGAGGTATGATCGGTAGCTTCCTTTATTTAACCGCTAATAGGCCAAATATCATGTTTTTAGTATGCTTGTGTGCTAGATATCAAGCTAGACCCAAGGAGTCACACTTGATTGCGATTAAACGAATATTTCGTTATCTCAATCAATCACTAGATTATGGGTTACTTTACCCTAAATCTAGCACATATGAGTTAATCTCATATAGTGATGCCGACTTTGCTGGATGCAAATCCGATAGGAAAGGTACTAGTGGCACTTGCCATTTTCTAGGAAATTCCTTAGTTTCTTTGTTTTCCAAGAAATAGAACTCGGTATTATTGTCCACGATTGAAGCAGAATATATTTCTGCGGGTCTTGCATGTGCATAAGTCCTTCGGATGAGACACACTCTTAGTGACTATGGTGTCAATTGTGATATTTGCCCTATCATGGTTGATAACCAAAGTGCTATATTTCTTTCCAAAAAACCCGGTACATCACTCCCGTACTAAAAACATAGATGTGGGACACCATTTTATCAATGATCATGTAGTTAAGAAGGACATCATCTTAGAGTACATTGAAACCCAAAAACAAATTGCCGACATCTTCACAAAACCTCTTATAGAAGATTCATTTGTGAGGTTGTGTGGAGAATTAGGAATTATGGGTGAATCTGAAATTTAGGAGCTCAACATACTTGTTGTGACACTTTTTGAGCTCATATCATCATGTTGCCTCTCTTCATTTGCTATTTCATATATAAGTCATGAGAAAGACAATTGAGACTTCTGTGATTACGTGAGTTTTTCAGATTGTTTTAAGAGATTTGTTTTATCGACGATTTATAATTTGATGTTGATTTTATGATGAGTTTATGTTTAGAGTATAGGTCCTAGGGTGAGTGTTCTTATCCTCTGGATTTTTTATCTCACTGTGCATTTTTGGACCAGGACAGACGATTGTCTTTCCTTCGACAGTCGACTGTCCTACTCTATATTCTCTATCAGAAATTTGTGTCTTTCGCACAGACGACTGATGACAATTTTACAGTCGACTTCTGTTTCAACAGGCGACTGCATTTTTGTCATCAGGCTCCTGTCATCTTTGTCAAAATTCGCCAGTACTCTCTGTCTCTTTGATGAGTTTTACTGATTCTCAGTCAGTCGACTGATGCATATTATACATTCGACTGTCTCCTGGACAGGCGACTGTGTGTTACACAACAGTCGACTGTCTATCATCCTAAGCCTATTTCTTATCACTTCAGTCTGTCGACTGACTTCTGTTCATCAGTCGACTGTCTCCTGTTGTGGCGGTTCACTGCTTCGATCTGAGCCGTCGATTCTTTGATCCAACGGACCAGATTAATTCCCCTTCCTTTTATTCATCGAGAAAGCTCACTTCGACCCACATTTTCTCTCTCCTCCGATTATAACCGTTCAGCTTCCCGCTCGATTTCACTGTCAATCTCTCCACAGTCAACCACATCCTTGCCGCTTGTCGATTGCTTCTTCGTTGTCTCATCGTGTCTTTTGACAAGGTCTGATCCTCCCTCGATTCTCTCTCGTACGATTGTCTTTGATTACATCTCTTGTCGATCTCCTACTATTTTTGTCACGACCCGCTTCCCTAAAATGGAGGCGAGACGTGAAAAGGTCCGCACGAGAGTGGAGCCGTGAAGCCCCAAACCCGATAAGCGTCAATAAAACATAAGCAGGTCCCTGTAACCACAAACGGAGCAACAATAATAATAAAAGGAGAGACAGAAATAAAATTCTCATATCTCATAAATTGTCCAACATGAAAATAAGTTCAACATCCAGAAAAGCCACCAGGCTAAAGAAAGAGTCTAAAGGCCCAGAACAAGGCCAACAAAAGCAACAACATAACAAAGTATAGGTGCTATGCACCGACAACAAAACAGCAGTCTAAACAAAAGGAAAACACAACGAAGACACTAGGACTGGTCCCCAGTATCCACGTACTCCCCATCAAACACAAGCTCGGGCTCGGCGTCAGCAAACACCTCGTCCTCAACAAGGTACTCAGGCTCGGGATCTAACATGTGTCACCCAAAAGAGTAAAGGGGCACATGTCAGCAAGTCTAAAAGACTTGGGCTAGGAAACTGAAAGTAAGGCAACTAGCAACCTAGCAGTTTTAGTATGCATGACATGGCAGTTATAACATGAGTGCACAAGAAAGACATGTTGAACAATAAGTACAAGAGAACAATTATCGGGACAAGACAAGAGTAGCCAAGCTACTAACAATCTCAATCAATTCACTATTCACGTTTCACTGTTGTTTGTAGATGTTTACGCCCTTCAGCTGAATGGTACAACATTCACGCTGATCGGCACTAAACACTACCCCACCCCAGAGTTTATGCCTTACAACTGCAGTTGCTGATCAGGCAGACCCCCAGTTGAATGACCGCTTAACTCTTACCCCACCCCACACGTAAACAAGCCAGGGTCCCTGCACATGAGCCCAGCGAGTGAGCCAGGGTTGCCCCGCACGGGAGCTTGTTTCTTAGTTCATAATTCAATATCGAGCGTTGGGGTTAGCAACTCATTATGCTCGCTTCTGGTCACGAGCCAGGAAACACAAGTGTTGTAGCGATGCTACGCAATCACGGGATCACTTAAAGAATGCAATGACATGACAATTAATTCGCGTACCGTTAATGGAATTTAAACATGACATGGTAATTGTGCAACATGATATATGTCGGAACTAGCTTCGTTGTCAAGCTAGTTCCCCAATTTGCGCCTAGGCGAGTATCATTTCGTCGCCTAGCCTCTTTTACGCCTACAACAAGCAAAACGGCCTAAAACATGGCCTAAACCCTAAGTGACAAGTTTCACTTGCCTAGCACCGGGGATGACGATCACGAAGGTTCGTCTCGTGGATGCAAATCTACGGGGAAATCGCTGTTATGGGGAAACAATCATCAAAACAACATTTCTTCATTAGGGTTTCGTAAAACTACAAATAGGTTATGAAAACATCAAGAGATCGATTTCTTACTGAGAGGAGGCGGAAGAAACACTCCGGAGAACCTAAGGACCAGATCTGGAAACGAATGGAGAAGTTTGGAGAACTAGGGTTTTTGGGGGGATTTTGGGGATTTGATGAGATTTTGGGGAAGATGAGAGGTAGAATGAGTTGATGGATGGTTTGGATGATGGATTTAGGGCTTGGAATGAAGGAATAAGGGTTGGAGGTGGAAGGGGCTCAATGGGGGAGAAACTAGGGTTTTGGGTCGAGTGGAGGAAGAAGAAAACGTTTGGGAGGGGTTTAAATAGGATGGGCTGGCGGCTGCCCAGAAATTAGGGTTTTAACACAGATTAGTCGGTCAAAGAGAAACCACTGACCGACTAGTTTGGCAACTAGTCGGTCGGTCGACCAACACAGACCGACTAAGTGTAAACAGTAACTTCTGAACGAAAATAGGATTTGGATTTAGTCGGTCGATGAACAACTACTGACCGACTAGTTTAACATCTAGTCGGTCGATGAACGTTCTTAGACCGACTAAGAGTGAACAGTATTGATACCAAAAATAAGTTGAAGAGTTAGTCGGTTGAAGAAGCATTGCTGACCGACTAGTTTGCAACCTAGTCGGTCAACCAACGTTCTTAGACCGACTAATGATAAACAGTAACTTCTGAGAAATTTAGAAAGCCAACTAGTCGGTCCAAGAAGGATTGCCGACCGACTGGATCGTCATCTAGTCGGTCGGTGCTCCTTCTTACACCGGCTAATAAGCACCAAAAGTTCCGATACGGAGCGCAGAGCTCCGGGATCGATTCCTAAGACTCCTAGGCTTGATCTAATAGTAAGATACGACCGTTATGAAGCCCGTCACGAACGACATACTTCGAAATCGACGATCCTAAGGAAGAACTGAGAAAACACGACGAAATGATCGAAAATGAAAGTTACGGAGACGAAAACCACACATGAGGAGAAAATCCACCAAAACATATATTATAATATAATAAATCCAGATACATGAAAACCAGTCGTTACACCCTCCCCAACTTAAGAAAAATTCCGTCCTCGGAATTTACAAACACTCACGTGTCCGGAAACAAAAGTGGGAATCGCTCTCGCATCTCATCCTCATTCTCCCAAGTAGACTCTCCAGGCGAGCCGTGTCGCCACATCACTCTCACAAGATTGACAACCTTGTTCCGAAGCGATTTCTGACGCCTGTCCAGAATCTGCACTGGATGCTGGTCATACGTCAAATCTGGGTGAACGGTGATCTCTGAAAAATCCACGACATGAGACGGATCGCTGATGTATCGACGAAGCTGTGACACATGGAAAACATCATGGACTCCTTCTAAAGATGGCAGCAAGGCCAAGCGATAAGCTACCTCGCCAACCCTCTCCAAAATGTCAAACGGTCCAATGTATCGCGGGCTCAACTTCAATTGCTTCCCGAAACGAATCACACCTCGATTCGGGGAAATCTTCAAGAACACATGGTCGCCTGGCTGAAACTCCAAAGGATGATGTTTAGCATCCGCCCAATGCTTAAAACGGTCCTGAGCAATTCTCAACCTCTCCTGAATATTCCTGACGATACCCACGGCCTCCACGATCATCTCAGGTCCCAACAACTCCCGATCACCAACGTCATCCCAACTCAATGGCGATCGACATTTCCTCCCATAAAGAGCGGCGAAAGGCGCCATGCCAATACTCGCCTGTAAGCTGTTGTTGTAAGAGAACTCCACCAAATGTAGATGGTCCTCCCACGAACCCTTGAAATCCAACATGCACGCCCTCAACATGTCCTCCAAAATCTGAATCGTCCTCTCGGACTGGCCATCCGTCTGCGGATGGTACGCCGTGCTGAAACTCAGATGCGTACCCAAACTCTTCTGCAAACTCTGCCAGAACTGAGATGTGAACCTCGTGTCTCTGTCCGACACGATACTCACGGGGACTCCATGAAGTCGCACGACCTCCTCCATGTATCTCCTTGCTAGCGCCTCAGTGGACTGTCCTACTCGGAACGGAATAAAGTGCGCGGATTTGGTCAATCGATCTACGATCACCCAAATCACGTCTTTCTGCTTCGGACTCCGAGGTAGTCCAGTCACGAAATCCATAGTGATGTGTTGTCACTTCCACTCCGGAATCAGAAGCGGTTGTAGCAACCCGGCCGTACGCTGATGCTCCGCCTTCACTTGCTGGCAAACCAAGCACTTGGCTACACTCCGAGCCACGCTCCTCTTCATACCATGCCACCAATAATTCAGACGAAGATCCTGGTACATCTTGGTGCCACCAGGATGCACAGAATACGGCGAACTGTGCGTCTCCACCATCAACTCCTCCCTGATATCCCCAGCTGGCACACACAACCTGGCTCCAAACCTCAGCGAGCCATCCCCATGAATCAAAAAGTCAGTCCGCAGACCGGCTTCCACCTGCTCCCGAATCTTCACCAGCTTCGGATCCTCAGCCTGGCCAGCCTTAATCTGATCCACGATCGTCGACTGTACCTGCATGTACATCAACGATGAAGCCGCCCCAGGAAGAACAATCTCCACGCCAGACTCGCAAAAACCTTCTGCAATCTCCACTGCGAGGTCAAAATCATCACCGCTGGAAGCCTACTCAGTGCATCCGGAACCACATTCACCTTGCCAGGGTGAAACTGTAAATCAATCTCATAATGCGCCATAAGCTCCAACCATCGACGATGTCGCATGTTGAGCTCCTTCTGAGTAAAAATATACTTCAAGCTTTTGTGATCGGTGAAAATTTTCACTTTCTCACTCAGCAGGAAGTGCCTCCAAATCTTAAGAGCAAACACAACGGCAGCCAACTCCAAATCATGCGTCGGGTAATTCTTCACATGAACCTTAAGCTGACGAGACGCATACGCCACAACATGTCCGTGCTGATGCAACACACAACCGAGACCCTTGCCAGAAGCATCGCAAAAGATCTCAAATCCACCGCTGCGATCAGGCACAACAAGAATAGGGGCAGTCGTCAACCTCTCCTTCAGAATACCAAAAGCATTCTCACAATCACCCGACCAAGCAAAAGCAACATCCTTCCACGTCAACCTGGTCATCGGCTCAGCAATACGAGAAAAGTCCTTAATGAAACGCCGATAGTAACCAGCAAGTCGAAGGAAACTCCAAATCTCAGACGCAGACGACGGAACATGCCACTCTCTGATGGCCCTAATCTTCTCGGGATCCACTGAAATACCATCTCCAGTCACCACATGCCCGAGAAAAGCCACTCTATCCAGCCAAACCTCGCACTTCGAAAACTTAGCATACAAACGATGCTTCCTCAAAATCTCCAACACCGTCCTCAAGTGCGAGGCATGCTCTTCCTCTGACTTCGAATAGATCAGAATGTCGTCAATGAAGATAACGACAAACTTATCCAAAAAGTCGTAGAAAATCAGGTTCATCAGATTCATGAAAACTGCGGGCGCGTTGGTTACGCCAAAAGGCATAACCACAAACTCATAGTGTCCATACTTCGTCCTGAACGCTGTTTTCGGAACATCTCCCTTCTTCACCTTCAATGATGGTAACCACTCCTCAAATCCAATTTAGAAAACACCCTCGAACCTCCAAGCTGATCAATAAATATCATCGATGCGAGGCAACGTGTATTTATTCTTAATGGTCACCGCATTCAACTCCCGATAGTCCACGCACATGCGACGCGAACCATCCTTCTTCTTCACTAGCAGCACCGATGCTCCCCACGGAGACACACTAGGATTGATATAACCCTTCTGCAAAAGCTCATCCAACTGCTTCCGCAACTCCTCCAATTCTGCAGGGGCCATACGATACGGTGCCTTCGAAATTGGCTGCGCGCCTGGAACAAGATCGATAGAAAATTCTAAAGCTCGATCAGGTGGCAAACCAGACATCTCATCGGGGATGACGTCGCCAAAATCTCGCACCACAGCTGGCCTGTAACGACCGGTTTTTACCGCTACTATCATCTGTATGTATCTAGTGCAGTATTTTTCTGTAACCGTAGTTAGACGTTTCCGTACCCATACACGTTCCGTACCCGTATCCATTCTTTACATTTTTATTATTTTAAACCCCTTATTTTTATAATAATAAAAACATCTTTTCTTATAATTAAATTATATATTCGAATTCAAATTCAAATCCTTAAAATCTGTTAAACTTTCGAAATTCAATATGCAGACTACCATTTGTAGACCCCTTCAAGACCTATTAACTAGCCCTAATTCTCCATTAAACCAATTGATTATCAATCAAATTAATTGGGTTTCAAACCCTTCCTAAATTAAACTCTAGCCATAATTGGACCTAGGCCGCACCCAGCCAACTCACGCACCCAACCATTACTCACACACACACTCACACTCAATTTTAATAACCCTATAACTAATGTTCATGTGTTGCACCCAAACCCCACACAACTAATATAATAAAACATCTAAGTTTCCACCTACAACTATCTACCTCATACACAGACCTACATGAGGAACTTTAGAATCAAAAACCTAGACCCCAACCCAAAACCAGCCTAGCTAAGAGCTCTCACGTGTTTGCCTATACCCCTAGGCTAACAACTACACATCACATCTACTTATATATTATAAAAATCCCTACTGTCCTTTTTCAACCTATAAACCCTAACCTACCCTCAGCACAGCCGAGCCCCTTAGCACCCCCTATCTTCTTGTAAAACCCTAGCTATAAGAAAAAAAAACCTACCCTATATCTCTCCCAGCCGCCAACAACAACCACTGCTCTCCTCCTCCTCCGAGTTCTCCCCACGGCCTGCTCCCACCTTCACGCCCACGGCCTCGCCAACACCCTTCAGACCCACGCAAAGCTCCCCGCACAGGCCGTCGCCCATTCTCCCAGCCAACCCGAACCTCTCCAGGCCATCATCTTCACGCCACCCACACGACCACCTGCTCCCCTCATCCACGCTCGAGGCAGCGCCTCTCCAACTCGCGGCAACCTCCTCCGACGCGTCCTCTGTCCAAGCGACGCCCAGCTCCCTCCCGAAGACGCGACACCCCGCTCACGGCCCAGCAACCGTGCACGAGGCCAGATCTGTCGTACCCTCACGCCCTCTCTGGCAGCGGCCCGCCCTCTCCCCTCTCCGGCGAACCCGCAGGCACCCACCACCGATGCCGCATTTGATTACCACCTTCTGCTCCGACCCACTTCGACCCAGGCACAGCCTGCTGATCCCCTATCCGCCGCTTTCTCCCCAGCTCACGAATCCGACGAGCATCCTACTCACGTAAGCATGCATTCGATTCTTCATATATTAGTATATCTGCGGATACAAGCGTCTTGTAATGATCACAGTAACCTGCAAGTCAAATTTATTTACGTTATAAATATGAGATGTGTGCTACAATATATAAATAATGTATTAATTTGGGTGTTAGCAGTATATCATGATGTTAAATATTAAGACTAATCATGATGTTATACATATATATTGGTTGGTTGGATACCATGGTGGTAGGTTAATATATTTGCAGATATTGAAACTGGTAGCAATGCTATTTCTGATATGAATAGGATTAGCTAGTAGAACACATCCCAGTATGTAAATAAAATATATACTTAGTGCTCTAGCTAAACCTATCTATATTTATCCATTTATCATTTTATAAACTGAGAGTACTTCCTCCTATTCACAAATTGGTAGGCATGTGCAATGGCAGGACATTATTTTGTATATGCGCATATTTTGTTAGGTAACAGCAAATTTATATGTATAGCAACATACATATGATAGTTAATGTATGTAAGTTATATTATATGTTTTATAATCAGTGCTATAAGTTAGAGTTGACGATGTTTTAGTTGATTAGAATCCTTAGCTTGATGTCTTATAATTCGACCTCGCAGATAAATCTCGCCTTTCATCATGATCACCCAGACACCCCAAACCGTCGCAATCAGGCAAGTGTGCAATTAGATACGAATTTTTGAAGTTGATGAATAATTGCGTCTTTTTGCTTTAATGTGTATATCTTGCAAAACGTACTTATAATGCCGCATGAAAATGTCTTTATAATGTTCTAGACTAAAATGTGACACTTTGACATATGACTCGACGAGAATCAAATTTTAAAACATTGGAGAAGTAAATCGTTTACTGTAAATTGTTCATTAAACCAACTTGTTCGACATCCCTTGTATTTATTGTAAACGTTGTAAAACGAGAACATTGACAACATCTAATGTCATGTACATCTTACTTGTGAGTGGCATCGTGAAATCGTGCGCCTCGAAGGCGAACTCGTGATATCGTGATGTCGTGTGAGTCGACTAGGCCGGCTCGTGTTCCGGCAAAACTTTTGGGTGGGGTTAGGGTTGAGCGGCCACTGGGCGTATGAAAGGTACTCTCCTCAAGAGCACCACCCGACGCGGTGGGTTAGTGTCAATCACGGTAAGCCCCCGTGAGAGGAACGACCTTCTCATCACGACCTAAAGGCGAGAACCCTAGATTAGATGTGAATTCTTGACATGGTCATTGTAACGCTAACTTGGTCTTCGTGAATATTGAAAAGCTAACAAACTCAGAGAATCTAATTTTGAACTTGCCATCGACTAGAACTGCATGCTAGGATTGTTTCTTTCTGCTCCGAAATTGTTAAACGTTAAATTGTTGCAGTCATTTCTTTAAGATATTAAATGCTTCTTAAATTCATATCATATGCATATCTTGCCTTGGGATGCTAATCTTCCTTGCAGACCTTGCTGACATACATTCATTGTTTGTGGATGTATGTCAGATTTAGCGCCTGAGTACCCGGAGGATTCGTACGTGACGCCTGGCTCAGAGAGCCAGAGTTGGTCGTAGACGCCGAGCCGCTTTCTGCGGAAGAATAGGGCCTTCGTCACTGCTTTGAGTTTCAGTTTAGTTCCTTGTAGTAGGATTAGTGTGTAGTTGTAGTTCTTTTTGGCCCTGCTGTGGCTTGTCTTGTAATTTCGTGTACGCATTATATATCTGGATGTGGCATTTATCTTTGAATGTTCTGATTGTTCTGATACGCAAATGCAAGGACCTCTTCTGTGTTTTTATCACAGACGCTTATTGGACTTGAGCTTCACCGCTCCAGTTCAAGCGGGCCGTGTAACGCTCTCGGTTCCGGTGTCTTTTGGGAAGCGGGGCGTTACAGGTTTTAGTGGTGGCCCATGCAGGTCATGCAACTGTGAAATTCAGAACAATGAGTACACTTTTCATTAGCCAAAACGCCCAGAATTTGTTCGTACGCGAAATTACTCGAATGCCTGGTCTCAGCATGATAGGAAGCCCAATACCAGGATAATAGGAATAGTTAAACGCTCGTGCTCGCTAGTTAGACACCCTTGCCGTGGATTAGAATTATCATCTTAGGAGTCACCCTATCGATTGATCATCCAGTTCTGACCGTTTAGATTTTTTGAGTTCGTTAGTCGTTCGCTTGGATTTATCGGATCTAGGGCCCGACCGAGCGTAGCGATCGTCACCAAGCCAGTCGAACCTGATTCTTGTCCTCGATTCACATGGACTCTTCATATCTGCCTTCTTTTAAAAAGTGTTTTCGATATTTCATTTATTGAATCCTTCGCCAAGTTTAAAATTCTTTCGCAAAATTTTACTTAGATTCTCTACACTTCAGTCGACTTAAACCCGATCTTGATTATGAAACTCTTCTGATGCGATCTTTAATTACTACCTTATAACGATTTCCTCACATGCACCTTTCGCACTTCTATTTCACATGACTACTCTATTTTTCTCAGGCAGTGAACTTTTTAAAAAAACTTTATTTCTAAGTCGCTAGTTCCAATGTCACCTCCTTTTCTTACTAATGTATTTCGAAAACGGTCTTGGATACATATTTTTAAAATACCTTCCTGAGTTAAATAGAGCTTCGAAATCCCGTGTGTCGGTTTTATAATCATTGTCTTCATACAAAAAAAAATTTCTTCTTACAAATCTACTTCCATTTACAAAACAATCATTACAACACACCGCCCTTATTACTCTTCACCTGTCATTTGACTAAACATATTTTACGTTTTAACTTCTATCGTATACTCGCTACTTTACGTGAGTTATAATGAAATTATTATTTTTGCACATATCCTTTTCTCTTTAATTATTTAAATATCCATAAATATCCTATGTCATCAGCCAACTAACCTCTTATCCATCCCACATCCGGAGCCGTTCATCACAACATTAATTCATTGCCGCTTTCAACTCTGAATCCTACACTTGCTTAGTTGTCACTTTTGAAACTCATCATTGCTTAGTGAGATCGTTAGCTTTGATTGTGGTATTGTTTGGTGCATGTGATGATAGTGACTGTGGACCTGCGTATGCTAATCTCTATATACCACCTATGAATGAGTGTGCTTACCTTTAGGATATTACTATGGAGTGATGGTTTATTGTGTCATATGTGCATGTACGGAAATTTGTGATATATATGTATATAGGCGGGTGTAGAATAGTTACCGTTATATTCATACTTAGGCGAGCGATTAGCTATATCACTATAGGAATATCCGTGAGTGTTAAATTTAGTATTGACTAGTTACTAAGAGTATATGTACCTTAGTCGTACTTGTTAATGGTTGTAATTATATGCTAGTACAGTGTTATGCAAGTTAGGTGTATGCTGATATGTGTGCATAAAGTTGTGTGTGCCGATTTATTGTGTGATTTATATGTTAGTATGTCTGGCGTATACTCGTGTGTATATATGTATGTGGTTAGTTATAGGTGTGTGTATATAAATATTGTATGAATAAGTGTGTTTTATGTATAGTATGATTGTTATATCGTATTACCCCTACGGGATGATGTGTGAGCGTGCGTATACCAGGAGGTATGCATAGACGTATGTTTGTGACTACGTATATATGTATGTATGAAATAGTATGCTAGCCCTATATAAAATTACCATGGTTGTGTGTACTGGTGTGTGAATATATCTGTCCTATATAGATACGAGATAGACGTGTAGTAATGTAAGTATGCATAGGTATGTGAAATAAACGTATGTATACGTATTTGAAAGTGTGTGATGTAAGAGTAAGTATATGCATATGGATGTATATTGTTTCACTATAATGTATGTATGACTGAGATAGAATGACCTTAGCGTCTAAGTCCGCTCACCCCTACGTCGGCCTAAGTAAGGAAGTCTGAGGACGGACTTGATCATAAGGTAGGTAGATTACGATGACCCTAGTACTATGAGTAAGGCGTATATAAATCTGTGTTTGGTGTAAGGTAATATGTGCATGTATATACGTATAATGATATATATTATTACATGTATATAGTAATATGCGGTATGTAAAGTGATTGTATGGTTGAAATGTTAATTGACAAAGAATAATTGTATTTTTATTAGTGGTATGTTTAAGTGACATGTGGTACTATATCCTTAAAGATTGTGAGTGTATAAGATAGTATAACACTTTGTGTATTGGTAATGATGTGAGTGTGGAAAGTGATAGCACACTTACATCTAGTAAATTGATGTGGTGGTGTAGTAAAGTGTTTCTAAATGCCCGAGTATAATATTGATTAGATTGTATTTGTAGGACGAGATTATATAGACGTGTTATGTTAATACGAAATTAGTAAGGCGTGTATGTGTATAGTAACTAATATTAGCATGGACGTTGATCGGTATTCTCAGTGGTAATACTATTGGGGTTGATGTGGGTATTAGAAATACTATTTGAATATGATATGATGGTTGTTTATGGTGTGTATGCATTAGAAGAGAAGATGCGAGCGTTACCCTTACGTTTTCCCGGTACCGTAGCCGATATGATTCCGAGGACGGAATCGTTCTTAAGGTGGGTAGGATGTAACGACCGGTTTTTACCGCTACTATCATCTGTATGTATCTAGTGCAGTATTTTTCTGTAACCGTAGTTAGACGTTTCCGTACCCATACACGTTCCGTACCCGTATCCATTCTTTACATTTTTATTATTATATACCCCTTATTTTTATAATAATAAAAACATCTTTTCTTATAATTAAATTATATATTCGAATTCGAATTCAAATTCAAATCCTTAAAATCTGTTAAACTTTCGAAATTCAATATGCAGACTACCATTTGTAGACCCCTTCAAGACCTATTAACTAGCCCTAATTCTCCATTAAACCAATTGATTATCAATCAAATTAATTGGGTTTCAAACCCTTCCTAAATTAAACTCTAGCCATAATTGGACCTAGGCCGCACCCAGCCAACTCACGCACCCAACCATTACTCACACACACACACTCACACTCAATTTTAATAACCCTATAACTAATGTTCACGTGTTGCACCCAAACCCCACACAACTAATATAATAAAACATCTAAGTTTCCACCTACAACTATCTACCTCATACACAGACCTACATGAGGAACTTTAGAATCAAAAACCTAGACCCCAACCCAAAACCAGCCTAGCTAAGAGCTCTCACGTGTTTGCCTATACCCCTAGGATAACAACTACACATCACATCTACTTATATATTATAAAAATCCCTACTGTCCTTTTTCAACCTATAAACCCTAACCTACCCTCAGCACAGCCGAGCCCCTTAGCACCCCCTATCTTCTTGTAAAACCCTAGCTATAAGAAAAAAAAAACCTACCCTATATCTCTCCCAGCCGCCAACAACAACCACTGCTCTCCTCCTCCTCCGAGTTCTCCCCACGGCCTGCTCCCACCTTCACGCCCACGGCCTCGCCAACACCCTTCAGACCCACGCAAAGCTCCCCGCACAGGCCGTCGCCCATTCTCCCAGCCAACCCGAACCTCTCCGGGCCATCATCTTCACGCCACCCACACGACCACCTACTCCCCTCATCCACGCTCGAGGCAGCGCCTCTCCAACTCGCGGCAACCTCCTCCGACGCGTCCTCTGTCCAAGCGACGCCCAGCTCCCTCCCGAAGACGCGACACCCCGCTCACGGCCCAGCAACCGTGCACGAGGCCAGATCTGTCGTACCCTCACGCCCTCTCCGGCAGCGGCTCGCCCTCTCCCCTCTCCGGCGAACCCGCAGGCACCCACCACCGATGCCGCATCTGACTACCACCTTCTGCTCCGACCCACTTCGACCCAGGCGCAGCCTGCTGATCCCCTATCCGCCGCTTTCTCCCCAGCTCACGAATCCGACGAGCATCCTACTCACGTAAGCATGCATTCGATTCTTCATATATTAGTATATCTGCGGATACAAGCGTCTTGTAATGATCACAGTAACCTGCAAGTCAAATTTATTTACGTTATAAATATGAGATGTGTGCTACAATATATAAATAATGTATTAATTTGGGTGTTAGCAGTATATCATGATGTTAAATGTTAAGACTAATCATGATGTTATACATATATATTGGTTGGTTGGATACCATGGTGGTAGGTTAATATATTTGCAGATATTGAAACTGGTAGCAATGCTATTTCTGATATGAATAGGATTAGCTAGTAGAACACATCCCAATATGTAAATAAAATATATACTTAGTGCTCTAGCTAAACCTATCTATATTTATCCATTTATCATTTTATAAACTGAGAGTACTTCCTCCTATTCACAAATTGGTAGGCATGTGCAATGGCAGGACATTATTTTGTATATGCGCATATTTTGTTAGGTAACAGCAAATTTATATGTATAACAACATACATATGATAGTTAATGTATGTAAGTTATATTATATGTTTTATAATCAGTGCTATAAGTTAGAGTTGACGATGTTTTAGTTGATTAGAATCCTTAGCTTGATGTCTTATAATTCGACCTCGCAGATAAATCTCGCCTTTCATCATGATCACCCGGACACCCCAAACCGTCGCAATCAGGCAAGTGTGCAATTAGATACGAATTTTTGAAGTTGATGAATAATTGCGTCTTTTTTGCTTTAATGTGTATATCTTGCAAAACGTACTTATAATGCCGCATGAAAATGTCTTTATAATGTTCTAGACTAAAATGTGACTCTTTGACATATGACTCGACGAGAATCAAATTTTAAAACATTGGCGAAGTAAATCGTTTACTGTAAATTGTTCATTAAACCAACTTGTTCGACATCCCTTGTATTTATTGTAAACATTGTAAAACGAGAACATTGACAACATCTAATGTCATGTACATCTTACTTGTGAGTGGCATCGTGAAATCGTGCGCCTCGAAGGCGAACTCGTGATATCGTGATGTCGTGTGAGTCGACTAGGCCGGCTCGTGTTCCGGCAAAACTTTTGGGTGGGGTTAGGGTTGAGCGGCCACTGGGCGTATGAAAGGTACTCTCCTCAAGAGCACCACCCGACGCGGTGGGTTAGTGTCAATCACGGTAAGCCCCCGTGAGAGGAACGACCTTCTCATCACGACCTAAAGGCGAGAACCCTAGATTAGATGTGAATTCTTGACATGGTCATTGTAACGCTAACTTGGTCTTCGTGAATATTGAAAAGCTAACAAACTCAGAGAATCTAATTTTGAACTTGCCATCGACTAGAACTGCATGCTAGGATTGTTTCTTTCTGCTCCGAAATTGTTAAACGTTAAATTGTTGCAGTCATTTCTTTAAGATATTAAATGCTTCTTAAATTCATATCATATGCATATCTTGCCTTGGGATGCTAATCTTCCTTGCAGACCTTGCTGACATACATTCATTGTTTGTGGATGTATGTCAGATTCAGCGCCTGAGTACCCGGAGGATTCGTACGTGACGCCTGGCTCAGAGAGCCAGAGTTGGTCGTAGACGCCGAGCCGCTTTCTGCGGAAGAATAGGGCCTTCGTCACTGCTTTGAGTTTCAGTTTAGTTCCTTGTAGTAGGATTAGTGTGTAGTTGTAGTTCTTTTTGGCCCTGCTGTGGCTTGTCTTGTAATTTCGTGTACGCATTATATATCTGGATGTGGCATTTATCTTTGAATGTTCTGATTGTTCTGATACGCAAATGCAAGGACCTCTTCTGTGTTTTTATCACAGACGCTTATTGGACTTGCGCTTCACCGCTCCAGTTCAAGCGGGCAGTGTAACGCTCTCGCTTCCGGTGTCTTTTGGGAAGCGGGGCGTTACATGACCACTCCAGCTCCAACTGCATAGCCACAATCTCCACCGGCCTGGCCCGAAATCTGACAGGACCAAGCGAACTGCTACCACGACTGAACTCAAATACTGGGTGTCCGGGAATCTCGAACACCACCTTCTTCCTCCGACAGTCGATCGTAGCATAGAAGCTCGCAAGCCAGTCCATCCCAAGAACTGCATCATAGTTGATGATGTCATGGACAATGAAATCAGCGAAAAGCTCATGTCCACAGACCACCAACGAGCAAGAATTGCAACCACGATGCACCGAGACCACGCCATTCCCTGTAACGATATTCCAACTCTTGGGAAGAGGGGACGTCGACAAGGAATGCCTATCCACGAAGCTCCGAGAAATAATGTACATCGATGCACCAGAGTCAAAGAGGACTCGTGCAGGAAATGTGCACACCAAAACCACACCTAACAAGCAATTAACAATCAAACCCTAGTCTAGCAAACAATCACAATCAAGCAAACAACACAATCTAATCAATCAAAACCAACTAGGAAAGTAACAGCCAGATTGAGGATTACCTGCGATAACCTCATCCACAGCCTCGCTCTCCACAGCGGTCATCAGAAAAGCCTGCCTCCTCGGCGGAACAGCCTGCTAGAAAGCCTGCCTCTGTGGAACAAGAGCTGCTCCACGTCCAGCAGGAACAGACGCTCGCTGCTGCAACGGCTGAGCTGCAACAAGTGCCCTCCGCGGCGGACCCGCATGCCGACAATCCCTCGCGACATGGGAAGCATCACCACAAACCAGACACTGGCCCGAAAACTTCCGACACTGTTCCTTGATGTGGCCAGGCTTGTCGCAGAAATGACAAGTCTTCAGAATAGGCCCTTCCGGCCTCTTAAACTGAGATGGCTAATTAGGCTTGAAACCAGGCCTAACCACCGCTCTGGCCTGCTCCATAGGCCTCTTCCCAGCACCAACAATAGACCCCCTCCTCTGACTCAGGTTCAGCTCCTGCCTCCGCGCAGCGACCAAAACCTTCTGATAAGAGTCCAGATCTGAGGAAGACACAAAACTCTGGAGCTCCAAAGCAAGTCCCTGCAGGAACCTCTGAGCCCTCTCATCATCATTCTGCACCATCTTCGGTGCGAACCGACTCAGCCTAGTGAACTCTTGGTGGTACTAGTCCACCGTCAAGCTCCCCTGCTTCAGATCAATGAAGCGCTGCAGCATCTCCTTCTTCGCAGCCTTCGGAAAGAATTCCTCATCAAACCTGGACTTAAAGGTAGCCCAAGCTATCGGCTCCACCAACATCTTCTCTTCCGCATCCCACCAATTCCGAGCATTATCCTTGAGTTTCCTCTTCGCCAAATCAACCCATCCAGCCGGGGTGATCTTGGCCATCTTCAGATTGTCCTCGATGTTCCGAATCCACTCATCGGCAGCCAGAGGACCCTCAGACCCATCAAAATATGCGGGACCCAGCTCCCGTAATTGCTTCGCTCCCGGCTCAGAGCGAGGGGCATCCGGAAGAGCCCGGGCAGCTCGAGCAAGTGGAGCATTCTGGACTTGCAGGAGCACGCCCTGCTGCACTTGCATCATCTGCAGCATCATCCGCATCATCTCACCATTGGTGGGTTCCCGCTCAGGCTCCTCATCATGAGGGAGCGCACCACTACCCCCACCACGGGTGAATCGTCTTCCTGCCATCTAGTGACACAGAAAACGAAGCAGATTAGACTCATAGCTTAGCACTCGGACGTCGAACTTATTTTATTGGACATTCTAATATTATTATCGCTATTCCGATAATCGCAGTTATAGAAGGACCTGCATGGGCCACCAACAAAACCTGTCACGACCCGCTTCCCTAAAATGGAGGCGAGACGTGAAAAGGTCCGCACGAGAGTGGAGCCGTGAATCCCCAAACCCGATAAGCGTCAATAAAACATAAGCAGGTCCCTGTAACCACAAACGGAGCAACAATAATAATAAAAGGAGAGACAGAAATAAAATTCTCATATCTCATAAATTGTCCAACATGAAAATAAGTTCAACATCCAGAAAAGCCACCTGGCTAAAGAAAGAGTCTAAAGGCCCAGAACAAGGCCAACAAAAGCAACAACATAACAAAGTATAGGTGCTACGCACCGACAACAAAACAGCAGTCTAAACAAAAGGAAAACACAACGAAGACACTAGGACTGGTCCCCAGTATCCACGTACTCCCCGTCAAACACAAGCTCGGGCTCGGCTTCAGCAAACACCTCGTCCTCAACAAGGTACACAGGCTCGGGATCTAACATGTGTCACCCAAAAGAGTAAAGGGGCACATGTCAGCAAGTCTAAAAGACTTGGGCAAGGAAACTGAAAGTAAGGCAACTAGCAACCTAGCAGTTTTAGTATGCATGACATGACAGTTATAACATGAGTGCACAAGAAAGACATGGTGAACAATAAGTACAAGAGAACAATTATCGGGACAAGACAAGAGTAGCCAAGCTACTAACAATCTCAATCAATTCACTATTCACGTTTCACTATTATTTGTAGATGTTTACGCCCTTCAGCTGAATGGTACAACATTCACGCTGATCGGCACTAAACACTACCCCACCCCAGAGTTTACGCCTTACAACTGCAATTGCTGATCAGGCAGACCCCCAGTTGAATGACCGCTTAACTCTTACCCCACCCCACAAGTAAACAAGCCAGGGTCCCTGCACATGAGCCCAGCGAGTGAGCCAGGGTTGCCCCGTGTAACGACCACTTTTCGTGGTACGTTGTTCGTGCACGTGCTTTTGACCGTGCACATGTTTGTTTTAGACTTTGTTTGTTCGTGAACACTTTCGTGTGATATGCCGTTGTGAACGTCTCTGAGAGTATTAAATAGTGGCACTATCTTGGAACGACACTTCTCGAGTCGTTTTCCCACAATTTAAACTTACTCGATGAGACGTGACGATTTTCGCTTTTGACGGGAGACGTTTCTATTTTTAGTTTCGTCGTCCGACGTCGAAATTGAGATCCGTCTTCTTAGTTAGCTCACTTTCGTCGTCACGATCACCCGATATTTATTTTATAATTTTTGGAGTTTATTTGACCACTTTAATATTTTTAACAAGTTTTATAATATTTTTAATAATTTATGTTTAAATTAATTTCGGCCAAATAAAATTTATTTGAGTTTTAAACGTTTTAAAGAATTTTTGAGCCAATTTCCAGCTCATTTGGACCAAGTCAAACCCTTGGATGAGTTGGAGAAGTTTAATTTCAAATTTTAAATTATTTTAAACTTCTAATCCTATTAGATTTAGCCCTAGACCAAGTCAACCCATCTATACTATATAAGCAACCCCTAGGAAGACCTATTTTCGCAAGAAATTAGCCCTAGCCTCTTCCAAACTCGAAATTGGACGTTGCGACGATTCGTCACAACGTTGCGACGTTCAGCCCCGACCTGACCGAGAAAACCCACCGCAAATCGCCGCTCCGACCGAGGCCCAACCCCGCACCGCAGCCGCTCCGCATCGCTTCAGCAACCGCCGCCCCGTTCCCCCGCTCTGACCGAGAGAGGCCATCGGTCAGACCGAGGCCTCAAGCCGCACAGCGCTCCGCATCGCACCCCCGCTTGTCGCCCCGCTCCGCACCCCGCACGACCGACCCGCCGCTCCGCACTGACCGACGTTGCAAGCGCTGCAACGTTGCAACGTCGCCCCGCCCGCATCCAAGCGTCTGACCGAGCATCCCTACCGGTCTGACCGAGAAGAAACCCCGCACCCAAGCCACCCCGCAGCTGCTGCACACCCCAAATCGTCGCAGCCCCGCATTCACAGCGCACGACCGACGGATCTCCCCGCATTGGCTGTGTACGACCGAGAGCCACTCGTCGCAACCCCGCATCCGTCGCACCACTTGCCTCCGTGGGCCCCCCCAAGTTCTCCAGAGGTATTGTGGGTCCCCCAAAGGTCCCTAGGACTACTGTGGGCCCCACCAAGGTGCTTGCTCTTCGAGGATTCGTCGCGTACGATGTCGTCGCACGTCGTAGCCCATCGTTGCACGTACGAGCTTTGGAATCTGGAATTGTCGCCCGAGTTGATTGCTCTGAAATTTCCAGCGAGGAATCTAATTGGAATCTGGACTTGGAGCGCGATCTTTTATTTCAACCCCCGGCGTCGCTACCCGACGCCGGTGTAGCTTTCGCGTCGTGTTGAGGTAACGTTTTGCACCCCTAGGACCCCAAACCCAATTGCATGCTAATCAAGACTAAAATCAGTATTTTTAAAGTATTTTAAATGTTTTAGCAATCACTAATCAAGATTAATAAAACGGATGTAGGACGGTGGACTTGTGCACGTAGGAATCGTGACTTTGGACTCGTTGGACGGTGTTTTCTTGACGTGATAATTGCAGGCAAGTGAAACTTGCTGAGTCTTGCTTAGGGCCATGTTTTTAGGCCACTTCCTTGTTTTTAGCGTAAAAGAGACTAGTCAGTGAAATGATAGCTGGCTAGACGCCTACTTGATCTAGTTTGACAACGAAACTAGATCCGTCACCTAATTGATTTAGCTTGACAACGAAGCTAGATCCAACCCTTAAACTTGTTGTTCATGCATGCTAAACTGTCACGTTTACTTTCCTTACCTGTACGCTTTACTACTTGCCATGTCATGTCATCCATGCATTGAATGTTGCATTCGTAGCACACGCTACATACTTGTACTTGCTTGTCCCGGGCTAGGTGCACCCCTATGCCATACTTGTTAAAGACACTTCCTGGCTCGTGATCCAGAAGCGAGCATTACCGTTCGGGGGTAAGGCCCTGGCTCGACACACGTGGAGGGGTAGGGTTGAGCGACCACTCAGCGTAAAAGTGTGCCCGTACAGCCTCTTTAGCTGTAAGGCGTGAACTCTGTGCACGAGGTGCTTACTTTTCTTGTCTTGTACTTGTCTTGTGAATGTCATGCCATGCTCGTACTTTTCCTCGCTTTACTTTACCTGTTGCACTCATTACTTTAACTTCCATGTCATTGCATCATGCTAGAACTTTTAGGTTGCTTTTACTTGTACTTTCAGTTTCACTTGCACAAGTCTTTTTTTAGACTTGCTGACATGTGCCCCTTGCTCTTTTGGGTGTCACATGTTAGACCCTGAGCCAGAGACAGGTGTTGAGGACGAGGTCTTTGCTGATGCTGAGCCTGAGCCTACGTTCGTCGAGGAGTACGAGGACACCGGAGACCAGTCTTAGTGGCTGTGGAGTTACTTTTACTTTAGTGGCTGTTAGTTGTCGGTGCTTGCACCATTTCCTTGTTTTTGTACTTTGTACTTTTGTTGGCCATGCTGGGCCTCCTTTAGACTCTTTTATTTTAGCCTGGTGGCTTTTTCTGCGATGTTGAGATTTATTATTATGGGTATTCTGAGATGTTCTTTTTGTCTCTTTCATTATTATTATCTTTATTTCGTTTCGCGTTGCAAGGACCTGCAGTTTAAAGTGATTGACGCTTATCGGACTTGCGGCTTTGTAGCTTCAAGTCTGAGCGGACCTTCTCACGCTTCGCCTCCACGTTTTTGGGAAGCGGGGCGTGACACCCCGCACGGGAGCTTGTTTCTTAGTTCACAATTCAAAATCGAGCGTTGGGGTTAGCAACTCATTATGCTCGCTTCTGGTCACGAGCCAGGAAACACAAGTGTTGTAGCGATGCTACGCAATCACGGGATCACTTAAAGAATGCAATGACATGACAATTAATTCGCGTACCGTTAATGGAATTTAAACATGACATGGTAATTGTGCAACATGATATATGTCGGAACTAGCTTCGTTGTCAAGCTAGTTCCCCAATTTGCGCCTAGGCGAGTATCATTTCGTCGCCTAGCCTCTTTTACGCCTACAACAAGCAAAACGGCCTAAAACATGGCCTAAACCCTAAGTGACAAGTTTCACTTGCCTAGCACCGGGGATGACGATCACGAAGGTTCGTCTCGCGGATGCTAATCTACGGGAAAATCGCTGTTATGGGGAAACAATCATCAAAACAACATTTCTTCATTAGGGTTTCGTAAAAATACAAATAGGTTATGAAAACATCAAGAGATCGATTTCTTACCGAGAGGAGGCGGAAGAAACACTCCGGAGAACCTAAGGACCAGATCTGGAAACGAATGGAGAAGTTTGGAGAACTAGGGGTTTTGGGGGATTTTGGGGATTTGATGAGATTTTGGGGAAGATGAGAGGTAGAATGAGTTGATGGATGGTTTGGATGATGGATTTAGGGCTTGGAATGAAGGAATAAGGGTTGGAGGTGGAAGGGGGCTCAATGGGGGGAGAAACTAGGGTTTTGGGTCGAGTGGAGGAAGAAGAAAACGTTTGGAAGGGGTTTAAATAGGATGGGCTGGCGGCTGCCCAGAAATTAGGGTTTTAACACAGATTAGTCGGTCAAAGAGCAACCACTGACCGACTAGTTTGGCAACTAGTCGGTCGGTCGACCAACGCAGACCGACTAAGTGTAAACAGTAACTTCTGAACGAAAATAGGATTTGGATTTAGTCGGTCGATGAACAACTACTGACCGACTAGTTTAACATCTAGTCTGTCGATGAACGTTCTTAGACCAACTAAGAGTGAACAGTATTGATACCAAAAATAAGTTGAAGAGTTAGTCGGTTGAAGAAGCATTGCTGACCGACTAGTTTGCAACCTAGTCGGTCAACCAACGTTCTTAGACCGACTAACGATAAACAGTAACTTCTGAGAAATTTAGAAAGCCAACTAGTCGGTCCAAGAAGGATTGCCGACCGACTGGATCGTCATCTAGTCGGTCGGTGCCCCTTCTTACACCGGCTAATAAGCACCAAAAGTTCCGATACGGAGCGCGGAGCTCCGTGATCGATTCCTAAGACTCCTAGGCTTGATCTAATAGTAAGATACGACAGTTATGAAGCCTGTCACGAACGACATACTTCGAAATCGATGATCCTAAGGAAGAAACGAGAAAACACGACGAAATGATCGAAAATGAAAGTTACAGAGACGAAAACCACACATGAGGAGAAAATCCACCAAAACATATATTATAATATAATAAATCCAGATACATGAAAACCAGTCGTTACAATTTTGATTGACTGATCCATGGCTCCCAAGACTAAGGGAAAGGGAAAGCTCCTTGCTTCTAAGAAACCTAGGGTTTGTAAGCCTTCTATCACCAAGTCCAAGAAACCCTATAAGGCCCGTACCAAACATGCCGAATCTCCCTCTCATTCTACTTCGAAGGGTTATTCTCCTTCTGGGACTTCTTCTTCTGACACTGAGCCTCTCTTCAAGCATCAGCGCAAGCCCACTGGTGTTTACATCAATGAGCCTAGCGCTGATGCTCCTCCTTCACCTTCTGTGTCGAGTTCTGCAGAAGAAACCCATGTCGCTCCTCCATCTGATCCCCTTGTTCTGATTTGTCGGGATGATCTTTGCTTGGCAAAATTTCACTCTCTCTCATAGGGATCAAACTTCTTAGAGAGCGTTATATTGTTTTTCCCGCATTCACTACTGAGAGACTATCTGACATCCTTTCTGCTACCCGTTTGGTTGACCTTCTTCGCTTCTCTCAGAGCAAATCTCCTACGGCTTATCCATTTTTGGTTAAGCTATTCTATGCTAACCGCGTTCGTGGTGAGTATTCTACCACGGGATTCATTGACACTGTTGTCCAGGGGACTTCCATTCGCATTGATCCCACTCTCTTAGGGACCATACTTAGGATTCCCTCTAATGGATCTCTTCCTTCAGACATCTGCATTTCTGACATTGATGGGTTTGATCAGTCCGTCCTTCGGGACATGTTCCGTGAGATACCCTCAGCTCTATCTTCTGGTGTTAGGTCATCTATGTTCTCGGCTAGGGGTTGGGCTGTTCACCTCGTGGTGAAGTCTAACATCGTGCCGAAGTACGGATCTTCTAACCAGCCTTCAAAGGAGATACTGAGGTGTATGTACGATCTTTATTGGGATGTTTGTAAACTGGGCCGGTGTTCTCCTTGACAGGATGGACAAGGTTGAGTTTACTTCATTCTCCTCTCACATTCCATACGGTGGACTTCTTACTCTTGTCTTTCGACATTTTGGGATTGACTTGTCTCCCTACGAGCCCGTGCCTTTTGGTCCTCTTCTGGATGCTGCTGCAAAGGCGAAGTCCTCTTTGTCTCTGCAGTCTGCATCAAAGAAGAGGAAATCCACTTCAGCTTCGCTTCCTCCACGGTTCCTTCTGTAGACCAGCCTTTCACCTCTGCTCCACCCTCTCTTGATTTTCTTTTGGAGATGGTCTATGGTCTATATGAGTTGGCTTCATTATCATTCCAGCATCAGTGTCACGACCCGCTTCCCTAAAATGGAGGCGAGACGTGAGAAGGTCCGCTCAAGCGTGGAGCTGTGAAGCCTCACGCCTGATAAGCGTAAATTTAGTATAAGCAGGTCCCTGTACTTGCAATTGAAACAACAACAATAATAATAACATGAGACGGATATGAAATACCAATCCCAAAGTTTGTCCACAAAATATTCAACATCACAGAAAAGCCACCAGGCTAAAAGAAAGAGTCTAAAGGCCCAGAACAAGGCCAAACAAAAGACAGATATAACAGAGTATCAAACTAGGTGCCACGCACCGGCAACCAAAAAGATCTAACAAAACTAGACGTAGACACTAAGACTGATCTCCAGTGTCTACGAAGTCCTCGTCCAGCACGGGCGCAAGCTCGGCGTCCGCAAACACCTCACCCTCAGCAAGTGACTCGGGCTCAAGGTCTAACATGCGTCACCCAAAAGAGAAAGGGGCACATGTCAGCAAGTCTAAAAGACTTGAGCAAGGAAACTGAAAGTATCTAGCAACCTAACACTTATAATATTAAGCAATGACATGGCAGTTAAGTATGATGCAACAGTTTAAAAGAGAGGCAAGCACGCACTATGTAGCAAAAGCTACCAAATCACTAATTCACGAATCACTCATCACTATTTTCACTTATCACTGTTTATCACTTAGTGCATAGAGAGTCCACCTGCTGGCCAGCTTGTGGCTCAGGCCGCTTATCTCTATCACTATTAATCACTTGTGCACTAGAGAGTCCACCTGCTGGCCGGAGTGGCGGATCAGGCCAACTCGGGGCTCAGTCCGCTTATCTCTTACCCCACCCATATGTGTCGAGCGTTGGGATTTCCAACTCAGTGAGCTCGCTTCTGGAACATGAGCCAGGAAGTGTATTTGGCATAGGGGTGCACCTAGCCGGTATCCGAGCGTTGGGGTTTCCAACTACAGGGCTCGCTTCTGGAACACGAGCCAGGAACACAAACATCGTAGCAAGCTACGCAATCACAGCAACACTTAAAGAATGCAATGACATGACAATTAATTCGCGTACCGTTAATGGGAAGTAAACATGACATGGTAATTGTGCAACATGCTAAATGTCGGAACTAGCTTCGTTGTCAAGCTAGTTCCCCAATTTGCGCCTAGACGAGTATCATTTCGTCGCCTAGCCTCTTTTACGCCTACAACAAGCAAATGGCCTAAAAACATGGCCTAAACCCTAAGTGGCAAGTTTCACTTGCCTAGCACCGGGGATGACGACCACTTCGTCACACGGATGCCAATCTACGGGGAAATCGCTGTTATAGGGAAACATACAACAAACAACATGAAATTTTATTAGGGTTTCATAAAAATATAAATAGGTTATGAAAACAACGGTAGATCGATTTCTTACCGCGAGGAGGCGGAAGAAACACTCCGGGGAACCCTAGGATCAGATCTGGAAAAGATTGGAGAAGTTTGGGGAAACTAGGGTTTTGGGGGATTTGGGGATTTTGATGGATTTGGTGAGATTTTGGGGAAGATGAGAGGTAGATAGAGTGGATGGATGGTTTGGATGATGGATTTAAGGCTTGGAATGAAGGATTGAAGCTTGGAGGAAGATGGGGGCTCAAGGGGGAAGATTTTAGGGTTTTGGGTCGTGTTGAGGAAGAAGAAAACGTTTGGGTTGGGTTTAAATAGGTTGGGCTGGCGGCTGCCCAGAAATTAGGGTTTTGACACAGATTAGTCGGTCAAAGAACAACCACTGACCGACTAGTTTGGCAACTAGTCGGTCGGTCGACCAACGCTGACCGACTAAGTGCAAACAGTAACTTCTGAACGAAAATAGGATTTTAGAGTTAGTTGGTCCATGAACAATTACTGACCGACTAGTTTAGCATCTAGTCGGTCGATGAACGTTCTTAGACCGACTAAGAGTAAACAGTAACTCAACTAAAATTTAGATGATGAGTTAGTCGGTTAAAGAAGCATTGCTGACCGACTAGTTTGAAACCTAGTCGGTCAACCAACGTTCTTAGACCGACTAACGATAAACAGTAACTCCTGAATAATTTTAGAAAGCCAACTAGTCGGTCCAAGAAGGATTGCCGACCGACTGGATCGTCATCTAGTAGGTCGGTGCCCCTTCTTATACCGGCTAATGAGCACAAAAAGTTCCGATACGGAGCGTGGGGCCCCAGGATCGATTCCTAAGACTCCTAGGCTTGATCTAATAGTTAGATACGACCGTTATTAGTCCATCACAAATGACATACTTCGAAATCGACAATCCTAAGGAAGAAACGAGAAAATACGACGAATCGATCGAAAATGAAAGCTACGGAGACGAAAACCACACAAGAGGAGAAAATCCACCAAAACATATATTATATTATAATAAATCCAGATACATGAAAAGCAGTCGTTACATCCTCCCCAACTTAAGAAAAATTCCGTCCTCGGAATTTCCAAATACTCACGAGTCCGGAAACAAAAGTGGGAAACGCTCTCGCATCTCATCCTCATTCTCCCAAGTAGATTCTCCAGGCGAGCCGTGTCGCCACATCACCCTCACAAGATTGACAATCTTGTTCCGAAGCGATTTCTGACACCTGTCCAGAATCTGCACTGGATGCTGGTCATACGTCATATCGGGGCGAACGGTAATCTCCGAAAAATCTACCGCATGAGACGGATCGCTAATGTATCGACGAAGCTGCGACACATGGAAAACATTGTGAACTCCTTCCAAAGATGGTGGCAAGGCCAAGCGATAAGCTACCTCGCCAACCCTCTCCAAAACGTCAAACGGTCCAATGTATCGTGGGCTCAACTTCCCACGCTTCCCGAAACGAATCACACCACGATTCGGGGAAATCTTCAAGAACACATGGTCGCCCGGCTGAAACTCCAAAGGACGACGTTTAGCATCCGCCCAATGCTTAAAACGGTCCTGAGCAATCCTCAACCTCTCCCGAATATTCCTGACGATATCCACGGCCTCCACGATCATCTCAGGTCCCAACAACTCCCGATCACCAACGTCATCCCAACTCAATGGCGATCGACATTTCCTCCCATAAAGAGCGGCGAAAGGCGCCATGCCAATACTCGCCTGGAAGCTGTTGTTGTAAGAGAACTCCACCAGGTGTAGATGGTCCTCCCACGAACCCTTGAAATCCAACATGCACGCCTTCAGCATGTCTTCCAAAATCTGAATCGTCCTCTCGGACTGGCCATCCGTCTGCAGATGGTACGCCGTGCTGAAACTCAGACGCGTACCCAAGCTCTTTTGCAAACTCTGCCAGAACTGAGATGTGAACCTCGTGTCTCTGTCCGACACGATACTCACGGGGACTCCATGAAGTCGCACGACCTCCTCCATATATCTCCTCGCTAGCGCCTCAGTGGACTGTCCCACTCGGAACGGAATAAAGTGCGCAGATTTGGTCAATCGATCTACGATCACCCAAATCGCATCATTCTGCTTCGGACTCCGAGGTAGTCCAATCACGAAATCCATAGTGATGTGTTGCCACTTCCACTCCGGAATCAGAAGCGGTTGTAGCAACCCGGCCGTACGCTGATGCTCTGCCTTCACTTGCTGGCAAACCAAGAACTTGGCTACACTCCGAGCCACACTCCTCTTCATACCATGCCACCAATAATTCAGACGAAGATCCTGGTACATCTTGGTGCCACCAGGATGCACAGAATACGGCGAACTGTGTGCCTCCACCATCAGCTCCTCTCTGATGTCCCCAGCTGGCACACACAACCTGGCTCCGAACCTCAGCGAGCCATCCTCATGAATCAAAAAGTCAGTCCACAGACCGGCTTCCACCTGCTCCCGAATCTTCACCAGCTTCGGATCCTCAGCCTGGCCAGCCTTAATCCGATCCACGATCGTCGACAGTACCTGCATGTACATCAACGAAGAAGCCTCCCCAGGAAGAACAATCTCCACGCCAGACTCGCAAAAATCCTGCTGCAATCTCCACTACGAGGTCAAAATCATCACCGCTGGAAGCCTACTCAAAGCATCCGGAACCACATTCACCTTGCCAGGGTGAAACTGCAAATCAATCTCATAATCCGCCATAAGCTCCAACCATCGACGCTGTCGCATGTTGAGCTCCTTCTGAGTGAAAATATACTTCAAGCTTTTGTGATCGGTGAAAATCTTCACTTTCTCACTCAGCAGGAAGTGCCTCCAAATCTTAAGAGCAAACACAACGGCAGCCAACTCCAAATCATGCGTCGGGTAATTCTTCTCATGAACCTTAAGCTGACGAGACGCATACGCCACAACATGCCCGTGCTGATGCAACACACAACCGAGACCCTTTCCAGAAGCATCGCAAAAGATCTCAAATCCACCGCTGCGATCAGGCACAACCAGAATAGGGGCAGTCGTCAACCTCTCCTTCAGAATACCAAAAGCACTCTCACAATCACCCGACCAAGCAAAAGCAACATCCTTCCGCGTCAACCTGGTCATCGGCTCAGCAATACGAGAAAAGTCCTTAACGAAACGCCGATAATAACCAGCAAGTCCAAGGAAACTCCGAATCTCAGATGCCGACGACGGAACAGGCCACTCCCTGATGGCCCTAATCTTCTCGGGATCCACTGAAATACCATCTCCAGTCACCACATGCCCGAGAAAAGCAACTCGATCCAGCCAAAACTCGCACTTCGAAAACTTAGCATACAACCGATGCTTCCTTAAAATCTCCAACACCGTCCTTAAGTGCGAGGCACGCTCCTCCTCTGACTTCAAATAGATCAGAATGTCGTCAATGAAGATAACGACAAACTTATCCAAAAAGTCGTAGAAAATCAGGTTCATCAGATTCATGAAAACTGCGGGCGCGTTAGTTACGCCGAAAGGCATAACCACAAACTCATAGTATCCATACTTCGTCCTGAACGCTGTCTTCGGAACATCATCCTTCCTTACCTTCAACTGATGGTAACAACTCCTCAAATCCAATTTAGAAAACACCCTCGAACCTCCAAGCTGATCAAAAATATCATCGATGCGAGGCAACGGGTATTTATTCTTAATGGTCACCGCATTCAACTCCCGATAGTCCACGCACATGCGACGCGAACCATCCTTCTTCTTTACTAACAGCACCGGTGCTCCCCACGGAGACACACTAGGATTAATATAACCCTTCTGCAACAGCTCATCCAACTGCTTCCGCAACTCTTCCAATTATGCAGGTGCCATACGATAGGGCGCCTTCGAAATCGGCTGCGCACCTGGAACAAGATCGATAGAAAATTCCAGAGCTCGATCAGGCGGCAAACCAGACATCTCCTCGGGGAAGACGTCACCAAAATCACGCACCACAGCTGGCCACTCCAGCTCCATCTGCATAGCCACAGCCTCCACCGGCCTGGCCCGAAATCTGACAGGACCAAGCGAACTGCTACCACGACTGAACTCAAACACTGGATGTCCGGGAATCTCGAACACCACCTTCTTCCTCCTGCAGTCGATCGTAGCATAGAAGCTTGCAAGCCAATCCATCCCAAAGACCGCATCGTAGTTGGTGATGTTGTGGACAATAAAATCAGCATAAAGCTCATGTCCACAAACCACCACAGAGCAAGGACTGCATCCACGATGCACCGTGACTACTCCATTCCCTGTAACGATGTTCCAACTCTTGGAGAGAGGGGACGTCGACAAGGAATGCTTCTACACGAAGCTCTGGGCCAAAATGCACATCGATGCACCAGAGTCAAATAGGACTCGGGCAGGGAACGTGCAAACCAAAACCACACCTAATAAACAGTCTAATCAATCAAATCTTATTCTAGCAACATTCATACACAAGCATCCAACATAATTTTAACAATTAACTAATTAGGGAAGGAACAACTAGATTGGAAGTTACCTGCAATGACCTCATCCATGGCCAAAACCTCCTCCTTAGTCATCAGAAATGCCTGCCTCCTCGGCGGAATCGCCTGCCGAAAGGCATGCCCTTGCGGAACAAGGGGTACCCCACGACCAGCGGGCACCGAGGCTCTCTGCTGCAACGGCGGGGCAGCAATAGGTGCCTTCCAAGGCTGCCTCAACCTCGGGCACTCCCTGAGAACATGGGCGGGATCTCCACAGGCAATACATTGCCCCAAGAACTTCCTACATGATTCATTGATATGGCCCTCCTTGCCACAGAAATTGCAAGTCCTCCGAACGGGCCCTCCTGGCCTCTTAAACTGAGCAGGCTGGTTCGGCCTGAATCCAGGTCTAACCACAGCTCTCGCCTGTTCCACAGGCCTCCTCCCAGCACCAACGACAGACCCCTTCCTCTCGTTCACGAGCAGCTCCTGCCTCTTGGCAGCGACCAGAACCTTCTGATAAGATTCCCGGTCAGAAGAGGTCACAAAACTCTGGAGCTCCGAAGCGAGTCCCTGCAGGAACCTCTGAGCTCTCTCCTCAGCGTCCTGCACCATCTTCGGTGCAAACCGACTCAGCCTCATGAACTCTTGGTGATAATGGTCCACCGACGAGCTCCCTTGCTTCAAATCGATAAAACGCTGCAGCATCTCCTCCCTGGCAGCCTTCGGAAAGAACTCACCATCGAATCTGGCCTTGAAGGTAGCGCAGACGATCGGCTCCACCAACATCTTCTCTTCAGCATCCCACCAATTCTGAGCATTATCCTTCAGCTGGCGCTTCGCCAAGTCAACCCAACCAACTTCGTTGACCTTGGACATCTTCATATTGTCCTCGATATTCCTCATCCATTCATCAGCAGCTAGTGGACCTTCGGTTCCATCAAAATACGCAGGACCCAGCTCTCTGAACTGCTTCGCCCCGGGCTCAGGGCGAGGGGCTTCCACCACCCGAGCAGCTCGAGCCACCGGAGCATTCTGTACCTGAAGAAGCACACCCTACTGAACCTGCATCATCTGCAACATCATCCGCATCATCTCTCCGTTAGTGGGCTCCCGCTCAGGCTCCTCGTCATGAGGGGGCGCACCACTACCACCACCACGGGTGATTCGCCTTCCTGCCATCTAATGACACAGAGAACGAAACGATTAGACTCATAGCTTAGGGCTCAGATGTCGAACTTATCTGTTGGACAATCTTTTATTATTATCGTTATCCCGATAATTGCAGTTACAGAAGGACCTGCATGGGCCACCACTAAAACCTGTCACGACCCGCTTCCCTAAAATGGAGGCGAGACGTGAGAAGGTCCGCTCAAGCGTGGAGCTGTGAAGCCTCACGCCTGATAAGCGTAAATTTAGTATAAGCAGGTCCCTGTACTTGCAATCGAAACAACAACAATAATAATAACATGAGACGGATATGAAATACCAATCCCAAAGTTTGTCCACAAAATATTCAACATCACAGAAAAGCCACCAGGCTAAAAGAAAGAGTCTAAAGGCCCAGAACAAGGCCAAACAAAAGACAGATATAACAGAGTATCAAACTAGGTGCCACGCACCGGCAACCAAAAAGATCTAACAAAACTAGACGTAGACACTAAGACTGATCTCCAGTGTCTACGAAGTCCTCGTCCAGCACGGGCGCAAGCTCGGCGTCCGCAAACACCTCACCCTCAGCAAGTGACTCGGGCTCAAGGTCTAACATGCGTCACCCAAAAGAGAAAGGGGCACATGTCAGCAAGTCTAAAAGACTTGAGCAAGGAAACTGAAAGTATCTAGCAACCTAACACTTATAATATTAAGCAATGACATGGCAGTTAAGTATGATGCAACAGTTTAAAAGAGAGGCAAGCACGCACTATGTAGCAAAAGCTACCAAATCACTAATTCACGAATCACTCATCACTATTTTCACTTATCACTGTTTATCACTTAGTGCATAGAGAGTCCACCTGCTGGCCAGCTCGTGGCTCAGGCCGCTTATCTCTATCACTATTAATCACTTGTGCACTAGAGAGTCCACCTGCTGGCCGGAGTGGCGGATCAGGCCAACTCGGGGCTCAGTCCGCTTATCTCTTACCCCACCCATATGTGTCGAGCGTTGGGATTTCCAACTCACTGAGCTCGCTTCTGGAACACGAGCCAGGAAGTGTATTTGGCATAGGGGTGCACCTAGCCGGTATCCGAGCGTTGGGGTTTCCAACTACAGGGCTCGCTTCTGGAACACGAGCCAGGAACACAAACATCGTAGCAAGCTACGCAATCACAGCAACACTTAAAGAATGCAATGACATGACAATTAATTCGCGTACCGTTAATGGGAAGTAAACATGACATGGTAATTGTACAACATGCTAAATGTCGGAACTAGCTTCGTTGTCAAGCAAGTTCCCCAATTTGCGCCTAGGCGAGTATCATTTCGTCGCCTAGCCTCTTTTACGCCTACAACAAGCAAATGGCCTAAAAACATGGCCTAAACCCTAAGTGGCAAGTTTCACTTGCCTAGCACCGGGGATGACGACCACTTCGTCACACGGATGCCAATCTACGGGGAAATCGCTGTTATAGGGAAACATACAACAAACAACATGAAATTTTATTAGGGTTTCATAAAAATATAAATAGGTTATGAAAACAACGGTAGATCGATTTCTTACCGCGAGGAGGCGGAAGAAACACTCCGGGGAACCCTAGGATCAGATCTGGAAAAGATTGGAGAAGTTTGGGGAAACTAGGGTTTTGGGGGATTTGGGGATTTTGATGGATTTGGTGAGATTTTGGGGAAGATGAGAGGTAGATAGAGTGGATGGATGGTTTGGATGATGGATTTAAGGCTTGGAATGAAGGATTGAAGCTTGGAGGAAGATGGGGGCTCAAGGGGGAAGATTTTAGGGTTTTGGGTCGTGTTGAGGAAGAAGAAAACGTTTGGGTTGGGTTTAAATAGGTTGGGCTGGCGGCTGCCCAGAAATTAGGGTTTTGACACAGATTAGTCGGTCAAAGAACAACCACTGACCGACTAGTTTGGCAACTAGTCGGTCGGTCGACCAACGCAGACCGACTAAGTGCAAACAGTAACTTCTGAACGAAAATAGGATTTTAGAGTTAGTCGGTCCATGAACAATTACTGACCGACTAGTTTAGCATCTAGTCGGTCGATGAACGTTCTTAGACCGACTAAGAGTAAACAGTAACTCAACTAAAATTAAGATGATGAGTTAGTCGGTTAAAGAAGCATTGCTGACCGACTAGTTTGCAACCTAGTCGGTCAACCAACGTTCTTAGACCGACTAACGATAAACAGTAACTCCTGAATAATTTTAGAAAGCCAACTAGTCGGTCCAAGAAGGATTGCCGACCGACTGGATCGTCATCTAGTCGGTCGGTGCCCCTTCTTATACCGGCTAATGAGCACAAAAAGTTCCGATACGGAGCGCGGGGCCCCGGGATCGATTCCTAAGACTCCTAGGCTTGATCTAATAGTTAGATACGACCGTTATTAGTCCGTCACGAATGACATACTTCGAAATCGACAATCCTAAGGAAGAAACGAGAAAATACGACGAATCGATCGAAAATGAAAGCTACGAAGACGAAAACCACACAAGAGGAGAAAATCCACCAAAACATATATTATATTATAATAAATCCAGATACATGAAAACCAGTCGTTACAATCAGTGAATACCCTTCTCTGAGCATCTGAGACGTTTTGTTCCTCCCCAGCCTCGTGAGCCTCCTACACCCATCATCACTGATCTCGTTGTGCATCTTTACGTAGCAGCTACTCAGGGTGCTCCTGTTGCTCCTGCTGTTCCTGCTGCTCCTCCTCCAGAGGATACCTCTGTTGACCCCGAGCCTGATACTTCATCTGCTGCTCCTGGAGACACTCACTCATAGATTTTTTTGTTAGTTCTTCAGTGTTTTTGTTGGTATGATGGATAGTTGGTGATGATGTGACGTGCGTTTATATTTCATATATTTGCACACATTTTCTTCCGTGTTTTTCCGTTATTTACCGCCATCTTATAGTCGTTTTCTCGTGTTTTCTTGTTTTCTTTTGCTTTTCCGTGTTTTCGTATTTTGCAGGAGTTTACTGGCATAGGGGACATAAAACAACGATATCATGAGTCCCCGGAGCAACGGGAGGAGTCACGCGTGATCCAGGGGGTTAAACGATGAAGATCGCATCTTTCAGCCCCTCACCCGACCGGTTGGTCACTTCCAACCGATCGGGTGATGCACGCGTGCACCACCCGGACACAAGTTGGAGCGCCCAAGAAGTAACCCGGTCGGTTCAGTGACCGGTTCAAACGCCGCAACTCTCTGAAATTCTGACGCTGAATGCCAACCGATCGGGTGACTTTCATCCGATCGGTTCACCTGTAGCCGATTCTCCGAAGCCAACACATGGAGAGGTCAACCGACCGGTTCACCCGACGGCACGAAGATCCAACCGATCAGCTTCAACCCTCAACCGACCGTGCCGTGGTGACCGGGTGAAGTCCTATTCTGAGCTGCCGAAGAAACGAAGCAGGTCGCCCGATAGGGTGACTTTTCACCCGATCGGGTGATATCGTATTCTATATATATGACCCCAAGGTTTTCCAGAAACGTGAGTTGTTCTTTTTTGCTGTTTTTCTCTCTCTTGACGGCTGTAATTTTTCAGATATTTGTAAGTTTTCCGATGTTTGTCAAACTTTAATATAGTATTATTAGCATTGCTCTTACTGCTTTTCAATCGCCCGATCATGTTTCTAACGGTCGATTTCTATTTAGATTTCTTTTTACTAAATATGTGTGAGTAGTTCCCAAATCTGGGATTTTGGTGGAAACCCCTTCATGGGTTCTTCCCGATGAGTCCATAGGACTAGGAAATCGATAGGGACTAGGAATCTAACGGTTACGCGGGGTGTTTTACTGTCATCGGCGGGAAAAAGACTGCCTTTGACCGTCGGGCCAAGGGGGAATAAACTTGGCGGTTGACTCCCTAGCCATAGCTCACGCCCTTAGCGTAGACGTCGAATCCTGGCGCGCGGGAGCGGCAGGATGAGACGTTGGGAGTTATCGTTACGAACTTAGTGCTCCTGGAGTCGGTCAGTGTTAATGGACACGGGAGTGCCCACTAACCGAACTCGGGAAGTCCGGCGTATCATCCTGGGCACCGACCAGAATATCGGGCCCATGGGACGCTGGTACCACTCTTAGAGGCAACGTCTCACCATTAGACCCTAATTCCGATCGTTATCCTACCCGTAGGCCGTATCAGCGAGAATCGCACGATAGGGTGGAAACCAAAGTCCCAGGTTTTCCCTTTATATTGTTTATCCCTTGCATTCCATTCACTGTGACAACCCATTATCCGATTCGGGCTAGCTCACCCACGGGATGAATTTGATCCTTCTTGACATAAGCACATCCACGCCTCCCTGAGTTCGACCCCCCAAGCCACACTACAACACCGTGTGCTTGCAGTTACAAATATTTAAATCTCACGCCCCCAATCATATTATTGCACACATCAAACACGAACAACATGGGGACGTCAAGCTTTATGGCGCCATTGCCGGGGAGGCAATGTGCTTGTTATTTTAGGATTTCATGAACCCTTGTGTCTAGCTCTCATCCCTACCTCGCGATAATTTTCGCATTCTTCTTTTTCCTTTTTATCTTCTTATTTTTATTTTTATTTTTTAACTTGTCTGTTTCTTTCCCACTTTTCGCTTCACGGGTGTTTGTTGTTTTTCATGCGCAGGAGTTCAAGAAGTCTCGACAACTTGATTCACGTTGATCCAGAGATAAACGCCACCCTAAGGCGTTTGGCCGCCGAGAAGCGAAGAAGAGAGGATCCTGAAACCATGGGGGATAACACCCCGCCTCACAAATCCCTACTGGAGTACTCGATGCCATCCATCGAGTCCACCTCCGCCATTCGTCCTCCTGCTATTACGGCCCAAAGCTTCGAGCTTAAGCCGTCCTTGGTGACGTGGATCCAGCAGGATCAATTTTCGGGTGCACCCATGGAGAGCCCCATTGAACATTTGGACTCCTTCTTGGAGAAATGTGACACTTCCGGATAAACTGTGTCACAACTGAGGCGATCCGTCTTGTAACGGCTGGTTTTTGTATGATGATATATGTGTGTGTGTGTGTGTGTGTGTGTGTGTGTGTGTGTGTGTGTGTGTGTGTGTGTGTGTGATTGTTCGTCTTCTTTCTTTTCTTTTCCATATTCTTTCCCCTATCTGGAGCTGAGCGTGCTTTATGACGCTCTTGTCTTGGAGCCGGACCCATCTTAGGAGTCCCTAGAACCCATCCCGAAGCTCACACTCCATTTGGAGACTTGGTGTGCATTTTAGTCGGTTCAAGAACAAGGACCGACCGACTAGATGTCAATCTAGTCGGTCAGAAACTCTTCATGGACCGACTAGTTTCTGTCAGGTTTTTCCCTTGAGTTACTGTTTACCCTTAGTCGGTCTAAGTTCATCCATCGACCGACTAGTTGTCGAACTAGTCGGTCACCACTTCTTCGCAGACCGACTAAGTTAGAAATCATTTCATGCAGTCGAGTTACTGTTTATTTTTAGTCGGTTCAAGAACGAATACCGACCGACTAGTTGACGAACTAGTCAGTTAAGTCTCCTTCTCAGACCGACTAATTTTCCAAACTTCCTGTCGACCACTTTTATCCTTTAGTCGGTCAATGAACACTGGCCGACCGACTAGGTTGCAAACTAGTCGGTCGACGAGCCTTCACAGACCGACTAAATTTATCAACCCTATACCGACAATGTTCTCCATTTGCCTTTTAGTCGGTCACAGTTAAACGACCAACCGACTAGTTCTTGAACTAGTCGGTCAACCACCCTTCTCAGACTGACTAACTGACCCCCGAAACCCTAGTTTTGACCTAGCCGCCATTTCGTTTTCTTATTTAAACGTGCGGCTGCTCTTCATTCCTCCTCATCGTTTTGAGTTGTTTGTTTCCCCAACTCATCTCCTTCCCTTTCCTTGCCTCTCCTTCCTCCTCCCTTGCGCCCCACCTTCTCCAAGGTCTTCCTCCCCTTCATCTTCATCTTCTTCCTTCTTCTTCCTTCCTCTTTTTCTCCCGTTTCTTCTTCTCCTTCCTGTTTTCCCACAAACAGCCAGCCACCCTCTCAGATCTGAGATCCACGGCCAAGCTCTAGCCGCCGTCTCTTCGCGTGGCGATCCAACCTCAGTTTTAGTGACGACGACCCCGAGAGACGCCAAGATATTCGTCATCACCTTCAGAGGCCAACGTCATCATCAACAATCAACATCCCTCGCTGTGCTACCCGCACCTTAGGAATTTCCAGACGACACAAAGCTTCCACCTTTCCAGATCTGACGCCAGATCTTCGTGCAACCGTCATTTTCAGGTTGGTCCCCTAAATTCGTAGTAACCCACACAATAGATAATCAAACCCTAATTAAAATCAGCAACCTAATCAAATTAAATTTACTTTCCGCTCCTCTTTAAAACGTTGCACAACCGTAGATAAATCGATGAATGGACTTCTCGCATGTGCACATAGGGTAGATCGTCGACTAGGCTAAATACATTAAAAAGTGTGATTTTTGACGATTAGGTTAGTCGCGATAACCTAGACACAACCCTAATAGGAATTCTGAATCGTGAACTGACACCGTCGCCGTGTCACGATTTTCAGACGCTTTTCCGCCGACAAGACGTTTGGACGAGGCGTACCAGGGAGACGACGCACTCGCCACCACAGGCAAGTGTACCACTTGCGTTCTTGGCCATGCTTAGGCCCTAGTCTTGCTAGATTAGACATTTTGAACCATGAGAACTGGACGTGAAATGATAGCGTCCGGGACACCCTTGATGGCTCAGATTTGACAACGAAATCTTAGTCCAACAACAACAATTTTGACATCATAGGATTAACATGCGTGTGCGTGAGTTGTGGACACCCTAGTATAACCCCTCCTGTTTTGTCATGTCTTGTCCCGTTCCGTCTGCACAGCCCGCTGGGCAATAGGGCACTCGCCAAGCCAGAGCGAGTGATCCCTTGTACTAGTTCATAGCCCGATGGGCAATTGGGCACCTGTCAAGCTAGAGCAGGTGATCCCATATATTGATACACAGCTCAGAGAGCAATAGGGCACTTGTCAAGCTAGAGCAAGTGATCCCTTGTCCTGTCACGATTCTTGGGGTTTTGGGGTAGGGTTGAGCGTGCAAGCGGCAAGAGGGTCTGATCCCCCTCGAACCGAACAGGCGTGAACCCTTTTTCGTGTCTGGCTTTCCGTGTTCTGTCTTGTCTTGACACCTGTAGGCTAGTCCCGTGGTCGATAGCACTCGCTACGACCACTACTTGTCGTGTTTACTTTCCTGTAACGTGTACTTCTGTTGTTAAAACCTCAGCATGTTAATCAACCGGTAAAATGTTGTTAAGAAATTGGTGCACTTGCAGTTTGGTCTAACCTTTTCTTGTAGACCTTACCTGACGTACAGTCAAGGTTGTAAAAAACGCTAGGCGCTAGGCGTTCGGATTGCTAGCGCCCAGCACCCAGAGCATTAATCGGGGATTAATCGGGGATTAATCGGCCTAGGCGGATTTGCAGTTTTTAATTATTTTATTTATTTTTATATGATATATTTATGTTTATATATATATATATATATATATATATATATATATATATATATATATATATATATATATATATATAATTTAAAATACATCAAATATTTAATACATACTAAATCAAATCCAGTTTACATACTTTAGAGTATTTGTGTGCAACAAAATAAAATTTAAAAGATACTCTTGTGCAATTAAGCCATTTACTAAAAACGCCCAGAAACTGCCCAGGAACCGTCCAGAGCGCCCAGACACCGCCCAGAATGCTTAGGCGGCTGATTAATCCCAAAAACACCCAGATTGACCGCCCAAGCCATAATCGGGGCGTTTACTGGCCGCCTAGGCGGCCGCCTAGGCCGATTTTTAGAACACTGCGTACAGTTCCTTCTTTTGGTGCTGTACGTCAGGGATTGAGCCAGAGTACGTTGAGGAGACTGACTTGCCAGCTGACGTGGAACCAGAGAGCGTCAATCCTGAGTACGATCCTAATGAGGACCAGAGCTAGAGACTCCTCGTTGTAGTTTCCAGAGACGTTTATTACCTTTAGTTGGGTGCGTAGCACCTTTTGTTTCCTTGTCTAGGTTGGGTGCTTACACCATTAGATTAACTTTTCTGCTGTTGTAGCCCTTCGGGCGTTGTGACATGGTACTCTTGATATGTTGGAATAAAAATGTGATGTTCTTTCCTTCTTGTACTTTTATTGTTCTATACTAACATGCAGGGACCTGTACCTTCGTCTTGGTACCACACAGACGCTTATTGGGTCAGGGCTCCATAGCTCTGGCCTAAGCGGGCCTAGTCACGCTTCGCCTCCGCTGTTTTGGGAAGCGGGGCGTAACACTTCTGAAGCTATTCCCCTTCTCTCTGCGAGATAAGGCCAAGCTGTGGCTTAGGGGGAAGGACCCGAATACATTCAACACCTGGGAGAAGCTCTTAAATGCTTTCCTGACGAAGTTCTTTCCTCCGGGGAAGACCATGAAGCTGAGGAGTGAGATCTCCTCCTTCTCCCAGGCCAGCCACGAGTCTCTGCACGAAGCCTGGACCAGATACAAGGAGATGCAGCGGAGATGTTCCCACCATGAGCTCCCCAAGTGTCAGATCATAAATCTGTTCTATAATGGGTTGAGGGACGATTTGAAATCTTCCATGGACGCCGTGGCTGGAGGGTCCTTTATGTCAAGAAGCGAAGAAGATGCCGGACAGATTCTGGAAAATATGGCATCTAACAATGAGCGGTGGTGTGACGAGAGAGCCACACCTAGATCTGGGGGGCATCCACAGGGTCGAGGATGTCGACAAACTATCCAGCAAGTTTGACTTGTTGTCGACCCAGATCTCTGCATTGTTGGTAGGCACCGGTGGCGTCGGTACACAACAGATTACTGCGGTGGAATCCGAAGTCTTTGGAGAATTTGACGGTGGTGACATCTCACCACCGTTGGATCAGGCGAGCGCATTATTTTACAATCCTACAGGGAATGCGCCTTTTCCACCACGGACCAACTCCAACCCGGCCTACTCTCCTAACAACCGGAATCATCCTAACCTTAGCTACCGGGCGCCATATCAACAGCCGACTCAGCAACAACAACAACAAATATATCAGCCGGCTAGGCACCAGCAGCAGTTTCAGCAGCAGGAATTTCAGCAGCAACAACCTCCACAACAATATCAGCAATATGCTCCAAGGAATCAGCAGCCCATCCAGCAACAATATGGCCAGCAGAGGGCCATCTCTCCGATTGAGTTCCTCTTGACTCAATACATCACCAACCAGGAGAAGATAAATCTGAAGCTGGAGATGTGACAAAGAGTTCTCACTGATCAGGTGACCCAGCTGGGGTTACAAGTGGCGAACCTTCAGAGGCCGCAGAATCTATTACCGCCACAGCCTGAAGTGAACCCGAGGGGGGCTAATCAAACCTTGGCACTCACGCATGAGCATGCAAACGTGTCCGCTATCATCGTGAGGAGCGGAACACAAATCCCCACGAGAGTGCCCCCAAGGAGCCGGAAGCACCGTTGGTCGTGGAACGACCAATTGAAAAAGTAAATGACGACGGTGTTCGTCGCCAAAGCCAACTACTCCGGAGGGAGTCCATGGAGAGGAGAAGAAAAAGGATGAGGAAGGGAGCCTCAGAGTATTCAAGCCCGTTGTGCCTTTTCCACAACGGCTTGCCCAAGCCAAAATAGATGAGAAGTATGGCAAATTCTTTGCCATGGTCAAAGATCTGAGCTTGCAAATCCCCTTCCTTGAAGCTATAGAGACCATACCATCCTACGCGAAATTTCTCAAGGATTTGGTGACAAAGGGTTCTAGAAAGGAGAAGGTCATTTTGAAGGCAGAATGTAGTGCTCTTATCCAGCGAGCAAACCCTCCTAAGCTTAAGGACCCGGGGAGCTTCTCTATCCCTTGTGCGATCGGGGAGGTAAAGATACATCGTGCGCTCGTCGATCTTGGAGCGAGCGTCAGTTTGATGCCCTTGTCGCTGTATAAGAGGATAGGAATGGGCGAGTTGGAGCCCACCAGAATGACCCTACAGCTTGCAGAACGTTCGGTAAAGTATCCGGTGGGTGTTGTTGATGACCTTCCTGTCAATGTTAGAGGGGTGCATGTGCCTGTGGACTTCGTTGTCATGGACATGCCTGAGGATGCACACACCCCCATCATTCTTGGACGGCCTTTCATGGCCACTGTCGGTGTATTAATCGATGTGAAGAATGGGAAACTTTCCCTAAACGTCGGCACCGAAAAAGTGGAGTTTGACCTGGGGTTATCGATGAAGCACCCCGATCCCCCAGATGACCCAAGATGCAATGTGCTGGAGTTGGAAGAAGAGAGAGCTGTGGAGGCAAGCTCCTGGGAAATTCTCTCGAGAAATCCCCTCGACCACTTGGGAGATCTTGGAGAGCAAGTTGGCTCACCAAAGAAAGAAGTTGCTGATGAGGCGGGCGCCCGACATGTGATCCCTCCCGGATTCCCAGAAGCTCCTTCTACGAGGAGAAAAGGCAAAGAGCCCATGGGGCTCACCGGGGATGAGGTCCGGATCCTTAAACGAGTGGCGGTGGACGCCAATATGAAGGAGAAGCCGCCGGACCCCGCCAACAAAGGGAGGGTGGTCGAGCAAGTTTTCTTGTCGCCACCGACTACAACAAAGGGAGAAGCTGAAGCGATGCCAGACTTTGGGCCTCACCCGTATCGCCCACCTTGAACATCGTCAACGGGCGTCGAGCTAACAACGTTAAACAAAAGCGCTTCATGGGAGGTAACCCATGCTCTAACCCTTTGTTTTCATTTTTAGGACTATTTTAACGTTATTTTATCTATTTTTAATAAATAAATTCAGCCGCAAGAACTTCCGTTGAGGGACTTAGGCCGTTTGTGCACTTTTGCAGAAAACAAGGCCCCGATCGGTTGTTGGGATGTATCAGCTAACGGCAGTATCAGTCGCTCAACGAACCGATCGGGTGAAGCCGGCCGAGACCGGGTGACAGACCGTGTAATCTGTGCAGAAGTCTCGGGAAATTTTCAGAGTTTGTCAACCGATCGGGTGATGAGAAGCATGACCGGGTGGAAGACCGGGTGAGCTGCACCAAACTTTCGGGAAAAAGTGTGAAGCGGCGAACCGATCGGTTGATTTTTCAACCGATCGGGTCGCCTGTAGCCAACTTCCAGCTATAATTTTGACCTAAAAGTCAACCGATCGGGTGACATTTCACCCGATTGGTTCGACTTAAAATCATATATATAGCGTCCTCCGCCCGTTCGTTCCGCTCTCGCCCGATTTCGAATTTCCGCTAGCCGTTTCGCCTTCTCTGCCTTCGCCCGACCTTGTTCTTCCTCTCAGCCGACCCTAATCAATCTCTCCACTCTCCTTTTCCATCTCTCCATCGATTTCTCCCCCTTCCCCTTCGATCTCACCCACTTCAAGCCCTAATTTTCGCCCATTTCCTCCCCCCCATTTTCGAAATTTGCTGGAAGGATTCACCGCGGCTTCACACGTGCTCCTGTTGCGTTGCATTGGGGCGTCTACGGGCAACGATCTTCATCTCAATTGGGTAACCTCGCTCCTTAGCTCAATTTTTATTTTGCCCTACAATTTCATTTTGCTCCTTTGCCGTGTTAGTGTGTATTCATCGTATTTTGCACACACACACACACACACACACACACACACACACACACACACACACACACACACACACGACTCCTGCACATTGCCTCCTCGTCGTGCTAAGCCCACCGACGCCAGCTCTTCCAACCCTAGGCCCACCCGTCGCGCTCGTCGCACACAATCCACCGCCCAACCCGCCACCACAACCAATTCATCCACCACCCCACGCCCCCTGACCCCGTTTACATTGGCGATACCGAATAAGAGGTGTCATTCCATGACGATGACCAAGCCGACCGGTTCATGGCCATGCTCCTCCTAGCTGGAGATGGTGGTCGGGAAACTCAGGAGTCCGTCGAGCGTGACCTGCCAGTCCTTCAGAACCTCATTCGTCACATTCGCACTGACCCACCCGATGTCTCTGCGCTTCACATCCTACCCCCCACCACTCCTGGTCCTCGGCACAGGCCCCCATCACCACCCCCAGAGGGTGGTGCCTCTGCTTGATACTTTCCCATCCAGCTTTTGCCTCCCCCTATTTTTAGTGCCCATCTGTCTTTGCGGGGCCCTGTTTTAGCACTGCTAGGGGGAGGACCCATTCACGTGTCGAATCCCTTCTTTTTTATTTTTTATTTTTTATTTCCACTCTTTTCTTTTTTGACATCCCCCTTGCATATCTCTGCATATTCACGATCACATCATCTTGCTAGCATTGTCACGTCAAGCTTGGGGGAAGTCAAATTTTTTTTTCTTTCGGCGTGCTGTCGTGTTTCGTTTTTCTTTGTGTGTTTGTTTATTTGTCATGTCGTGTGATTTTCCTTTTTTATTTTATTTTCTTTTCTGTTTATATGTCGTGTGGTGTGCTTTTTATTTTTATTTCTTATTTTTAGTTTCGTTTTTATGATTTTCTTGTCTTTCGTGTGTTTCTGTGTCTGTGCGTATTCCCCCCTTATTCATTGCCCTCCCGTATTTAATTCTATTGCATTGAGGGTAATGTAAATTTCAGCTTGGGGGAGTCGCACTTCGTGCGTCATTTGTGTAGTTTTTCTTCGTTTTTGAGTCGTTTTCCATCGTGTTTTTCTTTTTCTTCTCATCTTTTGTTCTCTCTCTATCCTAGAGATGAACCCTATGATGAATTGCCACAAAATCACACACACCTAGCATGGCATTGATAATCACATTCACTAACCCTAGGATATCGAGTCCTCTTGCATTTCATGCATCGTGGGTCCACTTAGCTTTTTGTGAGTCGTGTCTCATGCCTAGCTGTGTGGTGTACTTCTACTTTGTGATTTTACTTCATATACCTGTCCAGGAATGACCCCTAGATTATCATGCTTCGACTTGAATATGCGGTATTTGTTTCTACTGTCTGCTTCTTCTGCATGCTATATGTATATCGTACGCTTCATTTCGCATGTGTCGGGATTCCATAATTAAGGACTATGATAATCCATTTAGCCCATGCTCTAATTAGCGAGAATAGTTTCCTTTGCCCAATTGTTTAGATTCCGATTTCTTTTTTGTTTTACTTGGTGCAAATCCCCTCGTCGTGTACCGTTCTCCCACTTGGGAGAGTACACATGTGTATAGCCAAAAACCCCAAAAAAATCAAAAAAAAAAAGAAAAGAAAAACCCAAAAAAGAAAAGAAAAGAAAAAAATTGTATAGCCAAAAAGCCAAAAAATACATATATCCAAAACCCAAATAAAATTCTCGTGTGAATATTTTTCCTACTTGCTGTGAATAAACGGAAGGCGAGAGTTTGCACCGAGTGTTCTACTCCACATCATCTCAACCCCCATCGTTTTCGAAAACACTTGGCTTAGGAACTTTTTAGCTATTATCTTGGCTATAGTGTGGTGATTTCCTTAACCCTAGTTGTGGAGTCCCTGACGCATGATATGTTTCGATTCTCGCTCTATTCTCATGCATGCTTGAGCTATATATTCACCGCTTAATTCGAAGCGAATCGATATTTGGGTCAATTCTTGGATTTATGTATATCGAGCTCTATTGCACATCGTAGATAGTGACATCGACTGCTAGCGCACGACCACACTCACTCGCGCTTCACCGCGTGGGCCCACGGCACTTGTTTGGACTCGTATTCCTTGGTTTAGTGATGTGATTTGGCGTCTGCTTGCTTGGTGTGTCATTTTTGATTTTGTTGGCCCTGACGGGCGATCTAGGATATAGAGTTCCCTCTTTCTCTCTTTCTCTCTATTTTCTCCATCCGAGCTCCTACTCTCACTCGTCTTCCTCGAGGAAGAGGAAGAGTTCAGCTTGGGGGATTTTTGACGTGCGTTTATATTTCATATATTTGCGCACGTTTTCTTCCGTGTTTTTTCGTTATTTACCGTCGTCTTATATTCGTTTTCTCGTGTTTTCTTGTTTTCTTTCGCTTTTCCGTGTTTTTCGTATTTTACAGGAGTTTACTGGCATAGGGGACATAAAACGATAATATCATGAGTCCCCGGAGCAACGGGAGGAGTCACACATGATCCAGGGGGTCAAAAGACGAAGATCACATCTTTCAGCCCCTCACCCGACCGGTTGGTCACTTCCAACCGATCGGGTGATGCACGCGTCCACCACCCGGACACAAGTTGGAGCGCCCAAGAAGTCACCCGGTCGGTTCAGTGACCGGTTCAAATGCCCCAACTCTCTGGAATTCTGACGCTGAATGCCAACCGATCGGGTGACTTTCACCCGATCGGTTCACCTGTAGCCGATTCTCCGAAGCCAACACACAGAGAGGTCAACCGACCGGTTCACCCGACGGCACGAAGATCCAACCGATCAGCTTCAACCCTCAACCGACCGTGCCGTGGTGACCGGGTGAAGTCCAATTCTGAGCTGCCGAAGAAATGAAGCAGGTCGCCCGATCGGGTGATATCGTATTCTATATATAGGACCCCTAGGTTTTCCAGAAACGGGAGTTATTATTTTTTGCTGTTTTTTCTCTCTCTTGACGGCTGTAATTTTTCAGATATTTGTAAGTTTTTCGATCTTTGTCAAACTTTAATATAGTGTTATTAGCATTGCTCTTACTGCTTTTCAATCGCCCGATCATGTTTCTAACGGTCGATTTCTATTTAGATTGCTTTTTACTAAATATGTGTCAGTAGTTCCCAAATCTGGAATTTTGGTGGAAACCCCTTCGTGGGTTCTTCCCGATGCGTCCATAGGACTAGGAAAATCGATAGCGACTAGGAATCTAATGGGTACGCGGGGTGTTTTATTGTCATCGGCGGGAAAAAGACCGCCTTTGACTGTCGGGCCAAGGGGGAATAAACTTGGCGGTTGACTCCCTATCCATAGCTCACGCCCTTAGCGTAGACGTCGAATCCTAGCGCGCGGGAGCGGCAGGATGAGACGTTGGGAGTTATCGTTGTGAACTAAGTGCTCCCGGAGTCAGTCAGTGTTAATGGACACGGGAGTGCCCACTGACCGAACCCGGGAAGTCCGGCGTATCATCCTGGGCACCGACTGGAATATCGGGCCCATGGGACGCTGGTACCACTCTTAGAGGCAACGTATCACCATTAGACCCTAATTTCGATCGTTATACTACCCGTAGGCCGTATCGGCGAGAATCGTACGATAGGGTGGAAACCAAAGTCTCGGGTTTTCCCTTTATATTGTTTATCCCTTGCATTCCATTCACTGTGACAACCCATTATCTGATTCGGGCTAGCTCGCCCGCGGGGTGAATTTGATCCTTCTTGACACAAGCACATCCACGCCTCCCTGAGTTCGACCCCCAAGCCATATTACAACACCGTGTGCTTACGGTTACAAATATTTAAATCTCACGCCCCCAATCATATTATTGCACACATCAAACACGCACAATGTGGGGATGTCATGATGTATGATGTTATCTGATGATGTATTATTTTTGAGATCATGATGTAGCATTTTTTGATCATGATGTATTTTGTTGGACATGTTAATGTCCATATGACTTGTACTCTGGTGATATCTGTTATATATATGATATTGCAGTTTCGCCTTATGTTTCACACATAATATAATTGCTTATCTTATCTGTGTGATGTTTGTGATATTGTCTTCATGAATGATATATTCTCTTCTGATGTGTTTTTGAGACAATATTGGACTTAATATTAGATTATATATGTGATGTGATGTATTTTGAGTTGTTATATATTCTTCCTATATCTCAAATGTTGATATTGGACTTTTATTCCTCTATTCACATATGAATATGGTGTGATTTAATGAGTTTTGGTTATATATATATATCTTTATAATCCTTGATTGTTGATAGTTCTTAGTTAGCACGATTGTTGTTGTTATATACTCCCACCTTTTGGTTAATGCCATATGGGGAGAGAAATAAACATACAGATTCATAATGAATGTGCTAAGTATGTACTAATAACATTTGAATTTAAGATTGAAGTTGCCTTAGATTCAAGAGGAGTAAGATACAATAAATAGGGATTTTAAATCCTAGATTTCTTGAATTCACTCATATCTTACTCATTTGCTTCAATTGATATATAGATGCCCTAATATTTGTTGACTAACTTGATTGGCATCTATGTAGGGGAGAAAGTTTTCATTAAGCACAATTATTTATCTTTTTGTTTATGTTTGTTTGTCATCATCAAAAAGGGGGAGAATGTTGACTATTGGACTTCTCCTTACTTGGTGTTAATGATGAGCAAGCATAAATACTTGTGACTAACTCCTATTTTGCAGTAAATCCATTGCCTAAGCTAATTATGAAGATCTAATTACAGTGGATGATACTCAAAGATCATTGAAAGCAAATGAAATGGATTGGATGATCGTAGATGATGATTGAAGCTCCATGAAGACTTCAAGCTCATGCGTTGGATAGAAGAGATTATTCATCAATGTAAATTTCGTTTATCTCTTCTAGTATGTAGCCTAGAAGTAGAACATTGATGGGGCACATACACATCTTCATTTCAGTCTTAGGACTTCATTAGATCAATTGTCCTTAGACTCCAATTCATTTCTTTATTGATTGTGCTTGTATTGTTTATAACAGCCGACTGCTGAACAGTTTACAGTCGCCTGTCTAAAAAATAGTCGACTGTGTTTTGTTCTACAGTCGCATGTTATGCACAAACTTTTACAATCTAGTTTTGGGCTTCTCTGTCTTATTTCCCACAGGTGGCTCATGAACGATTCATAGGCGCCTGTCCAAGTGACTACAAATTCGGCAAATGAAGGATGTGACTTTCATACATCAAACCAAGTACACAGGAGAGCTTATCAAGCGATTCCGGATGGAATCGTCTTCAAACAAAAGAACTCCCATGAGTACGATAACCCATCTACACAAGGATGAGAACGAAAAAGATGTAGACGTTCGTATATATCGAGGTATAATTGGTAGCTTACTCTATTTAACTGCTAGTAGGCCCGATATCATGTTTTTCGTATGCTTGTGTGCTAGATATCAAGCTAGACCTAAGGAGTCACACTTGATTGCGGTTAAACGAATCTTTCGTTATCTCAATCATTCACTAGATTATGGGTTATTTTACCCTAAATCTAGCACATATGAGTTAATCTCATATAGTGATGCCGACCTTTTCAGATGCAAATCCAATAAGAAGAGTACTAGTGGCACTTGCCATTTTCTAGGAAATTCCCTAGTCTCTTGGTTCTCCAAGAAACAGAACTCGGTATCATTGTCCACGACTGAAGCGAAATATATTGCCGCGGGTCTTGCATGTGCTCAAGTTCTTTGGATGAGACACACTCTTAAGAACTATGGTATCAATTGTGATGCTTTCCCTATCATGGTTGATAACCAAAGTGCTATATGTCTTTCCAAGAATCCGGTCCATCACTCCCGTATCAAACACATAGATGTGAGACACCACTTTATCAATGATCATGTAGCTAAGAAGGACATCATCTTAGAGTACAATGAAACCCAAAAACAAATCTCCGACATCTTCTCTAAACCTCTTAAAGAAGATTCATTTGTGAGGTTGTGTGGAGAATTAGGGATTATGGGTGAATCTGAAATATAGGAGTTCAACCTTCATGGTATATCATCTTTTGAACTCATATCATCATGGTGTCTCTCTTCATTTGATAGATTATATGTTTTTCATAAATATTTACTTTAAGAGGTGTTATTAAGATTTTGATGAATTCGTTAGTTTTTAGATTGTTTTAAGAGATTTGTGTGATAAATGATTTCTCTCTTGATATTGATTTCGTGATGAGTTTTGTGTTAGAGAATAGGTCATAGGGTGAGTTGTATTTATCCTCTGGATTTAAACCTCACTATGTATTTTTGGACCAGGACAGATGACTGTCATTCCTTCGACAATGGACTGCCCTACTTTATTTTCTCTTACTGCAGACTGTATCTTTCGCCCAAGCGACTGATGACAACTTTACAGTAGACTGTTGGATCAACAGGCGACTTCATTTTGATAATCAGGCGTCTGTCCATTTCGTCAGTAGTCTCTGTTTCTATCATCGATTTTATTGATTCTCAGTCAGTCAACTGATGAGTAAAATACAGGCGACTATCTCACTAACATGCGACTGTAAGTTACCCAACAGACGACTGTCTGTCAACCTAAGCTCATCTCTTATCATTTCAACCAGTTGACTGACTATTGTTCATCAGTCGACTGTCTCATATTGTAGCGGTTCGTTAATTTAATCTGAGCCATCGATTTTTCGATCCAACAGCGCAGATTCATTTGACCCGTCATTATATCTACGAGAGCATTCGATTCATCCGAATGTTTTCTCTCTCATTCGACCGAAAACTCCTTCGTCTCCTCTTTCGAATTTCCAAGTCGAACACTCCGCCGTCGATTTCCATCTGTTTCGAAGATCCACTCTTCGATCTTTCGATTGCATCTCTCGATTGCTTGGTCGACTGTCTCTCCTCCGTCTCGGATTAGTTCTATTTCCTCTCACCGTTTCCTTCGTGCGTTTCTTTTGTTACCTTCGATTGATTACTCAATGGCACCCAAGAACAAGGGGAAAGCTGTTGCTCCTAAACGTACAAGGATCTCCAAGCCAACAATTGCCAAAAACAAACAACCCTACAAGGCCCACCCCAAGAAACCCGATCCTCCCTCTCGTTCTTCCTCGAGTGGTTATTCTCCTTCGTCTACTACTTCCTCGTCTGACACTGGGCCCCTCGTAAAGCGTCTGCATAAGCCTGTTGGTGTTTGCATCAATGAGCCTTGCGCTGAAGCTTTACCTTCATATTCTGTGTCTAGCTCCGATGAACAAAGCCCTGCCGTGCCTCCTTCTGATCCCCTCATTCCTATTTGCCGTGACGACTTATGATTTTCAAAATTCCATTCTCTACTAGGGATCAAGCTCCTTCGAGAGCGATTCATTGTTTATCTGGCTTTCACCGCTGAGAGACTATCAGAGATCCTCTCCTCTACTCGCTGGCTGAGCTTTTTCGCTTCTCCCACAGTGAATCCCCTCGTGCTTACCCATTTCTGATCAAGCTTTTCTATGCTAACCGCATTCGCGGTGAGTATGCAAACATTGGTGTTATTAACACTGTCGTTCAGGGGACCCACATTCGCCTTGATCCGACTCTCTTAGGGACCATTCTTAGGATTCCCTCCTCTGGCTCCCTTCCTGCTGACATCTCTATTTCAGATGTTAGTGAGTTTGATCAGACTGTCCTCCGAGACATGTTTCGTGAGATCCCCTTTGTTCTTTCTTCTGGAGTTAGGGCAATCATGTTCTCGACGAGGGGTTGGGATGTTCACCTTGTGACGAAGTCCTACATCCTGCCGAAGTATGGATCTTCCGACCAGCCCTCCCAGGAGATCCTTCGGTGTATGTACGCTATCTTTTCTGGCATGTCAGTAAACTTGGCCCGCGTCCTCCTTGATAGGATGGACAAGGTCGAGTTTACTACTGCTTCTTCCCACATTCCTTTTGGCGGTCTCCTTACTCTTGTTTTTCGCTACTTTGGGATTGATTTGACTCCTTACGAGCCTTTGCTTTTTGGTCCTCTTCTAGATGCTTCTGCGAAGTTGAAGTCCTCTTTGGCTCTGCAGTCAGCATCTAAGAAGAGGCAATCTACATCTGCTCCTTCGTCAACCACTGTTCCACCTGCTGACCAGTCATCTACCTCTGCTCCTTCCTCTCATGACATTCTATTTGAGATGGTTTCTGGTTTTTATGAGTTGGCCTTCTTGTCGTTCCAGCTTCAGGGAATGCCTTTCCCTGAGCACCTCAGACGCTTTGTTCCACCTCAGCCTCGTCAGCCTCCTTCGCCTATCATCACTGAGATTATTATGCATCCTGGTGTATCTTCTACTCAGGGTGTTGTTGTTGCAGCTCCTCCTCCTCCAGAGGATGTCTCCATTGACCCAGAGTCTCAGGGGTTCGGGATTGATTTAGCCTCCTCCTCTACTGCTCCTAGGGACACTCACCCTTAGATTTGTTTGGTTTGAGTGTTTGAGTGTCGTCATATGATGTTATTTTGTATGGTGATGGTGTATGGATCATGTATGTATTTTGATCTCTTTGTGTGTGGATATACATGGTACTTGTAGATGCACATGGTGATGTGCATGTATCTGTTCCCTTGTCACATTCACGTGTGTGTGTGTGTGTGTGTGTGTGTGTGTGTGTGTGTGTGTGTGTGTGTGTGTGTGTGTGTGTGTGTGTGTGTGTGTGTGTGTGTGTGTGTGTGAACATGCAGTTTCTTCCTTCTGTTTCACACATTGTATAATTGTCTATCTTATGTGTGTGAATTTTGTGAAATTGTCTCCTTGTATGCTATATTCTCTATGTGATGTGATTTGAGACAATTTTCTTTTTCCTGTGTCTCTCAGTGTTGATCTGGGACTCTCATTCCTCTTATCAACTAAGTTTATAATGTGTTTTGTGAGTTTTTGATTTGTATATCTTTAGACTCTTGTAATTGTTAGTTCTTATTTAGCATGATTGTTGTTGTTATTTTACTCCCACCTTTTGGATAATGCCATAGGGGAGAGAAATAAACAGATTCATAATGAATGTGCTGAGTAAATTCTAATTACACTTGAATCTAAGATTGAAGTTGCCTTAGATTCAGGGGAAGTAAGATATAATGAATATGGATTATAAAATCCTAGATTTCATGGATTCATTTCATTAATGCATATCTTACTCATTTGCTTCATTTGATCTATAGATGCCCTAATATTTATTGACTAACTTGATTAGCATCTTTATAGGAGGAGTAAGTTTTCTTTAAGCATAATTATTTATCTTTTTGTTTATGTTTGTTTGTCATCATCAAAAAGGGGTAGAATGTTGAGTATTGGACTTCTCCCTACTTGGTGCTAATGATGAGCAAACATAAATACTTGTGACTAATCCCCTATTTGCAATTAATCCATTGCCTAAGCATATTATGAAGATCTATTTGCAATGGATGTCACTCAAAGATCAATGAAAGAAAAGGAAGTGGATTGGATGATCATAGATGGTGATTGAAGCACCTAGAACACTTCAAGCTCATGCGGTGGATTGAAGAGAGAGTTCTTCAAATGTAATCTTCTTGTTTCTCTTCTAGTATGTAGCCTAGAAGTAGAACTTTGTTGGAGCACACACACATCTTCATCTCTGTCGTAGGATATCAGTAGATCAACTTTCCTTAGACTCCAATTCATTTCTATCTAGATTGTGCTTGTCATGATTTCAACAGTCGACTACTGAACGATTTACAGACGCCTGTCTCAAAACAGTCGACTGTGTTTTGTTCAACAGTCGCCTGTTATGCACAAACTTTTTCAGTCTAGTTTAGGGCTTCTTAGATTTAACTCATTCAGGCGACTTTTGTACATTGCATAGGTGCCTGTCCAAGAGACAGTCGACTGTATTGTGTCAATCAGTCGCCTGTCTATCCTCAGACCAAATCTATTTCTCAGTTTTGATCTGGCCAGTCGACTATTGGTGGATTTACAGTCGACTGTCCAATGGCACAGTCGACTGTCAATGCTTCAACAGTCGTCTGTCTTTGAGCCTATCTGAAGACTCAACTCTCTGGAAAATGTCAGGGTTTTGACAGTCGTCTGTAGAAGAAATTACAGTCGCCTGTTTTGTTTTACAGTCGACTATCTTCTCTTCATCAGTCGCATGTCCTGTATTCCCAGAATTTTCTCAGATTTCCTCAACTTACCCAGCATACGGCCAGTCACCTGTAGTAGGATTTACATTCGCATGTTGGTTTAACAGTCGACTGTCTACGCCTCCTCAGTTGACTGTCCACGTGGTAAGTTACCGTTATGAATTCTCACCTACCCTCTGTCACTATGCACCAGTCGACTGTGAGTTGTTCAACAGTTGACTGTGAGTTGTTCATTTGTCGACTGTCGCGGGCGCAGATTCTATCCGTTGGGTTTTTCTTCACGGATTTCAAGGGGGTTTGTGGTGATTCAGCTTGAAGGGTTTGAGAAACCTATAAAGAAGCCTCTACCGTTCCATTAAGTGGCCAGAGACTCTTTGATCATCTCTTGCTCAGACATTCAAGCTTTCATTTTGTTAAAGATCAAAGCTCTCAAGATCCAAAAGCCCTAGAATTCCTATCTTTGTTCTCTTGCTCTCCAACCTAGAACAAATGAGAAATCTTCTAGGCATATGGTGCAGTCAAGAGAAAGGGCTTTCCTCTCTTCCAAGAGAGTCTTTCAACACACAACACAATTCTCCTTCATGTTCTACTTCAAGGCATATGTGATTGTAAGTGTTGCTTAATTTCATATTTCATAACTTTCGTTATTTGATTTACTCTCGGTTTGTGAGTGGTTTGCTTGCTCTCAAGTTGCAGGAGTCAAGGACAGTCGAGTGTATTTCGATTTCACTTGTAGGGTTTCTACAACTGGGTTTTTAAGGAAACCTAAAATTAGGGTTCAAACTTGAGTATCCGGTTATTTACCGGGTGGAAGGGACGTAGGATTACCAGGAACAAGTCGGGGAGTGACTTGGGTAATCCGAACCCTTGAAACATCCTTGCATTTGCATTGTTTCATTTTGGGGTTTACTCTTATTCCGCATTATTTGTTGGTTAGGAATTTAATTTGGTGTAACTATCTTTTTAAATTACATAAACACTATTCAACCCCCCTTCTAGTATTTTCCTCATAGCCATGGACCTTACAATTTGCTCCCGAGGAAGACCGAGAGGACAAATGCCACAAATGTGGCATGACTGCACATTGGTCCAGGATCTATCGTACTCCACACCACCTTCTAGATTTGTATCTAGCAAGCCTGAAGTCTACTGCTGAGACAAATCTGGCAGAGGATCAAGTCCAGGCTCCAACTCGGTTCACTACCGAGGACTTCATGAATGATGATCTCCTAGATTGATGCTCTCTTTTTTCTCCTTAGCACAATAAATGTAATAGAAACAATTTCTTTTTACATTATAACTGTTTTTCTAGCAAGTTTTCCTTTTAGAAACTATCATGAATGAACAATATTATTGTGTCTTATGATATTACATTATTTTCTTTAGATGGACTATAAATGCCTAGTGGACAGTGCATCTATGCACACAGTCCTTCGTGATAAAATATTTTTTTTCACAACATTGATATCTATGATGTCACTGTTAATACAATTTCTGGAACATCGAATATAATAGAAGGATCAGGGGAAGCAAATATATTGCTCACAATAATACACAAATTATAATAAAAGATGCTCTATTCTCTCGGACCTCGAATAGAAATCTATTAAGTTTCATGGACATTCACCTGAATGGATACCACCTAGAAACGGTCGAGTCTCTATCATACAAAAATTCGAGCTAAGGAAGCTAATCTAACAAAGCACTAGAAGTGCGCAAAAAGACCACAGTTCTTATTTTGGCATAACCGACTTGGTCATCCTGGATCGGTAATGATGCACCGAATCATATCTCGATCCAGTGGAACAATTTGAAGAACACGAAGATCCTTCAAAAGAGTGAATTTCCTTGTCCTCCTTATTACAGAGGAAAACTAATCATGAGACCATCCCCACTTAAAGTGGACTTGGAGTCTCCTAGCTTACTTGAGAGAATACATGAAGACATTTATAAGCCTATTCACCCCTCAAGTGACCCATTTTGGTACTTTATGATACTGATAAACGCATCTTCAGAAGGGTCATTTGTGTGCCTACTGTCCACCCACTACTTAGCCTTTACAAAACTTCTAGCACAAATAATTAAGGTGCGAGCACATTTCTCAGACAACTAGATTAAGAAAATCTGTCTGTATAATGCTGGGAAATTCACATCACAAGTCTTTCAAGACTAATGCCAAGCAACTTGCATTGAATTTGAACATTCTATAGCTCATGTTCACATCCAAAACGGGTTGGCAGAGTCTCTTATAAAGAGGCTCCAATGAATTGCTTGTCCATTATTGATGCAATCCTAGTTGCCTATGACTGCATGGAGATATGCAATTTTGCATGCTGCATCGCTAATAAGGATAAGACCATCTGGAGGTCAAAAATATTCCCCAATGCAACTTGCATATAGAGCACCACAAAATATCTCTCACTTGAGAGTATTTGGCTGCATAGTTTATATCCCATAGCATTACCACAGCAGAAAAAAATGGATCCAAGTGTTGTCTAGGTATTTATGTAGGGTTTGACTCACACTCGATAATTAGATACCAAAACTCCCCAACTGGGGATGCCTTTAAGGCATGCCTTGAAAACTATGAGTTTGATGAAATTAATTTTCCCAAATGAGGTTTAAATTCTACGAAGCCTGAAGCTTTAGAAACCATTTCATGGGACACTAAGACTTTGTCCCACTTTGATCCGCATACTAATCAATGCGACGATGAGATCCTGAAGATCCTTCACATAAATAACACAGTTCACCAACTACCGGACAAATTTACTGACAACAAGAAGATTGTCAGATCACACCTCCTTGCTGTTAACACGCCATTTAGGATTGACATACCCAAAGATGGATGCAATCCACCAGCAACAGAAGTGGCCGTTCCTCAATTAAAGAGAGGATGACCACCAGGTTCTAAGGATAAATTTCCTTGAAAGAGAAAAACTCCTAGAGAAAAATAAGATGATACTACCACAGGATGCTAAGCTCAGCTCAACAACCTCTCCTCTCATTCATTCCCCAGAAGAGAAAAATATAGGAGAAATATCATTAAACTATGTATGTATTAGGAAGGTATTGGATATAAAAAGCACTGTCGACGACGACGACGACTTTGTGTTCGATATTGCTATTCACGTCACTGAATGCGACGATGATATCGATCAATATTATCATTGGCCAAAATGTAATGAGACAATAGGAGTAAAGCTGAACTCACTCTTGAAACACAATGTATTTGGACCAGTAGTTCCAACACCAAAAGGTGTAAAACCAGTGGGATATCAATGGGTATTCGTTAGAGAAAGAAATGAGAATAATCAGGTCGTACGCTACAAAGCACGTCTTGTAGCTCGGTGTTTTCCCCATTGACCAGGGGTAGATTATGAAGAAAAATATTCCCCGATTATGGATGTGATCACTTTTCGATTTATCATAAGCTTAACAACTAATGAAGGTCTAGATATGCATCTCATGGACGTTGTGACTACATACCTATATGACATTATAGATAAAAATATCAATATGAATTTATAATTGCTTTAAAATACCAACAAAAATAAAAGATAGACCTTGGGACGTCTACTTAATTAAGCTACAATGATCATTATATGGTCTAAAACAATCGAGAAGAATGTGGTATAACAAACTAAGTGAATTCCTTGTACAACAAGGATTCACCAATAACAAAGTCTGCCCTTGCATCTTCGTAAGAGAAAAGGAAACAAGATTTGTTATAATAGCTGTCTACGTAGACGATCTAAATCTCATCGGATCTCTTGGAGAGATATATCAGATATCTTAAAGCCTAACAAAGTCTTTTGAAATGAAAGACCTAGGCAAAACAAAATACTGTCTTGGCTTATAGATAGAACACCTTAGCGGTGGGATCTTGTTACATCAATCCACTTACATACAGAAATTGCGAAAAAATTTCCATATGGACAAATATCATCAGTTGAGTACACCAATGGTTGTCAGATCTTTAGATGTACATAAAGACCCCTTCTGTCTGCTGGAAGAGGAGGAGGAAATACTAGGTGCTGAAGTACATTACCTATGAGTCATCGAAGCACTTCTTTATTTGGAAACTGCACGCGTCCCAATATAGCGTTCACAGTAAACCTACTAGCCAGATACAGTGCAGCAACCAAAAAGCACCACTAGACTAGAGTTAAGCAGCTTCTGCGCTACCTCGAAGGGTTAATTGATCTGGGACTATATTACCAGAAAGGTGTGTCCTCCACTTTGATGGGTTATACATATGCAAGTTACAGATTTGATCCCCACACCCGAAAAGTCACCAACTAGGTTTCGTGTTCACCTACAGAGGGACGACCATCTCCTGGAAATCTGTGAAGAAGACCACAACAGCAACCTCATCTAATCACTCTGAAATCCTGGTAATCCATGAAGCTAGCAGAGAATATTTCTGGCTACTTCAATCATACACCGCATCCTAGTGACGACTGGCCTGAAGACTGATGACCTTGAACCAACGACTATGTTTGAAGACAATACAGGCTGCATAGCTCAACTACGAGTTGGTTATATCAAAGGTGACATGATGAAGCACATCTCTCCCAAGATCTTCTTGACGCATGAACTATAAGAGAAGAAACAGATTGACATACAACAAATTCAATCATGTAACAACTTAGTCGTACTGTTTACTAAAGCACTACATCAATGTACTTTTAGAAAACTTGTAAATGGGATTGAGATAAGACGACTGAGAGATCTACAATCCTGAAGCTTGTACACAACAGGGGGAGTTAAATGTATGGTTTTACTCTTTTTCCCTTAGCTATCGGTTTTCCCATTAGTTTTTGCATAGCCAAAGGTTTTAATAAGGTAACCACATTAACTCTGGATCCAGGAGTATTCACCCCTAGTGATATCTGATGGAAATTGAATTCCACCCAAGTGATTTTGATGATGAGCACACCAACTGAAGCTTAGTGTACTAACTACACTACGATTAAGTGTGCAGATTACGCAGCCTTATACATACTCCAAAGAAGCGCAATCTATACTCACTTAGCAAAGACAAGGACGACCGTTGCTAGATCAATGATGAAGCTCAAAGCTCAAATGTAACAGAAGCTCAAGAGAAGCTCACATCTACAACATCATCAGCTGATCAAGCCTCCGAAGACGTGTCCAAGTCTATAGTGTGTGAGTTGTGTCCTTCTTAGGATTATGTTAAAGCTAAACGTATAGACAACACACACTGTCACGACCCGCTTCCCTGAAATGGAGGCGAGACGTGAAAAGGTCCGCACGGGAGTGGAGCTGTGAAGCCCCAAACCCGATAAGCGTCCACAATACATAAACAGGTCCCTGTAACCACAACAGAATAACAATAATAACACAAGGCGAGAACGAAATAAAATTCCACATCTCACAAATTGTCCAACATCAACAAAAGTCCAACATCCAGAAAAGCCACCAAGCTAAAAGAAAAGAGTCCAAGGCCCAGAACAAGGCCAACAAAAGCGACGACATAACAAGGTATAGGTGCTACGCACCACATAACAAAACAACTGTCTAACAAAAATAAAACACAACGAAGACACTAGGACTGGTCCCCAGTGTCCACGTACTCCCCGTCAAACAGAAGCTCGGGCTCGGCGTCAGCAAACACCTCGTCCTCAACGAGGTACTCAGGCTCAGGATCTAACATGTGTCACCCAAAAGAGTAAAGGGGCACATGTCAGCAAGTCTAAAAGACTTGGGCAAGGAAACTGAAAGTAAGTCAACTAGCAACCTAGCAGTTTAGTATGCATGACATGGCAGTTATAACATGAGTGCACAATTTAAGACATGGCAAGACAATTTGTACAAGAGAACAATTATCGGGACAAGACAAGACAAGAGTAGCCACGCTACTATCAATCTCAATCAATTCACATTGTTGTAGGTGTTTATGCCCTTCGCTGAATGGCATAGCATTTCAGACCGATCGGCACTAAACACATTTCACGTTTCACATTGTTTTGTAGATGTTTACGCCCTTCACTGAATGGCGTAGCATTTCAGACCGATCGGCACTAAACACTACCCCACCCCATAGAGTTTACGCCTTACAATTGCAGTTGTTGATCAAACAGACTCCCAGTTGAATGGCCGCTTAACCCTCACCCCCTATACCCACACGTAATGGAGCCTGGGGCCCCCGCACATTGAACTCAGCTAGTGAGCCTGGGGTTGCCCCGCACATGAGCTCGCATTCTTAGTTCACAATTCAATATATCGAGCGTTGGGGTTAGCAACTCATTATGCTCGCTTCTGGTCACGAGCCAGGAACACAAGTAGTGTAGCGATGCTACACAATCATGGAATCACGTAAGGATGCAATGACATGACATTTTAAATTGCGTACCGTTAATGGAAAGTAAACATGACATGATAATTGTGCAACATGCTAAATGTCGGAACTAGCTTCGTTGTCAAGCTAGTTCCCCAATTTGCGCCTAGGCGAGTATCATTTCGTCGCCTAGCCTCTTTTACGCCTACAACTAGCAAATGGCCTAAACATGGCCTAAACCCTAAGTGGCAAGTTTCACTTGCCTAGCACCGGGGATGACGACCACTTCGTCACACGGATGCCAATCTACGGGGAAATCGCTGTTTTGGGGGAATAATCAACAAACAACATGAATTCTTATTAGGGTTTCATAAAAATATAAATAGGTTAAGAAAACAACGGTAGATCGATTTCTTACCAAGAGGAGACGGAAGAAGCACTCCGGGGAACCCTAGGATCAGCTCTGGAAAAGATTGGAGAAGCTTGGGGAAACTAGGGTTTTGGGGGATTTGGGGATTTTGATGGGTTTTGGTGAGATTTTGGGGAAGATGAGAGGTAGATGGAGCGAATGGATGGTTTGGATGATGGATTTAGGGCTTGGAATGAAGAAATGAAGCTTGGAGGAAAATGGGGGCTGAAGGGGGAAGTTTTTAGGGTTTTGGGTCGTGTTGGAGAAGAAGAAGTCGTTTGGGTTGGGTATAAATAGGTTGAGCTGGCGGCTGCCCAGAAATTAGGGTTTTAACACTGGTTAGTCGGTCAAAGAGCAACCACTGACCGACTAGTTTGGCAACTAGTCGGTCGGTCGACCAACGCAGACCGACTAAGTGCAAACAGTAACTCCTGAACGAAAATAGGATTCCAGAGTTAGTCGGTCCATGAACAAATACTGACCGACTAGTTTAGCATCTAGTCGGTCGATGAAGGTTCTTAGACCGACTAAGAGTAAACAGTAACTGATACAAAAATAGTATGATGAGTTAGTCGGTTCAAGAAGCATTGCTGACCGACTAGTTTGCAACCTAGTCGGTCAACCAACGTTCTTAGACCGACAAACGATAAACAGTAACTCCTGAGAAATTTAGAAAGCTAACTAGTCGGTCCAAGAAGGATTGCCGACCGACTGGATCGTCATCTAGTCGGTCGGTGGCCCTTCTTATGTAACGACCACTTTTCGTTGTACGTTGTTCGTGCACGTGCTTTTGGCCGTGCACGTGTTTGTGAACACTTTCGTGTGATATGCCGTTGTGAACGTCTCTGAGAGTATTACATAGTGGCACTATCTTGGAACGACACTTCTCGAGTCGTTTTTCCACAATTTACACTTACTCGATGAGACGTGACGATTCTCACTCTTGACGGGAGACGTTTCTATTTTTAGTTTCGTCGTCCGACGTCGAATTTGAGATCTGTCTTCTTAGTTAGCTCACATTCGTCGTCACGATCACCCCGATATTTATTTTATAATTTTTGGAGTTTATTTGACCACTTTTATAATTTTTACAAGTTTTATATTATTTTTAATAATTAATTTATAAATTATTTTCGGCCAAATAAAATTTATTTGGGTTTTAAACGTTTTAAAGAATTTTTGAGCCAATTTCCAGCTCATTTGGACCAGGTCAAATCCTAGGATGAGTTGGAGAAGTTTAAATTCAAATTTTAAATCTTTTTGAACTTCTAATCCTATTAGATTTAGCCCTAGACCAAGTCAACCCATCTATACTATATAAGCAACCCCTAGGAAGTCCTATTTTCACAAGAAATTAGCCCTAGCCTCTTCCAAACTCATTTTGGACGTTGCGACGAATCGTCGCAACGTTGCGACGTTCAGCCCCCGCACGACCGAAGAAAACCCCCGCAATCCCCCGCTCCGACCGAGGGCAAGCTCCGCATCCGCCCCGTCCGCACCGCTGCAGCAACCCCCGCCCCGTTCCCCCGCTTGACCGATGGATCCCCTCGGTCTGACCGAGAAGCACAGCCCGCATCGCTGCTTCTCCGCATCCCCGCTCCGCACCAAGCCACCGCTCAGCGCCCGCACCGTTCACCCGCATCTCTCCGTGCCCGACCGGCCCGCATCTCCGCATCGACCGCTGCTCCGCAACGTTGCAGCCGTTGCAACGTTGCAGCGTTGCGCTCCCCGCATCCAACCCGCACGACCGATGGCCTCCCCCGCTCCGACCGAGAGACCCAGCTTCCGCCCGCTGCTGCGACCGACCAAGCGCTGTGCAGCACCCGTTCCCCAGTGTCTGACCGAGCCACACCCCCGCATTTGGCTGTGTACGACCGATGGCCAATCGTCGCAACCCAGCATCCGTCGCACCACTTGCCTCCGTGGGCCCCCAAGTTCTCCAGAGGTATTGTGGGTCCCCCAAAGGCCCCTAGGACCACTGTGGGCCCCACCTAGGTGCTTGCTCTTCAAGGATCCGTCGCGTACGACGTCGTCGCACGTCGTAGCCCGTCGTCGCACGTGCGAGCTTTGGAATCTGGAACCGTCGCTCCGGTTGAAGCTCTGAATTTTCCAGCGAGGAATATATTTTGGAATCAGGACTTGGAGCGCGTTCTATTATTCCAACCCCCGGTGTCGCTACCCGACGCCGGTGTAGCTTTCGCGTCGTGTTGAGGTAACGTTTTGCACCCCTAGGACCCCCAACCCAATTGCATGCTAATCAAGACTAAAAATCAGTATTTTTAAAGTATTTTAAATGTTTTAAATTCACTAATCAAGATTAATAATATGGACTTTAGGCCGGTGGACTTGTGCACGTAGGATAATTGTGATTTTTGGACTCATTGGACGGTGTGCTCAGACGTCGAATTTGCAGGCAAGTGAAACTTGCCAACTCTTGTGTAGGGCCATGTTTTAGGCCACTTCCTTGCTTTTAGCGTAAAAGAGACTAGTCAGTGAAATGATAGCTGGCTAGACGCCTACTTGATCTAGTTTGACAACAAAACTAGATCCGTCACCTAATTGATCTAGCTTGACAACGAAGCTAGATCCAACCCTTAAACTTGTTGTTCATGCATACTAAACTGTCACGTTTACTTTCCTTACCTGTACGCACTTTTAACTGCCATGCATTGCATCTTACATGTCATCCCAGTTGATTGTTGCATCCGTAGCACACGCTACAATACTTGTACTCCTTGAAAACTATTTCCGGGGGAAACGGGCCTCATGTGTTGGTCAAAAGCCAATGCCCGGGTTCCCTGGACCGGCTAGGTGCACCCCTACGCCATACTTGTTTACACACTTCCTGGCTCGTAGACCAGAAGCGGGCCTCATGTGTTGGCCAGAAACCAATGCCCGATACACGTGGAGGGGTAGGGATAAACGGTTACTTGAGCTAGGAGCTGGCCGTGCAGCCACTCTAGCCAAAAGGCGGAATCTCTGTGCACGAGGTGCTTACTTTCATTGCCTTGTACTTGTCTTGTGAATGCCATGCCATGCTCGTACTGTACTTTACTTTACTTTACCTGTTGCACTCATACTTTAAACTGCCGTGTCATCGCATTCATACTAGAACTGCTAGGTTGCTTTACTTTTACCCACTTGTAGTTTCCTTGCACAAGTCTTCCAGACTTGCTGACATGTGCCCCTTGCTCTTTTGGGTGTCACATGTTAGACCTGAGCCAGAGGTCGTTGCTGTGTACGTGATGAGTTGCTGACGCTGAGTCTGAGTCCATGATTGCCCAGGAGGATTTTGGTGGACACCGGTGACCATGCCTTGAGTTTTGTTGAGCTTTAGGCCTTTTGTTAGTTGTTGGTGCGTAGCACCGTTGTTTTGTACTTTATACTTTGTTGGCCATGTTTGGGCCTTTAAACTCTTTTCTTCTCAGCCTGGTGGCTTTTTCTGTGATGTTGAAACTTATTTTATGGATATTCTGATATATCTCTTTTGTCTCATTTAAATATTATTATCTTTGTTTCGTTCGCGTTGCAAGGACCTGCAGTTTAAATTTGATCGACGCTTATCGGACTTGCAGCTTTGTAGCTTCAAGTCTGAGCGGACCTTCTCACGCTTCGCCTCCATATTTTTGGGAAGCGGGGCGTGACAGGTTTTGTTGGTGGCCCATGCAGGTCCAATCTTGCAATTGCGAATTAACGGAACAACGATAATAACGGAATGTCCATTAAATAAATTGCAACATCCGAGTCATAAGCCCTGAGTTTAGTTGTTTTCTTAGGACACTAGGTGATAAGAAGGCTTAGTTAGACGTCTGTGCTTGCTAGTTAGAGGCCCTGACTGTAGTTAAACCCCCCTTCTAGCAATTGATTCAATCGTCGTAGGAGTCACCCTAGCGGTCCTTGTTTACCCCTAACCATATTAGACTTCTAGAACCTCCTTTAGACGTTCGCTTTTGGGCTCATCGATTTCGGACCAAGTTGAACGCAATTCTTTACCGTCTAACCTTTAGAAGTCTTAGCGCCTAGTTCCTAATCTTTAGTTGGTCGACCGTAGGACTTTCCGTAGACCTTCCTGATTCATAACCTAGGCATATGAATGTTTTGATCACCTGACCAATTTCCTTGCCTCGATTCACGAGATCGCCCCATGACGATCGTCGTCAATTTTCAAACCTTTTCGTTACAATCTTGAATCTTCCAAAAGTATCTTTCGATTTCCTCTTTCCCTAGGTTTAAATTTGTTCAAAATCTTAATATACTTATACTTCATACTTCTTCATTGATTTAAATTTTTTTTAAAACGTTTGTCGGAATTTTGAACTCTAGCTTATAATATTTTTCCCAGCCTATGTTTTCGTACTCATGTCGTCTTTTCATATATTAATTTTATTCTGAACCGTACTTTTATTTTGCTCAGTTCGATTTATAATTTTCCCTCTTATTTATGCCATTTGGATAATACTTCGTGTTTACTTTTAATATACTTTTCAAGTCACATGGAATTTCAGATTTCAGCAAGTTGGTTTTTGCTCGTCGTTCTCACTATTTCAGATTTTTGCAAAATTACTATTTTCATAACCTCTTCCTGCTTTAGACCCTCCCTGATTTGATTTTTAAGACTTGCTATTCGATTTCGATAATTCTACTACTAAGTTAATATTATTTTCCGTGCACCATACATACTTTCAAAAATTTTTATATCCGTACCAAACTTGTTGTGCTCGTATATTAAGAACCTTGTGTAACTCTGTTTCTCATTTTTGGCAAACCTTCGTTCTCTAAAAGTAGTTTCAAATTGATCATTTTAAATTTTCCATAGCCTAAAAGTTTTGAAAGCATTAACATGAGTTTAAATTCTTCCGCTACTCGAATTCATTCTTCGACTTTCCAAAACTTTTGACAACATTTTATTAAATTACTGACTGATGGAATTTTCTAAACCATGTCCTTAATATTCGCGTAAATGATTTTACTTCCTTTTAAATTTTTTTAAAAACCAAGAGACCATTTTCTCTTATTATGAATATTCGACTCAAATTTATTTTGAACAACTCGTTTTATCGATCCCTAAATATTTCTTTTCAGACGAGGATTTTAACTTTTGAAGTACAAACAGTTTTCAAACTCCGCGTATTTTAGCTTATGCTATTTACCCTATTTCTTTCCCCCTCTATAAAGCATCACTACATCTCCTTTTTCCCTCAACCTAAACCTCACCTTTGAGTCAATGTTTCGTCCAACCAAGCCGTCTCCTCGTATTCGTCCTATCTGAACTCGTGCTTATCGATCCTTCCCTCGTCTCGCCCTCGATCTCTCTTTATTGCTTAGGCCTTAGGGTCCGTCAATGTCTGTGTCAACCCTTAGTTGTTAGTAGACCCTTGGACCCTTGAGAGGTGTCGTTGTGCACGTACCTAAGTTGTGTACGTGGGCTTGAATGAGTGTACCCCCCATAGTATATTGGTGCTTGCCTATTGTGTGATATATTTATATATATATATATACTCGGAGTTATTCGTGATAGTATGAAGTTGTTGTGTGTTAGTAATTATAGATTTTTGTGTGGATAGCTATACTATACTAGGGATGCCGGTGTATATAAGAGCTAGCGTTGAAATATCTAATGGAATGTATGTAATTAGAGATACTTATAATGGTTGAAATAAAATGATTGGTAAAGCTAGGTATATGCTAGGTGTGATGATAATGTGTGAACCTATAGATAAGTAAGTAGGCCTATTGAGTGATCTATATATTATTACGTGTGAGTATGTGCTCGTAGGTAAATATATATAGTGTTTAGACGTAAGTAGTTATGTTTTGTTGCCTGAGTATATATGTGATATACATATAGTATTAGGGTTATAATTTTGATTGGTATTGTTGCTTTTACGGGATGTTGCATGCGTGCATACCGTGAGGTATACACGACTATTGCACATCTTAATTATGTACGTGTGGATGTGTTAGAATACTAATTATAGGTAGTAGGCTATGGTGTGAATATATAAATATATATGTTACATGTGGGAGACTATACGATGAATACGTATGCATGTATTAGGGAGCGTATTATAATTATACGTATGTTGATGTCTGTATTATTATTATGGTATATAGAATGATTGAACTATGTAAGTATTACCGGACTAAATATTAAGTGTGATTGGTCTATGGAATGTATATGGTTATATTGGTAGACATATATATAAATATTAGAGTGGTATTGGTGTATGTATGAATGTCATGCTACGTATATGGGATATTCTGATATGTGTATTGAGTCTCACTCAAGCTTGAGTGAGTATACTCTAAGTATATTGAATGTATGTTGTAGTTTGAATATAGCAATGCTTGATGTATGTATAGTGATAGGAGTGTTTGTGCCTGGTTGTGCTACGCACATGATTGTGGGTCACTACGCCAGTATATAGTTATAGGTGTTGGTCTTGTGGTATAGCTAATTACTAAGGACTTGCTTGTGCGCTAGCTAAAACTAGGTGTGTATGTGTGCTAGTTATACAATGGCATGATTGGTGTATGTAAATGAAATGTTAGCGTGTATGGGTGTGCACCATGCACGGGTAAGTATGTGCTTAGTTATAGGTATTGATGACTATGGTATATGTGGCGTGTCGTAAATATAGTTATAGGACCGTACGTGATGTGAATATATGGTGAACTATTTGCATGTATTGAATGACTATATATTGTGAAATTATAGTAGTGGTGAATGTATATTAGATATAGTGAACTTGATTTAATAATGGTATGGTGTGACTATATGTGTTGAGATGCTTGGTATTGGATGAATATTAGAGGGTAGTATACCCTTGATGTTTGTGCATAGGTAGCTACATATAGGTAGAGCAATGATTGTAGTTGCTGGTATGAGATCATACCTATATAAGTATCTGAACTATTGTTTGTGAGTAGCAGTTATATAAGGGATGTATGTTTATATACCTGATTGAAATACATGTATGAAGTTGTCGGACTATAATAGGTATAAGTGTATACGTACGTGAATGTATTTATATACGTGTTGGTAGTAATAATGTGTGACTACCTAGTGCATATATGAGCACTTGTAATGACTATACTTGGTTTGAAATATAATGCGACTTGATTTGGGGTAGTTATTAAGAGCGACTAGATGTATTAGAAAGTCCGAGGACGGACTTTATTCTAAGGTGGGAAGAATGTAACGACCACTTTTCGTTGTACGTTGTTCGTGCACGTGCTTTTGGCCGTGCACGTGTTTGTGAACACTTTCGTGTGATATGCCGTTGTGAACGTCTCTGAGAGTATTACATAGTGGCACTATCTTGGAACGACACTTCTCGAGTCGTTTTTCCACAATTTACACTTACTCGATGAGACGTGACGATTCTCACTCTTGACGGGAGACGTTTCTATTTTTAGTTTCGTCGTCCGACGTCGAATTTGAGATCTGTCTTCTTAGTTAGCTCACATTCGTCGTCACGATCACCCCGATATTTATTTTATAATTTTTGGAGTTTATTTGACTACTTTTATAATTTTTACAAGTTTTATATTATTTTTAATAATTAATTTATAAATTATTTTCGGCCAAATAAAATTTATTTGGGTTTTAAACGTTTTAAAGAATTTTTGAGCCAATTTCTAGCTCATTTGGACCAGGTCAAATCCTAGGATGAGTTGGAGAAGTTTAAATTCAAATTTTAAATCTTTTTGAACTTCTAATCCTATTAGATTTAGCCCTAGACCAAGTCAACCCATCTATACTATATAAGCAACCCCTAGGAAGTCCTATTTTCGCAAGAAATTAGCCCTAGCCTCTTCCAAACTCATTTTGGATGTTGCGACGAATCGTCGCAACGTTGCGACGTTCAGCCCCCGCACGACCGAAGAAAACCCCCGCAATCCCCCGCTCCGACCGAGGGCAAGCTCCGCATCCGCCCCGTCCGCACCGCTGCAGCAACCCCCGCCCCGTTCCCCCGCTTGACCGATGGATCCCCTCGGTCTGACCGAGAAGCACAGCCTGCATCGCTGCTTCTCCGCATCCCCGCTCCGCACCAAGCCACCGCTCAGCGCCCGCACCGTTCACCCGCATCTCTCCGTGCCCGACCGGCCCGCATCTCCGCATCGACCGCTGCTCCGCAACGTTGCAGCCGTTGCAACGTTGCAGCGTTGCGCTCCCCGCATCCAACCCGCACGACCGATGGCCTCCCCCGCTCCGACCGAGAGACCCAGCTTCCGCCCGCTGCTGCGACCGACCAAGCGCTGTGCAGCACCAGTTCCCTAGTTTCTGACCGAGCCACACCCCCGCATTTGGCTGTGTACGACCGATGGCCAATCGTCGCAACCCAGCATCCGTCGCACCACTTGCCTCCGTGGGCCCCCCAAGTTCTCCAGAGGTATTGTGGGTCCCCCAAAGGCCCCTAGGACTACTGTGGGCCCCACCTAGGTGCTTGCTCTTCAAGGATCCGTCGCGTACGACGTCATCGCACGTCGTAGCCCGTCGTCGCACGTGCGAGCTTTGGAATCTGGAACCGTCGCTCCGGTTGAAGCTCTGAATTTTCCAGCGAGGAATATATTTTGGAATCAGGACTTGGAGCGCGTTCTATTATTCCAACCCCCGGTGTCGCTACCCGACGCCGGTGTAGCTTTCGCGTCGTGTTGAGGTAACGTTTTGCACCCCTAGGACCCCCAACCCAATTGCATGCTAATCAAGACTAAAAATCAGTATTTTTAAAGTATTTTAAATGTTTTAAATTCACTAATCAAGATTAATAATATGGACTTTAGGCCGGTGGACTTGTGCACGTAGGATAATTGTGATTTTTGGACTCATTGGACGGTGTGCTCAGACGTCGAATTTGCAGGCAAGTGAAACTTGCCAACTCTTGTGTAGGGCCATGTTTTAGGCCACTTCCTTGCTTTTAGCGTAAAAGAGACTAGTCAGTGAAATGATAGCTGGCTAGACGCCTACTTGATCTAGTTTGACAACGAAACTAGATCCGTCACCTAATTGATCTAGCTTGACAACGAAGCTAGATCCAACCCTTAAACTTGTTGTTCATGCATACTAAACTGTCACGTTTACTTTCCTTACCTGTACGCACTTTTAACTGCCATGCATTGCATCTTACATGTCATCCCAGTTGATTGTTGCATCCGTAGCACACGCTACAATACTTGTACTCCTTGAAAACTACTTCCGGGGGAAACTGGCCTCATGTGTTGGTCAAAAGCCAATGCCCGGGTTCCCTGGACCGGCTAGGTGCACCCCTACGCCATACTTGTTTACACACTTCCTGGCTCGTGGACCAGAAGCGGGCCTCATGTGTTGGCCAGAAACCAATGCCCGATACACGTGGAGGGGTAGGGATAAACGGTTACTTGAGCTAGGAGCTGGCCGTGCAGCCACTCTAGCCAAAAGGCGGAATCTCTGTGCACGAGGTGCTTACTTTCATTGCCTTGTACTTGTCTTGTGAATGCCATGCCATGCTCGTACTGTACTTTACTTTACTTTACCTGTTGCACTCATACTTTAAACTGCCGTGTCATCGCATTCATACTAGAACTGCTAGGTTGCTTTACTTTTACCCACTTGTAGTTTCCTTGCACAAGTCTCCCAGACTTGCTGACATGTGCCCCTTGCTCTTTTGGGTGTCACATGTTAGACCTGAGCCAGAGGTCGTTGCTGTGTACGTGATGAGTTGCTGACGCTGAGTCTGAGTCCATGATTGCCCATGAGGATTTTGGTGGACACCGGTGACCATGCCTTGAGTTTTGTTGAGCTTTAGGCCTTTTGTTAGTTGTTGGTGCGTAGCACCGTTGTTTTGTACTTTATACTTTGTTAGCCATGTTTGGGCCTTTAAACTCTTTTCTTCTCAGCCTGGTGGCTTTTTCTGTGATGTTGAAACTTATTTTATGGATATTCTGAGATATCTCTTTTGTCTCATTTAAATATTATTATCTTTGTTTCGTTCGCGTTGCAAGGACCTGCAGTTTAAATTTGATCGACGCTTATCGGACTTGCAGCTTTGTAGCTTCAAGTCTGAGCGGACCTTCTCACGCTTCGCCTCCATATTTTTGGGAAGCGGGGCGTGACATCTTACACCGGCTAATGAGCACCAAAAGTTCCGATACGGAGCGCGGGGCTCCGGGATCGATTCCTAAGACTCCTAGGCTTGATCTAATAGTTAGATACGAGCGTTATGAAGTCCGTCACGAGTGACACACTTCGAAATCGACAATCCTAAGGAAGAAGCGAGAAAATACGACGAATCGATCGAAAATGAAATCTACGGAGACGAAAACCACACAAGAGGAGAAAATCCACCAAAACATATATTATATTATATTATATCCAGATACAAGAAAAACAGTCGTTACATCCTCCCCAACTTAAGAAAAATTCCGTCCTCGGAATTTCCAAAAACTCACGAGTCCGGAAACAAAAGTGGGAAACGCTCTCGCATCTCATCCTCATTCTCCCAAGTAGACTCTCCAGGTGAACCGTGTCGCCACATCACCCTCACAAGATTGACAATCTTGTTCCGAAGCGATTTCTGACGCCTGTCCAGGATTTGCACTGGATGCTGGTCATACGTCATATCGGGGCGAACGGTAATCTCCGAAAAATCCACCGCATGAGACGGATCGCTAATGTATCGACGAAGCTGTGACACATGGAAAACATTGTGAACTCCTTCCAAAGATGGCGGCAAGGCCAAGCGATAAGCTACCTCGCCAACCCTCTCCAAAACGTCAAACGGTCCAATGTATCGCGTGCTCAACTTTCCACGCTTCCCGAAACGAATCACACCACGATTCGGGGAAATCTTCAAGAACACATGGTCGCCCGGCTGAAACTCCAAAGGACGACGTTTAGCATCCGCCCAATGCTTAAAATGGTCCTGAGCAATTCTCAACCTCTCCCGAATATTCCTGACGATATCCACGGCCTCCACGATCATCTCAGGTCCCAACAACTCCCGATCACCAACGTCATCCCAACTTAATGGCGATCGACATTTCCTCCCATAAAGTGCGGCGAAAGGCGCCATGCCAATACTCGCCTGGAAGCTGTTGTTGTAAGAGAACTCCACCAAATGTAGATGGTCCTCCCACGAACCCTTGAAATCCAACATGCACGCCCTCAGCATGTCTTCCAAAATCTAAATCGTCCTCTCGGACTGGCCATCCGTCTGCGGATGGTACGCCGTGCTGAAACTCAGACGCGTACCCAAGCTCTTCTGCAAACTCTGCCAGAACTGAGATGTGAACCTCTTGTCTCTGTCAGACACGATACTCACGGGGACTCCATGAAGTCGCACAACCTCCTGCACGATTCATGTTACATCACTATCCAAACTAAGAAAAGGAAATAAAACGGAGAGTAAAAGAATTTTACCTCCATATATCTCCTTGCTAGCGCCTCAGTGGACTGTCCCACTCGGAACGGAATAAAGTGCGCAGATTTGGTCAATCGATCTACGACCACCCAAATCGCGTCATTCTGCTTCGGACTCCGAGGTAGTCCAGTCACGAAATTCATAGTGATGTGTTGCCACTTCCACTCCGGAATCGGAAGCGGTTGTAGCAACCCGGCCGTACGCTGATGCTCCGCCTTCACTTACTGGCAAACCAAGCACTTGGCTACACTCCGAGCCATGCTCCTCTTCATACCATGCCACCAATAACTCAGACGAAGATCCTGGTACATCTTGGTGCCACCAGGATGCACAGAATACGGCGAACTGTGTGCCTCCACCATCAGCTCCTCTCTGATATCCCCAGCTGGCACACACAACCTGGCTCCAAACCTCAGCGAGCCATCCTCATGAATCAAAAAGTCAGTCCGCAGACCGGCTTCCACCTGCTCCCGAATCTTCACCAGCTTCAGATCCTCAGCCTGGCCAGCCTTAATCCGATCCACGATCGTCGACTGTACCTGCATGTACATCAACGAAGAAGCCTCCCCAGGAAGAACAATCTCCACACCAGACTCGCAAAAATCCTGATGCAATCTCCACTGCGAGGTCAAAATCATCACCGCTGGCAGCCTACTCAAAGCATCCGGAACCACATTCACCTTGCCAGGGTGATACTGCAAATCAATCTCATAATCCGCCATAAGCTCCAACCATCGACGCTGTCGCATGTTGAGCTCCTTCTGAGTGAAAATGTACTTCAAGCTTTTGTGATCGGTGAAAATCTTCACTTTCTCACTCAGCAAGAAGTGCCTCCAAATCTTAAGAGCAAACAGAATGGCAGCCAACTCCAAATCATGCGTCGGGTAATTCTTCTCATGAACCTTAAGCTGACGTGACGCATACGCCACAACATGCCCGTGCTGATGCAACACACAACCGAGACCCTTGCCAGAAGCATCGCAAAAGATCTCAAATCCGCCGCTGCGATCAGGCACAACCAGAATAGGGGCAGTCGTCAACCTCTCCTTCAGAATACCAAAAGCACCCTCACAATCACCCGACCAAACAAAAGCAACATCCTTCCGCGTCAACCTGGTCATCGGCTCAGCAATACGAGAAAAGTCCTTAATGAATCGCCGATAATAACCAGCAAGTCCAAGAAAACTCCGAATCTCAGACGCAGACGACGGAACAGGCCACTCCCTGATGGCCCGGATCTTCTCGGGATCCACTGAAATACCATCTCCAGTCACCACATGCCCGAGAAAAGCAACTCTATCCAGCCAAAACTCGCACTTCGAAAACTTAGCATACAACCGATGCTTCCTCAAAATCTCCAACACCGTCCTTAAGTGCGAGGCATGATCTTCCTCCGACTTCGAATAGATCAGAATGTCGTCAATAAAGATAACGACAAACGTATCCAAAAAGTCGTAGAAAATCAGGTTCATCAGATTCATGAAAACTGCGAGCGCGTTAGTTACGCCGAAAGGCATAACCACGAACTCATAGTGTCCATACTTCGTCCTGAACGCTGTCTTCAGAACATCTCCCTTCTTCACCTTCAACTGATGGTAACCACTCCTCAAATCCAATTTAGAAAACACCCTCGAACCTCCAAGCTGATCAAAAATATCATCGATGCGAGGCAACGGGCATTTATTCTTAATGGTCACCGCATTCAACTCCCGATAGTCCACGCACATGCGACGCGAACCGTCCTTCTTCTTAACCAACAACACCGGTGCTCCCCACGGAGACACGCTAGGATTAATATAACCCTTCAGCAAAAGCTCATCCAACTGCTTCCGCAACTCTTCCAATTATGCAGGTGCCATACGATACGGCGCCTTCGAAATCGGCTGCGCACCTGGAACAAGATCGATAGAAAATTCCAAGGCCCGATCAGGTGGCAAACCAGACATCTCTTCGGGGAAGACGTCGCCAAAATCTCGCACCACAGCTGGCCACTCCAGCTCCATCTGCATAGCCACAGCCTCCACCGGCCTGGCCCGAAATCTGACAGGACCAAGCGAACTGCTACCACGACTGAACTCAAATACTGGATGTCCGGGAATCTCGAACACCACCTTCTTCCTCCGACAGTCGATCGTAGCATAGAAGCTCGCAAGCCAATCCATCCCAAGAACTGCATCATAGTTGATGATGTCGTGGACGATGAAATCAGCGAAAAGCTCATGTCCACAGACCACCAACGAGCAAGAATTGCAACCACGATGCACCGAGACCACGCCATTCCCTGTAACGATATTCCAACTCTTGGGAAGAGGGGACGTCGACAAGGAATGCCTCTCCACGAAGCTCCGAGAAATAATGCACATCGATGCACCAGAGTCGAAGAGGACTCGTGCAGGAAATGTGCAAACCAAAACCACACCTAACAAGCAATTAACAATCAAACCCTAGTCTAGCAAACAACCATGTTCAAGCGAACAACATAATCTAACAATCAAAACCGGCTAGGAAAGTAACAGCTAGATTGAGGATTACCTGCGATAACCTCATCCATAGCCGCGCTCTCCGCAGCGGTCATCAGAAAAGCCTGGCTCCTCGGCGGAACAGCCTGCCGAAAAGCCTGCCCCTGCGGAACAAGAGCTGCTCCACGACCAGCAGGAACAGACGCTCGCTGCTGCAACGGCTGAGCTGCAACAGGAGCCCTCCGCAGCTGACCCGCATGCCGACAATCCTTCGCGACATGGGAAGCATCACTACAAACCAGACACTGGCCCAAAAACTTCCGACACTGATCCTTAACGTGGCCAGGCTTGCCGCAGAAATGGCAAATCTTCAGAATAGGCCCTCCTGGCCTCTTGAACTGAGCGAACTGATTAGGCCTGAATCCAGGTCTAACCACAGCTCTCGCCTGCTCCACAGGCCTCTTCCCAGCACCAACAACAGACCCCTTCCTCTGGTTCACGAGCAGCTCCTGCCTCTTGGCAGCGACCAGAACCTTCTGATAAGACTCCCGGTCAGAGGAGGTCGCAAAACTCTGGAGCTCCGAAGCAAGCCCCTGCAGGAACCTCTGAGCCTTCTCCTCAGCGTCCTGCACCATCTTTGGTGCAAACCGACTTAGCCTTATGAACTCTTGGTGATACATGTCCACCGACGAGTTCCCTTGCTTCAAATCGATAAAACGCTGCAGCATCTCCTCCCTGGCAGCTTTCGGGAAGAACTCACCATCAAATCTAGCCTTGAAGGTAGCCCAAGCTATCGGCTCCACCAACAACTTCTCTTCCGCATCCCACCAATTCTGAGCATTATCCTTGAGTTGCCTCTTCGCCAAATCAACCCATCCAGCCGGGGTGATCTTGGCCATCTTCAGATTGTCCTCGATGTTCCGAATCCACTCATCGGCAGCCAGAGGACCCTCAGAACCATCAAAATACGCGGGACCCAGTTCCCGAAATTGCTTCGCTCCTGGCTCAGAGCGAGGGGCATCCGGAAGAGCCCTGGCAGCTCGAGCAAGTGGAGCATTCTGGACTTGCAGAAGCACGCCCTGTTGCACTTGCATCATCTGGAGCATCATCCGCATCATCTCACCGCTGGTGGGTTCCCGCTCAGACTCCTCATCATGAGGGACCGCGCCACTACCCCCACCACGGGTGAAACGTCTTCCTGCCATCTAGTGACACAGAAAACGAATCAGATTAGACTCATAGCTTATGACTCGGACGTCGAACTTAATTTATTGGACATTCTAATATTATTATCGATATTCCAAAAATCGCAGTTACAGAAGGACCTGCATGGGCCACCACTAAAACCTGTCACGACCCACTTCCCTGAAATGGAGGCGAGACGTGAAAAAGTCCGCACGGGAGTGGAGCTGTGAAGCCCCAAACCTGATAAGCGTCCACAATACATAAACAGGTCCCTGTAACCACAACAGAATAACAATAATAACACAAGGCGAGAACGAAATAAAATTCCACATCTCACAAATTGTCCAACATCAACAAAAGTCCAACATCCAGAAAAGCCACCAGGCTAAAAGAAAAGAGTCCAAGGCCCAGAACAAGGCCAACAAAAGCGACGACATAACAAGGTATAGGTGCTACGCACCACATAACAAAACAACTGTCTAACAAAAATAAAACACAACGAAGACACTAGGACTGGTCCCCAGTGTCCACGTACTCCCCGTCAAACACAAGCTCGGGCTCGGCGTCAGCAAACACCTCGTCCTCAACGAGGTACTCAGGCTCAGGATCTAACATGTGTCACCCAAAAGAGTAAAGGGGCACATGTCAGCAAGTCTAAAAGACTTGGGCAAGGAAACTGAAAGTAAGGCAACTAGCAACCTAGCAGTTTAGTATGCATGACATGGCAGTTATAACATGAGTGCACAATTTAAGACATGGCAAGACAATTTGTACAAGAGAACAATTATTGGGACAAGACAAGACAAGAGTAGCCACACTACTATCAATCTCAATCAATTCACATTGTTGTAGGTGTTTATGCCCTTTGCTGAATGGCATAGCATTTTAGACCGATCGGCACTAAACACATTTCACGTTTCACGTTGTTTTGTAGATGTTTACGCCCTTCGCTGAATGGTGTAGCATTTCAGACCGATCGGCACTAAACACTACCCCACCCCAAAGAGTTTACGCCTTACAACTGCAGTTGTTGATCAAACAGACTCCCAGTTGAATGGCCGCTTAACCCTCACCCCCTATACCCACACGTAATGGAGCCTGGGGCCCCCGCACATTGAACTCAGCTAGTGAGCATGGGGTTGCCCCGCACATGAGCTCGCATTCTTAGTTCACAATTCAATATATCGAGCGTTGGGGTTAGCAACTCATTATGCTCGCTTCTGGTCACGAGCCAGGAACACAAGTAGTGTAGCGATGCTACGCAATCACGGAATCACTTAAGGATGCAATGACATGACATTTTAAATTGCGTACCGTTAATGGAAAGTAAATATGACATGGTAATTGTGCAACATGCTAAATGTCGGAACTAGCTTCGTTGTCAAGCTAGTTCCCCAATTTGCGCCTAGGCGAGTATCATTTCGTCGCCTAGCCTCTTTTACGCCTACAACTAGCAAATGGCCTAAACATGGCCTAAACCCTAAGTGGCAAGTTTCACTTGCCTAGCACCGGGGATGACGACCACTTCGTCACACGGATGCCAATCTACGGGGAAATCGCTGTTTTGGGGGAACAATCAACAAACAACATGAATTCTTATTAGGGTTTCATAAAAATATAAATAGGTTAAGAAAACAACGGTAGATCGATTTCTTACCAAGAGGAGACGGAAGAAGCACTCCGGGGAACCCTAGGATCAGATCTGGAAAAGATTGGAGAAGCTTGGGGAACTAGGGTTTTGGGGGATTTGGGGATTTTGATGGGTTTTGGTGAGATTTTGGGGAAGATGAGAGGTAGATGGAGCGAATGGATGGTTTGGATGATGGATTTAGGGCTTGGAATGAAGAAATGAAGCTTGGAGGAAAATGGGGGCTGAAGGGGGAAGTTTTTAGGGTTTTGGGTCGTGTTGGAGAAGAAGAAGTCGTTTGGGTTGGGTATAAATAGGTTGAGCTGGCGGCTACCCAGAAATTAGGGTTTTAACACTGGTTAGTCGGTCAAAGAGCAACCACTGACCGACTAGTTTGGCAACTAGTCGGTCGGTCGACCAACGCAGACCGACTAAGTGCAAACAGTAACTCCTGAACGAAAATAGGATTCCAGAGTTAGTCGGTCCATGAACAAATACTGACCGACTAGTTCAGCATCTAGTCGGTCGATGAACGTTCTTAGACCGACTAAGAGTAAACAATAACTGATACAAAAATAGTATGATGAGTTAGTCGGTTCAAGAAGCATTGCTGACCGACTAGTTTGCAACCTAGTCGGTCAACCAACGTTCTTAGACCGACTAACGATAAACAGTAACTCCTGAGAAATTTAGAAATCTAACTAGTCGGTCCAAGAAGGATTGCCGACCGACTGGATCGTCATCTAGTCGGTCGGTGGCCCTTCTTACACCGGCTAATGAGCACCAAAAGTTCCGATACGGAGCGCGGGGCTCCGGGATCGATTCCTAAGACTCCTAGGCTTGATCTAATAGTTAGATACGACCGTTATGAAGTCCGTCACGAGTGACACACTTCGAAATCGACAATCCTAAGGAAGAAGCGAGAAAATACGACGAATCAATCGAAAATGAAATCTACGGAGACGAAAACCACACAAGAGGAGAAAATCCACCAAAACATATATTATATTATATTATATCCAAATACAAGAAAAGCAGTCGTTACACACACACACACAAATGATATCGAAGTTAAACATTTTAAATACTTTTAAAATTATTTTCAAAGTTACTGAGAGCTTTTGCTAGTCGCTTTGCATTTTCGTAGTGAAACTCCATTACACCATGGAGCTAACTACATGACCTACTAGCCGTGTCTCAGAAGAAACTCCTCTCGGAGTCGACTACTAAGGAGTGGGAGTCGACTACCCGCTGAGAATTAATTTCTCCTGAAAATACTAGGAGTCGATTACCAATCCCAGGGAGTCGACTACCAGCTTTCAAAATTTGACGTTTGACCTGACTCTTGACATATCTCTAATTTATTGTTCCCATGATTTTCGGGGCAAAAGTCAAATGAATTTGAATTTTGACTTCTTCATTTTCACCGATAAATAGAGGACTATTTCTTTGAGAGAGAACATAACTCTTGAAATCAAAATTCTCTTGCGCAAAAGTTCTAAACGTTCTCAAATTCTCAGCTCTCATTTTCTCTTAGCCAAATCTGTTTTTACATTCTTGATTTTGTATTTCATTGAGATATTATTTTCTGAAGATCGATTTTTATTTGGCTATTTGTTTTCAAAATCCATATTATTTATTCTCTGATTTTATTTAAAGGGATTTTGAAAAACATTTTGATTTAGACACAAAGACTTCATTCGTATCTTTGTGTGATCTAAAATCTCATTCTATCAAGCCACTAATGCACATAGTTGTCTATTAATATTGGCTATAAAATTTGGGTGTAAATCCAATATCCACCAAACATTGTGGTGAGTTGGATATCGATTTTATTTTGTGTTTGCGCTTTGTTGTAAGGATGTTGGAAACCCTAGACAAGTCTAGGTGTTGCTGTTGGAAATCCTGGTTAAGGCTAGGTTGTTGGAAATCCTAACAAGTGAAGTTAGGTGCATGTATTTGCTAAGGCAAATAGTGGAAATCATGTACTGGATTGGTCGGGGACGGGACGTACCCAAGGTTGTGGGGAACCAGGATAAAACTCTTTGTGTTTGCGTTTGCACTCTCTGTGATTGTTTATTTGTTTGTTGAATATTATTCTTGTAACTCATTTATAATATATTGCAAAGATCAATTTTTGTATCTGCTTTTCTCTTATACTTCTGTGCAATTTTATATATCTTCATTAAGTATTTCATTTACTCAGCTGTGCTTAATTTCCCTCTGGGAGTCGACTACTGTTCATAGGGAGTCGACTACCAGAAGATTTTTATCTCTGATTTGATTTTGAAGATTGATTAAGTTGATTAAGAACCAAGCATAGATCACTCTACTTGGTTTCTTAGGCAACATTAGAAGGCTTTAAATTGTGCTAATATACTAAGAACGAAAAAGTTTAATTTATACAACACTATTCAACCCCCCTTCTAGTGTTGTTTGCCATCCACAGGATCCAACACTTGGTATCAAAGCAAGGCTTTAAAGGTTATGTTGTCAACATCTTTCCATTCTGAAGGACTTAATACCTTGCGACCACCACTGTTCAACAGAACGAACTATGCTAGCTGGAAGATTCGAATGAAGACTCACCTAGAGTCATTGGACATCGAAGCATGGACCGTCACTAAAATTCCGTACATCGCACCCACCGAAGTTGAATTTGGGAAGTGGTCAGCCGACGACAAGAAGAGAGCAAATCTTAATGCAAAGGCAATGAACGCACTATTTTGCGCTGTAACAGGAAATGAATTCAATCGAGTCTTCCAATGCGAGACATCACATCAAATATGGCACACCCTTCAGGTAAGTCACGAGGGAACAGAAAAGGTAAAAGAATCCCGCATAAATGTTCTACATTCTAAATTAGAATCTTTTAAAATGGAAGAAGGAGAGAGTATCACTGATGTGAATACTCATTTTACTAACATTACAAATGAGCTCGCAGGATTAGGAAAGAAACTTTCCGAATTTGAGCAGGTGCTGAAAATACTGAGATCTCTCCGACCCGAATGGAAGGGAAAGATAACGGCCATTCGAGAAGCTCATAACGTAAAGGATCTTACCATCGAAGAACTAATGAAAAATCTCATGGCGTATGAGATTGAACTTGAAGAAGATAAGAAGATAGAAGAAAAACCAAAGAAGAAGAATATCACTTTTAAATCAAGAAGAAGATTCCGACTACACGGACAAAGAAGACCATATTGCCTTCATCTCAAAGAACTTTAAAGAGTTCATCACAAGTAAGTATGGTAAACGCTCTTTTAGACCTTCTAACGGTATTATTTGTTTTGGTTGCAATAAACTAGGACACGTCAAAAGAGACTGTCCGTTGGAAAGAAACAATCGTGATTCCAGAGATCGTGGGAAGAACCGAGATAGCAATGAAAAGAGAAACAATGGAAGAAACAAATTTCGACGACCAAAGAAGGAAGCTTACGCAGCTTTCGACCAGAGCGACGATTCCTCATCCGATGAATCCTCAGCAGACGACAATGATGAAAGAAGAGAAACAACACACATGTGCTTCATGGCTTCCACATCTTCTAAGGTAAGTTTGCATCATGATTTATCTAGTGATAATGATTCGTCATCAAGCGATGATGAAGACATGGACTATAGGGGAGCATATAAGGAGCTATGCAAAATGCATGAAAAGCTCATAAAAGAACATAGAAGAACACTTAGGAATATTAAAAAGGATGTTAAAGAAAAAGAAGAAATCATTAACGAGAATAGTCTTCTCAAAGAAAAGAATGATTCTTTGCAAAAAGACATTCTTTCTGTAAATGAAAAAGTTGAAAATTTGAATAATCTTCTCGTATATGTCAAAAATAAATACGACGCTACGATGAAAATTATTGAAAATTTCAACAAAGGAAAAGGAAAGCTAGATAGTTTAATAGATAACCAAAAAGCCTCATCTAGCAAAACCGGACTCGGAAATGATTCACATCATACCAAGAAACGGGTTAAGCAGACTAGGATGCATCATTCTAATAATTTTCTGAGCACCTGGATACCGAAGAACTTGTCCGATCAAAGAAAAGGTACGCTACAGACTTAATTCAGCAAGTTCATTTAAGAAAAAATTATAAATATATCTTTCATGAAGGAACTAAATCATACTGGGTTTGGCTTCCTAGAGACTAACCCTCAGGACTCAAAAGCTAAGAGTACCATAAACGTCTACCTTTCAGGTACTCTAAGGAAACGAAGAGGAGAAACAAGATCCAAAGCTTAATAACTGCATCAGCATCAAAAATTTTTTTCCTATGCAAAAATATATGCTTAACATGTTTAAATGATTAAATAATTGTTAATCTCTTTATGTATAATTATAAATCTTTGTGTTACATTTATAAAACACTTTTTGTTCTGAAACGCACTCAATCTTGGACCAAAACCCCTCGGGATGAGAAAACAACTCAGCCCAGTAGGGAGTCGACTACCTACATGAGGGAGTCGACCACCAGCGACTGTGCGGATTTCTGGGTTTGGTTTTCTTGCTTTTTTTTCTAACTCCTATTGGGTTCCATTGAGTTAATGGGTTTGCATCCAAAGGCAACTTAAAACCAATAAGCCAAAAATTGATCTCAACCACCCATCTTTTGATCCAAAGGCTCCTACCATTCATCTCTTTCACCTCTTTGTTAAAAACCCCCCATAGTAAAATTCGAGGGTAGCCGACTTCCCCATTCTCTCATCCTCTTGAAAATTTTCTCTTGGCACTTGGAGCTCTCTTGATCATCTACCTCCTTTCATCATTTGGTTTCATCATTCTCTCAAGTTCACTCAAAGTAAAATCTCTCCTCATCAACCTCTACTTCACTTTTTATATATCCTTGCATATCTAGTTTCGTAAATAACTTTTTACTCTATCTAGATGCCTTTCAAGAAAATGGCTTCAAAAAAGAGGAAGATCACAAGTGAATCCATCACTGAGAAAAAAACCATCTTGCCTTATCTATTTAGAAGCACTACCTATGAACACTTTGTTAAAATTTCCAAGAAACCTATTCTCCATGAAAGATACGTAAAACTTGATCATATCGAAAATTATGGTATTGACAGCATTCTAGAATTTCAAAATTTGGCAAACCTATTTTCAGCTGAAAACATGTATTTCTGCTATCCCAGACTGGTGCATCTTTTCTATGCCAATATGGATTATGACCTTGCTAAGAGTAGGTTTATCACCAAAGTGCTTGATGCTAAACTTGCCATAACCGTAAAATCTCTAGAAGAAGCCCTAGGAATTCCGTACACTGGTGTGTTATAGATAATATAGAGTTGACTGATGAAAATATTTTGGAGAGAACGTATTTGCCTGGAAAACATTTCCAAACAAAACTTCCTTGTAGCGATCTTCGCTATCCAGGAAGAATCCTCGCAAATATATTGTCCTACAATATAACCCAAAAATCTGGAAGTCACTCTGCACTATCTGAGAAACAGGCTATGTGCATCTATGCAATGCTAGGGAATATTCATGTCAATTGGGCCAAAGTCATCATGGACTCTATCCTTGCATCTGCTTCTTCTGACCGACCTTCATCTACCCCTGCCCACAGCCATTATCTTACCATCCTGTTTATTGGCTATAATGTGCCCCTAGACAATGAAACCACAATTCTGGATCCAACACGCATCTTTGATGTTCATGCTCTCGGTAGGATGAATATCCATAGAGAAGTTGATTAGAACATCCCTGAAGAGAAGCTTGCTGCTGAAGGAGGATCATCATCCTCAAGGAAGGGTAAGAAACCAATTGTTGCAGGTTCTGATGAAGAAGAATAAGTAGAAGAAAAAGATAGCGAAGAAGAAGACGACGAGGAAACACCAGCCTACATCATTGAACTTCAAGATATGCTCTTGAAGATAATTGGAAAGCTGAAGATATCCTAAGAAAGAGGTTTTGAAGACCTCAACAAGAAAGTAGACGATCTCAAGGAATTCGTGGTGAAGAGCAACAAGATGACCGAAGAGACACTTGGCATGATCCTTGGCGAGATCAAGGAATTAAAGAAGAACGGCGATCATCCTTGATTTCATAAACAATGGTTTTTTTTAAAAAAAATCAATGATTTCAAAACTTCTGGTCTGTAATAACTATACTATGGTGTGATGCTTAATACTCTTATATTACTATGCTTATGGATGAACTTATCTGATATATTCTGCTAAACATTGGTTGATCATATGCTAACATATTCTTTGCAGGAATGGTAATTGAATTCCTCTCTGTCAAAATTCTTATTACAACTTGGATGATTCATTTGTTGGAATAATATGTCATTTTTTTGTTGATGACAAGGGGGAGAAAAGTATACGAATGTAAAATGAATGTATTTGTTTTGCTAACGGCTTCAATGCAGGGGAGAACCGCATCAATGTAGGGGGGTAATTTTATTTTCATGTCATATTAGTATGTCAACTTACTTCATTTTTTATTTGGGTGTCATCATCAAAAAGGGGGAGAGTGATGGAAATTGAATTCCACCCTAAGTGATTTTGATGATGAGCACACCAAATGAAACTTAGTGTACTAACTACACTACGATTAAGTGTGTAGATTACGCAGCCTTATACATACTCTAAAGAAGCACAATCTATACTCATTTAGCAAAGACAAGGACGACCGTTGCTAGATCAATGATGAAGCTCAAAGCTCAAATGGAACGGAAGCTCAAGAGAAGCTCACATCTACATCATCATCAGTTGATCAAGCCTCTGAAGACGTGTCCTAGTCTACAATGTGTGAGTTGTGTCCTGCTTAGGGTTATGTTAAAGCCAAACATATAGACGACACACACAAAAATGATTTCGAAGTTAAACATTTTAAATACTTTTAAAATTATTTTCAAAATTACTGAGATCTTTTGCTAGTAGCTTTGCATTTTCGTAGTGAAACTTCATTACACCATGGAGCTAACTACATGACCTACTAGCCGTGTCTCAGAAGAAGCTCCTCTCGGAGTCGACTACCAAGTAGTGGGAGTCGACTACCCGCTGAGAATTAATTTCTCCTGAAACACACTAGGAGTCGACTACCAATCCCAGGGAGTCGACTACCAGCTGTCAAAATTTGACGTTTGACCTGACTTTTGACATAACTCTAATTTATTGTTCCCATGATTTTCGGGGCAAAAGTCAAATGAATTTGAATTTTGAATTCTTCATTTTCACCTATAAATAGAGGACTATTTCTTTGAGAGAGAACACAACTCTTGAAATCAAAATTCTCTTGCGCAAAAGTTCTAAACGTTCTCAAATTCTCAGTTCTAATTTTCTCTTAGCCAAATCTATTTTTACATTCTTGATCTTGTATTTCATTGAGATATTATTTTCTGAAGATCGATTTTTATTTGGCTATTTGTTTTCAAAATTCATATTATTTATTCTCCGATTTTATTTAAAGGGATTTTGAAAAACATTTTGATTAAGATCACAAAGACTTTGTTCGTATCTTTGTGTGATCTAAAATCTCATTCTATCAAGCCACTAATGTACATAGTTGTCTATTAATATTGGATATAGAATTTGGGTGTAAATCCAATCCCCACCAAACATTGTGGTGAGTTAGATATCGATTTTATTTTGTGTTTGCCCTTTGTTGATGGTGTTGAAAACCCTAGACAAGTCTTGGTGTTGCTGTTGGAAATCCTGGTTAAGGCTTGGTTGTTGGAAATCCTTACAAGTGAAGTTAGGTGCTTGTATTTGCTAAGGCAAATAGTGGAAATCTCGTACCGGATTGGTCGGGGACTGGACGTATCCAAGGTTGTGGGGAACCAGGATAAAAATCTTTGTGTTTGCGTTTGCACTCTCTGTGATTGTTTAACTGTTTGTTGAATATTATTCTTGTAACTCATTTATAAATAATGCAAAGATCGATTTTTGTATCTGCTTTTCTCTTATACTTCTGTGCAATTATATATATATTCATTAAGTATTTCATTTACTCAGCTGTGCTTAATTTCCCTCTGGGAGTCGACTACTGTTCATAGGAAGTCGACTACCAGAAGATTTTTATCTCTGATTTGATTTTGAAGATTGATTAAGTTGATTAAGAACCAAGCGTAGATCACTCTACTTGGTTTCTTAGGCAACATTAGAAGGCTTTAAATTGTGATAATCTATTAAGAACGAAAAAGTTTATTTTATACACCACTATTCAACCCCCCTTCTAGTGTTGTTTGTCATCCACAAGATCCAACAATATCCACAGACCAAAGGAAATTAAGGAGATTTGTACTCTTTTGCCTTAGCTATTGGTTTTCCCATTGGGGTTTTCCATAGCCAAAGGTTTTAACGAGGCAAATCCTCCTAACTTAGGATCTAGAAGTATCCAAATCCATGTGATACTAATAAGCATAATGAATTTTGAAGTATTCATATGTCAAGCTTACAATGATGGATGGATAAGGGGAAGTGTTATGAATGAGCTTTTGGAGGCCCATATGAGGCCCATGTAGGACTATGTATCCAACACTATGTAACCCTAACTCTATAAATTCAAGGCTCTAGGCTCCGTAGCCACCATCTTTCCAATATGAAACCATTATTTCACATTTGAAATGTGGTTGCTTTCTTACTAATATACTCTTGATAAATTTTGATTTGCGGTATTACTAGTCATTTGTCCAGTGGATTCGATCCTGGTCTCTTAGGTATTACTTATTCGATCTCATATTCTTAGGAGTAGCGCTAACATTTTTTAAGATGAGTCAAGTTTTTAAATGGGTGGTTGAGTTGCTTTTTATATAAAAAAGAAAAGAAAATAGAGAAATAGAGAAAAAGAATAAGATGCATCGTTCTCTTGAGTTTTATTGAGTAGCCAAGTCTTTGTGCCTCATGAAGCATTGTAGATTCGCGTCGAATGATGAACAATAGGGAGTGCATTATAAAAAAACTTAGATTAGGAGTAGGAGTAGATTGGAGTAGGTTTTTCTTTTCTCTTCTTTTTTGGAGCACATGTATTATTGAAGACCTTGGATTTGTAACATTATGAGATAAGTACTCTATTCTCTTTATTATATTTTTCTATGTGTTCTCGTGTGATCTAGGTGATGAATTCTCTGATGTATATGTTGTAGATTTTATCTATGGCATAGGTTGAACCATATTGGGAGATTGAATGTGGATTGAATTATTTGTTTAGTCTTTGAATTGTCGAATTAGGGTTTTGCCTTGGATATTTTATTAGAAATATTTACTATCTATGTTGCCAATGATAGTTAGGCATAGATTAGAGCCTCTAGGCATTGAGAAGACTTTTATCCATGACAGTGGCATGAAGGATGGTTGAAGAATATTATTATGCGTCATGCACCTGTCATATGACGATGACCAACGATAGTTGGCGTTGCCACACAATGGGTAGTCTGATCATAGCATCACGACAATGGAGGTATGTATCGAGATCAAAGATGACAACCTCACCCTAGGATTAATTCAACACTAGACGAAAGAGTTCAATTTCATATTCAACCAGCAGTAGAGGGGATACCTAGCCTAGAGCATTTCTTTTATCTTTATTCACCTTTTTTATTAAAATACCCACGTAGCTAACCATAACCTAGGATTGGCTAGTACTCGGTCAGACAACCTCCTTGTGGATCTACTCGTAAGTGCTACAACTACACCGTGTGTTTGCGGGATAAATAATAAAACTGACACATTAGCTACCAATTGTAGGACTTATAGCTATGAGGAAAAAACACTAAGAGGGTGAATAGTATTTTATGTTAAATAAAAAGGAATTTACGCTAATTAAAACCCTCAATACCAACAATGTGAAATTAATTAAATAAACGCAATAATATAGAAAATTCACAATGCAAACACATGATATGTTGGGAAAAATGTGCCCTCGATGCCAATTATTTATAATTGGGACATCTTGTTTAAAATAATAGTATGCTATTTGGTTATATTTATCTAAGTGTAATTATAAATGTTTCTCTGCATTTCATACTTAGATAAAGTCCTGAGAGTTAGTGCGAGGTTGAACATGTATTGAGATGAGGATCATGAGCATAAGTGTTTCGACCATTTGTTGCATAAGTCTAAAACTATTTGTACTCATAGATGCATTGAGAAAGGACATCGATGCATCAGATAGACTATTGTGTGCTCTTTCTTCAACATGTGATGGTGGCGATGATATTATAATCGTTTGATTTGGGAAAATCAGAGATAAAACACAGGTGCTCATTGGATAATAAGTTCACTGAATGACCCAACGAGAGCTGCTACATGAGTATCACAAAAAAAGCCGTCAATGATACATCTCAAGTGATGATAGCAAACTGGTCCTTTGACTTGAGGTCATTGTATGAGCCTGTGTGTGTACGGTGTAAGTTAGATCTCTGAACTATCTTCAAGGCAGTGCCTATGGAAAGGTCTTAGGTTGTGGGCACTTGAAGCATACGAGGGGAGTAATAGCCAAGATAGGATTTGTCACTCCCATATATGGGGAGTTAGTGGCGCAGAATCATTCGGTCCTTAGCGAAAATCCTTGGCTGAGGTGTGTTGGATATGATCCAACAAAGATAAGCTAAGACTGAATGATACTAATCGATTACGACACTATTTGGGGTTGACCATCAACCATCCCCTAGGCTTCGCAGTGGTATAGTGTTGATGAATGGATTAAAACTGTAAAATTCATCACTGACATAGCCAAGGATAGTCCTGACAATGTTTATGTCAATGGGCAGACCACATAATGATGATACCAAATTAAGGATGATAACTACTGCTCGTGGTCACTGTCTTCAGGGGCTATGAGTCGCACTTATAGTAGGGTCAGGCTGTAGGGTTTCATTTTGGATGAGATCCCCATACAAGTAATAAGAGGAATATGTATATGATGCATGGGAATTAAAATGGTCGAAAGTAGTTGTGAAGAGGATTTCAGTCACATATGATGTAGCATGAAAATCTATCCATTCAAAAGCATAGAAAAGCCAAAATGAGGTCTGGGACACCATTGCCTGAGCCCGAGCATAGCCTCAGGCTAGCCCAAGCCGGCTAGCCTGAGTTTAACTCGGGCTAATCCCATAAAAAGGACTCAGGTGCACCTAGGCTTTAAACTAGTTGTGCCTGGGGGCCAGCCCAGGGGCTAGGCGAGTGACTGGGCTCATCCCATAGGCTGGGCCGCTGGCGCATGCCATCGCCTGACCCAGGCAATAAGTCGGGTGACTGCCCTAACCTGGAAACCGTGCCCAAACTTAGCGGGCACCCAACCCGGGCTTGATCAAACGTCTGGGTGGGGCCTGCAGTGGGGCCACTTGCTGTACAGTCTGCAGACTATTCTGGTGCAGTTTTTTGCGATTTTCTGGACATGTTTAAAGGGTCAAACGACCTCGAAATTGGGTGTTGTTTATTTCTATGTGATATATATTTGAAGCTCTTCAAAATTATATAGCATTTTGATTCATGGAATTAATGAAGAGGGATAATCAATTACTCAAAATTTATTCCTTAAAAGGGAAAAAACTTAAGATAATTAGGATTCTAATTTTTAGTACCACATCGGATGTGATACCAATTTCATGGCTCAGCACACCCTATTAATGTGATGCTCCTCTTCTTCCTTAATTTATACCAAGCCTAGATCAAGAGAGCTCTTCCTAATTAAGTGAGCAAACCTAAATCTAAAGGAGGCCAAAATTTTCTTCTTTTTCCTCTTTATTTCCTATTTCAGGTTCTAGCAAAATTTGAAGGGAATTCAGATTTGATCCAAAGCTTGAGGCAGGGGTTCTAGCCAAGGTGAAACTATTTGGAGAAAGTGATCTCTTCTTGACAAGTCGTTGCATCGCTTCGGTACATCGTCTTAAGGAATAGTTTTTGCGATTGCAAAAACTTAAGGTATATTCTTCAAACTTTATTCTAATAGCAGAATATTTTAAAACTTTATTTGCGAGTCGGTTTGCCTCTCTCCTTAGATAATAATGATCCTACAAAGGGTTTTAACTATTTTATTCTATAGGGCATTTTAATAAAAATGCAATTTTTATGTTTTCTTTTCTTTCGCTGCTTCCCACATCTGTTATATCTTGGGCTAGATGATGGGAAAATCCCTATGGAAGCATGTTCAAAACCCAACATTGGTAGCAGAGCTTATTGAAGCTTGAGTATGTATTCTCGGGTTATGAGCTGACCCAAAGTAATTGCTCTTACCGTACTAAGTCATGATAAGATGGGGATCACATGATGGGTTGGGCATTGTCGACGTGCATGCATAAAACAAGTTCGTCAAGGATCATGTGATGGGTCTAAGGCACCATGTGATGGGCTCTAAAGGTGTTACAATGATATCAGAGTAATATCAACATTGGTATTAGAGCCAGGTTTTCCGTGGATATGATTTTTCTACAATTTATAACATGCATGCGTATGATGTTTGTACTTCTGTTGTGACATGAAGCTCTGTACGTGTTAATTTTATTATGTAATTTATAGTTCCTACGAGTACTGATTTTTTATTAATTTTGGCCTCCTTTTTATACGTTCATTTTTCAAAGGAAATGACCTTTTGCAAATGTATAGAAAATTTAGGATGCGATGCTACTTGAAGGTGCTAAGGATATGAGATACATGGAGTTGAGATGGGCCAAAGAGGCGCTTTGTAAGGTGTTGCTATGTGGTGTCCATCCAACTTGGATCACGGGGGTTCCTTAGTTAATTATGGTGTATTAGAGAGCTTACATGCATTCTGTGTTGATTGTAATTTATTTTCATGTGATAGTAAATTGCAATATTTTTCGGACTTTACGACGTGACATATAATTTTATATAGAAGGTCTTCCCGTCGTTCTACCATAGTTAGCTGACCTATGCTGATGACGTGGTCCTGTAGCCTTGTGCAATAATTAAAAGTAATTTTCATTTTTCGAAAATTGCTTTCGAAAATTAGACTTCCTTTCTGTTAAATGATAATTGTGTGGAACATCCGTGATCCGATGATTCATAAAATGTTAGTTTTAGGAATCACTTAAAATTAGGATTAACTAATTTGAAAGAAAACATAAACATATCAATGAAGCATATTTTGATAATTGGCATTCTTAAGGTATCCACAAACCGATGTCTAGAATTATTTGGTGTCTAGGACTGGATCACCCTAGTAGGGCTCGCCCTTGTTAGGGATAAGTGATCCTAACCTGGCCAAACCAGTCTTGTCATGTTCAACTGGATCAACATAGAACTCCAATTATCACTAAGGCAATCATTGAAAATATCTAGTCAATTACGTTAATGACCCTTTTCAGGATTAGCCGTAGACCTCCTTGCTTTTAGAATTTGGCAACTGGGGTTTAATGTTATAGTTTTTGGGAAAACTTAAGCTATTGCATGGTTATCTTTTGAGAAACAATTCCATTATATGTATGATGTAGTTTAGCCGAACCCAAACTGTCGTGTCGTGAACACAACCGAGCGCTGGTATACGTTAGGACTATACAAGAAAGCAAGGGTTCGACTAGATTAGTCTTTATGATCAGTTGGGCACACTAAAGATCATAAGTCTTTATGATCAGTTGGGCACACTCAAGATCATAAGTGGCTAGGGGTAAAAACTGATAAGGGAATCACATATGATGTGATTGACGAGGAGTCGTCTATCGATCGTAGAGTCAAGAAACTTGTTGAGCACACTCAAGGTTGTGAAACTCATGGTGGTTGGATCTATTTCCCACTAAATATCACTATTCGTTTAATCTTTATGGGTTGAGATGATCGCTAAATTAGTGGGAGGGTATAGTTAGATAAAAACCAATCTAACTATATTTAAAAATTATGAACACATGTGAAATTTAGGTGTTCTATTCCTTGCAGCAATGTTCCAAACTTAAGCTCATTTTAGACAAGAATAGGCTCACTGGTAATAACTATGAAGACTGGATCAACACTATCAAACTTACACTTTCTTTTGAAAGTATTAATTATGTCCTCAAAGACTCCATCCCAAAAGAACTACCTAAAGGGGCCAAAGATGAGATTGTTGAATGTTATAAGCAATGGATCCTAGATGACAAAAAAGCTCGATGCCTCACACTAGCCTCTATGGACAATGAGCTCCAAAGTCGGTACGTACTTATGGATGTTCGTAACATTTTCCTCAATACAAAATAGTTGTACGTGAAATCATCTCGGGCCAGCTTTGTGTAAATTGTTTAACACGAAGATAAGTGGGGGTGCGGTGCAAGACAATGTGCTTAATATGATTGCATACATAGAGGATATTGTATATCATGGTTTCGTGGTGTATAATGAATTATCATACCCCAAAGTTTGCCCCGTTCAGAAATAATTTTATTATGAATAAAATTGAGGTTGAACTTCCTAAACTCCTCAACATGATTCGAAAATTAATGAAGGGCTTGAAGGACAAGTCTCATAAACTTGGCTATCGGCTCTTCTTCTTCCTCCAAGCCCAAGGGCAAAGGAAAGAAGAAGAAGGCACTTTAACCAACGAAGCAATCGAGAAGGGTAAAAGAATTGTTGTTTTAGACCCATTTTATTCATCTTTTTCTGCCACTTTCACCCATCACTTTTCTCATTTATTCCATATCATTCTCGCTATTTCTCCCGTTTTTACAAATTTTTATAAGTTTGATGCTTTGGTATGCATTTTGTTTATTTCTAGGAATCCATGCTTAAACGATGTTAACATATGATTCATGGAGCTTGAGAGAGATAACAACGAAGTTTAGCATGAATCAGAACTAAAGGATGGAAGATATGGGCTAAGGAGCAGACTGCACGACCGTGCGTGCAAATGCATGGTCGTGTTATATCCTAGGGCCAATGGAAGAAGCTACAGCAGCATCCACACGGTCGTGATAACTTTCTACACGGTCGTGCTTAATTCCTTGCAGCGAGGCAGTCAGCTCACTTGTCACGACCCGCTTCCCTAAAATGGAGGTGAGGCGTGACGAGGCCCGCTCAGGCATGAAGCTGTGAGTTTTCAGCCTGTAAAGCGTCTGGAATAAACACACAGATCCCTGTAATGTGACATGGAACAAAAATAACAATAATAGAAAGAGACTAATAATAATAAATTATAAATCTCTAGTCCAGATAATATTCCAACAACCAGAAAAGCCACCAGGCTAACAAAAGAGTGCAAAAGAAAAGGCCCATCATGGCCAACAAGAAACAACTAACAAAATGGTGCTACTCACCGACAAACAACAACGACAAACAAAGAACTGCGGAGAGAACTAAGATTGGTCACCGGTGTCCTCGTACTCCACGTCAGCAACAGAATCAGGCACGAACTCCACGAACTCGTCGCCCTCAACCATGGACTCTGGCTCAGCAACTAACATGCGACACCCAAAGAGAAGGGGCACATGTCAGCAAAGTCTACAAGACTTTGTGCAAGGAAACTAAAAGGAGGTAAAAGCAAACTAGCAATTCTAAAGTATGCATGACATGGCAGTTAAAGTAAGAGTGCAACAAGTATAGTAAAAAGGTACAAGCATGGCATGGATGTCAAGTTTACAAGGAACATTCACAAGGACTAGTACAAGTAAAGTAAGCACGTCGTGCACAGAGATTCCGCCCTTTGGCTAGAGAGGCTATACGGGCCAACTCTTACGCTCAAGTGACCGTTTATCCCTACCCCTCCACGTGTATCGAGCCAGGGCCTTACCCCCGAACATGGAATGCTCGCTTCTGGATCATGAGCCCGGAAGTGTTTTAACAAGTATGGCGTAGGGTTATGCCCGCTCAGCTGTTGGATATGGACGACATAAATACACCCATGAGGGGATGTATGAGGGTATACGGACCTCAGATGTCGCGTGCACGAAGGCGTGAAGGTAACCTTTTCTCGTGTGAAAAGGACCACTCGATAAGTGGAAAAAGCCACTCGATAAGTGGAAAACGCCACTTTATAAGTGCAAAATGGCACTTGATAAGTGGATAAAGAAGAAGATAAATGAATGTGCTAATATAGGCTAATAAGCTTATAATTGGTTATTTCCTACAATAACCACCCCTAAAGCCTATAAATAGGACCCAAGGATAAGGCATTCATTCACACTTTCCATGCCATAAGTTTGCATAAGGCATCTTATGTTCTTCTTCTCCCTTCCATTAAAATCCTCTTCTAGTTAGAGATTTAGGCGGTGAAACTCTGCTTTGATCCTCCGTGACGAAGTATCGACCGTTGTGGCGAATCCGAGGGTGAAGTTCCGAGATTACCGTGTCGCGTACGCAAGCGTAAGTCTCAACTTCATTTATCGATCCTAACGTTGTTTTGACAGGATCCCACATTGGTATTAGAGCCATACGGATTCGCTCCGATCAGACCGTCGCCCCGTCGAAACTATGAACGAGTCGTTGTCTTTTTCACGAATGGGTGTCCTACCATTATGGATATGGTAGGAACGCTTCGTGACGGAGAGAACGCAGCGGTTGTTTTTTTCACGTTAGGGTCTCCTACCATTACGAATATGGCAGGAACTCTCCGTGATGGGAAGAACCGACCGTTCATATCGTCAAAATCGCTCTCTTCATGGATGCTGAGTCTCCATTCATAGGGAATGTGCGCTCTCTTCATGTGGAGCGTGTAGTTTACGAATTTTTGAAGTGGGTTCTTTTTTTTGGCACACGGCCATTGGAGGATAACTACTTCCTCGACGAACGGGTGTTTCACCGGAGAAGAAGATGGTGGTTATTCCCATCGGGGAAGATGAATTTTGGTGCATGAAATCAATAGCCAAATGGGCAATGGAGGCAATGCATTCCCCCTCCCCATGCGGAGGGGGTTGGCTACGGCCAATGACAACGAACACCACCACGGCCACCCCCTCCGGTGGGGGTGTGCGGCCAACCCCGTGAATGGGGGAGGCCGGCCATGGCCCAATGGCCAAGGCCGGCCAAGGCCAAAATGGCCATGGCCGGCCATGGTCGGCCTCTGGCCGAGGCCAGGCCAGAGTGGCCTGGCCGGCCTCTGGCCGAGGCCAGGCCAGGCCTCTGGCCGAGGCCAGGCCAGGCCTCTGGCCGAGGCCAGACCAGGCCTCTGGCCGAGGCCAGGCCAGGCCAGAGTGACCAGGCCGGCCTATGGCCGAGGCCAGGCCAGTGGCCTGGCCGGCACTGGCAGTGGCCAGTACTGCCACTGGCCGGCCCTAGGCCAGCCTCGGCCAGGGCAGAGGCCCTGGCCGGGGGTGGAGGGTGCCAGAACTCTTGGTCGGCATTGGTCGACCAATTCGGGTTTATTGGTCGACCAATTTTGCCAGAGGCCTTGACAATGGTTTCGGCCCCGACAACCTACAAGCCTAGCCCATACGGGGCCGACGGCAGTCGTCTGCGACAAAAATTCTCCAATAAGGGGGAAAACGCCTGGATCCATACGGGAGCCGGCGACGATAGTTTGCAGAAAAATCCCCAAAAGGGGGATCCAACCTTGGCACGGCAACGGCCTAAACCCGGCAATGGCCAGGGATTGCCAAATATTTCACTAGTATCATAAGGATACTATGTTGAAATTTTTTTTTTGAAAATACGTTTTCATACGTTTTGAAAAATACGTTTTCAAAAAACGCTTTTCCGCTGCAAAGTACTATAAGAGTACTTTTATTTGATAAAGTGATGGGGAAATACTGAAAGTTACTCTAGATGGTGATTGGAAACGTAATGACCTTTCCGATTCTAGGGTAACATCTTCAGTATTTTTCGAAAGTAACTTATCAAATTATAAATTTCGTTTCAAGTGGGAGTTGAAATTAGAACTATCCAAATGGGATATTCTATTATCACTTCAAATGGGAATTATATTTTAAGAATTTTTCAATGCAATGTTTTTTGATCAAACCTTCGGTTTTGTGTCTTTTGCAGCATTTTAAAAGTAAAATGTCTTCCGCTTCAAAGAATATCGTCGCTGAGTTAAACAACGGTGAAAAACTCAACGACGATAATTACAAACTTTGGTCCATCAAGATACAATACGTTTTAGAGGAGCAAGAAGTGCTCGAAACTCTAAAGAACGTAATGATTGAACCCGAGTTAGGCACTACGTCCCAACACAGACGAGACAAGGAAGCTTTTGATGCTTGGTCTCGGAAGAACAAGATAGCACGCATTACGTTATTAAGAAGTATGGCTGATGACATAATGCGCATCTTCCGAGAACATGACCTAGCCATGAATATATGGTCCAAGATAGAAGAGAAGTTCGGTGGCACATCGGTGTCCAAACTTCGCACCTTAACTATAAGGTTCGATTCATATAAGAAACGTCCAGATCATTCCATGGGGAAACATCTGCGACATATGGCGAATCTTATCTCGGAATTAAAGGACGCAGGTCATGTGCTCACTGATGAGGAACAAATCCAAGCAGTTATACGTTCCCTACCAAATGGGTGGGACCAAATGAAGATGCATCTCACTCACAATGAGAGTATCAAGAACTTCAGCGACGTTTCAAAGCACCTCGAATTAGAGGAAGAGCAGCTTGCGGCTGCCAAGCCAAGTGCAGAAGTGCACATGGTTTCTAGTTCCTCACATGGGGGAAAGAAACGGAAAGATCGTTCGAAGTTCACAAATGAACGTAAAAAGCAACCTGAGTCTACCAAGAAACCCAAACATAGGGGTGGGCACAAGAAATGGCACAAGAAGAAAGACTTGAAGAAGATCAAGTGCTTCAAGTGCAACAAGCTTGGTCACTATGCTCGTTCGTGTACGAGTGGAGGCGACGAGGTAACTTGTAAATATACTAGTTACATATGTGTTTCTAGTTCAATATTTCTTGTGAAATCTAATCCATTTTGGATAATTGATTCAGGTGCCACCGACCACATAGCCAGGGACAGACGGTCCTTCGTGGAGTATCACCAGATACCCCAAGGAACGAAGTGGATCTATGTAGGAAACAAGACTCGTGTTGAAGTGAAAGGCGTTGGGACTTGCAAGCTAGTCTTGGACAACGGCCGCACTCTCCTACTTCATGATGTTCTCTTCGCTCCAGATATTTGAAGGAATATAATTTCTGTGGTCGTGTTAATGGGTCTTGGCTATAACTGGTTTTTTCATGATTGTAATGTGGACTTAAGTTGTAATAATACTCTTATTGGTACTGGGTTTGTATTTAAAGGATTTATTGTAATGAGTACAATGTATGATTCCTCGTGTAATGAAAATTTCCTTATTGCAAATTCTAAGACTTATGAGTCTGATGTGATTTATTGGCACACAAGGCTTGGTCATATTGGGCTAACGCGTATGGATAGACTTGCCAAACGTGGCCTTCTATCCAGTGTTTCAAAGGTTGAAATGTCGACCTGCGAACATTGCCTAGTGGGGAAATCTTGTCGCAAGCCGTTTGGAACCGGCACAAGGGTCGAGGTTCCATTACAGCTTATCCATTTGGACATATGTGGTCCGATGAATGGCAAGACAAGACGCGGGAAGTCCTATTTCATCACTTTTATTGATGATTTCACCCGATTCGGACATATCTATTTGATATCCCACAAAAGTGAAGCATTGGCTTGCTTTAAAAACTATATGAGTTTAGTGGAGAATCAATTAGATCGCAAGATTAAGGACTTGCGAACCGATAGGGGCGGTGAATATCAATCAACAAGTTTTAAGGAACTTTGTGATGAAAAAGGCATAGTACATCTGGTAACTATGCCTTATACTCCTCAACAAAACGGTGTTGCAGAAAGGAGAAATAGGACTTTAATGGAAATGGTCTGTTCAATGATGGCGCAAGCTAACTTGCCAATCACCTTTTGGGGTGATGCATTATTGACGGACGCTTTCATTTTAAACCGCGTACCCTCGAAATCAGTTAGCTCCACTCCTTATGAGTTGTGGAACCAAAGGTCTCCTGATCTAAACATTTTGAAACCTTGGGGTTGTGCATCCTACGCACATATTTCCTCCCATAAGTATGGCAAACTTGGGCCAAGGGGAAGGAAATGTATCTTTATACGATACGCAGAAAACTCCAAAGGTTATGTTTTTGTTAGTCAGGAAGACAATGGTGGGCTAATTGAGTTTGAGTCGAGGGATGTCACTTTCTTGGAAAACGAGTTTCCAAGAAAGGGAGAGATAAGTCAGGACTTATCTCTATTTGAGATTTATGATCAAGAAGGATTACCTCATTCGAGTGGGAGAATTCTTGGTGAAAACGAAAATACGTTTCAACCTTCACTAATGGATTATGCGAATGACGATTATCCTATTCCATACGGGAATAATGATCCAAGTGGGAGCAATTCTAACGACATTCCAAGTGGTAATGATATTAGAATTGATCTAAATTCAAGTCAACAAGGACTTGAAGAATCTCAAATACGACGTAGTAGTCGTACAAGGTTGGCTCCTCTAAGATTTGAGGATGAATTTCCGCAAACCTTTATGACTTTACTACAAGAAGATGACGAGCCTGCTACTTTCAAACAGGCCGTATCTTGCCCTGCTTAAGACAAATGGATGGAAGCGATGCAAGAGGAGTTAGAATCCATGAAAGTTAACCAAGTCTGTGACTTAGTTGACTTACCCAGAGGACGTAGAGCTATTGGGAACAAATGGGTTCTCAAGATCAAGCATAAGGCTGATGGCTCTATTGACAGATATAAAGCTCGCCTTGTCGCGAAAGGTTTTACGCAACAGGAAGGGATAGACTACGAAGAGACCTTCTCACCTGTTGTTCGTTTTACCTCAATTCGCCTGATTCTGGCAATGGTAGCTTGCTTAGACCTCGAATTACATCAAATGGATGTAAAGACTGCCTTTCTCAATGGAGAATTAGACGAGGAGATCTATATGGAACAACCAACAGGGTTTGTAAAAGAAGGAAACGAACATAAGGTTTGTAAACTTCTTAAATCCATATATGGTCTTAAACAATCCTCGAGGCAATGGTATATACGATTTCAAGAGGTTGTCTTATCAAATGGATTTTCCATGCTTGATGAAGATAACTGTGTATATATCAAGAGGAATAAGAACAAGTATGTTATTATGTCTCTATATGTAGATGACATTTTAATAGCCGGAAATGACAAGGGCTTTGTGATGATATCAAGGCTTGGCTTTCATCAGTTTTTGAGATGAAAGACATGGGAGAAGCCGCATACATCCTTGGAGTTAAGATTTCAAGAAATCGTTCGAAGAAACTTCTTTCTCTTTCACAGGAGACTTATATAAAGAAGGTTCTAGAACGATTTAATATGCAGGACTGCAAGTCCATTGATACTCCTATAAGCAAAAGCGATAATTTATGTCTGAAATCATGTCCTAAGAACCAAAAGGAGAAAGAGATTATGGAAAAAGTTCCATATTCCACTGCAGTTAGTAGTCTTATGTACGCTATGATGTGTACAAGACCGGACATCTGTTTTGCCGTTGGAATGGTAAGTCGTTACCAATCCAACCCAGGGCAAGTACACTGGAAAGCGGTTAAGAGGATAATGCGGCATATCAAAGGAACTGCAGACTTTGCTTTATGCTATCAAGGAGATGCCTTGAGGCTCGAAGGCTACACTGATGCTGATTGGGCGGGTGATCTCGATGAGCGACGATCGACCTCAGGATATGTTTTTCTAGTCGGATCTGGTGCAATATCCTGGAGTAGCAAGAAACAATCCTGCATCGCACTTTCAACTATGGAAGCCGATTTTGTAGCATTTAGCATGGCAGTCGAAGAGGCTGTTTGGCTTAGGAAATTCTTAGACAGGTTAATTGATGCAAGTGACTCAGGTGCTGTACCTATACACAGCGACAGTCAAGCATCTATAGCTTATGTCAAAGATCCTAAATTTCATTGTAAGACCAAACACATTGATATCCGCTACAAATTTGCAAAAGACTATGATAAGACCAAGAAGGTGGACATAAGGTACATATCTACGCATGAGATGATAGCGGATCCGCTCACGAAGGCGATCCCCAGAGATGTGTTTTACAAACACTTATCATCCCAAGGATTGCGTAAGAGCTGAGTTGTACCAATGTAAATTCCCATGTCTGTAAATGATCAAATTTAATAAAAGAATATGTTCTTTTTCAAACATTGCATATGAATTTCTTGAGAAATGTTTGTATACATTTTTGAAATCTCAGTTATATTTTCTAGTATGTCGTACAGATTGAGGTTGGCTCTCTCACATGAGCAACCGCCTTATTCTATCAGACGGATAGAATAGAGATGAGACCTGTTTAAAGTCAAAATCATCAGACGGATGATTTAGAGTCATGACTTAAACAAAATGGTCGCATGAAAGATCTGCATCATATGGATGCTTACAGAAGATCTAAGAGGATTTTGAAATCCTATCTGTCTAAATGCGGGATGTGAGTCCAAAGGATTATTTGAATAGAAAAAGGGACTCAAAGTTAGACATTGTGGAGTCTGATCTTCATCCTTACAACATCATTGAGACATACACTCCCTGGGAAAGGAGCGATGTAGTAATACGTATTCATACTACGTATGCATTTTTGACCATTGGGTTAGAATAGTAAATAAGTTTACTATTCTGTGAGACCCAAAGACCACATGGGTCTTAACTCATTACCCTTATGGATGCTAATTGGTTCCTTAAGATTTAACTGGGTGATTGCTATCTTAGCATGTTGCTTATGGACTATGATTAATTCGGTCCGGCGGGGCATGTTAGAAAAGCGAGTCAAGTCAAGATCAAAAGGATCGCAAGAAGAGAAAGATTTATTTCATATTCACATTTGGACTTTAGAGATTCAAAGCTGGCCAGCCAATTGTAATCCAGATGGGATTCAATTGTTGAATATAAAGTATAAGAAATGTGAAGAAATAATCTAGGGTAAAGCATGCGTTGATCTACTCAACTTTGCACCTCGAGGAGTGTTGTGTATCTCTAACAAGTGCACAACAACGGACTCTATGCGTATGACGGTCACACGGCCTATTTCTCGGTATGATAAACAGAAGAGTTAGAGGAAAATAAGTTTCCTTACAATCCCCTCAAGTGTGAGTGGGAGATGTTGGATATGGACGACATAAATACACCCATGAGGGGATGTATGAGGGTATACGGACCTCAGATGTCGCGTGCACGAAGGCGTGCGCGAAGGGAACCTTTTCTCGTGTGAAAAGGACCACTCGATAAGTGGAAAAAGCCACTCGATAAGTGGAAAAAGCCACTTTATAAGTGCAAAATGGCACTTGATAAGTGGATAAAGAAGAAGATAAATGAATGTGCTAATATAGGCTAATAAGCTTATAATTGGTTATTTCCTACAATAACCACCCCTAAAGCCTATAAATATGACCCAAGGGTAAGGCATTTATTCACACTTTCCATGCCATAAGTTTGCATAAGGCATCTTATGTTCTTCTTCTCCCTTCCATTAAAATCCTCTTCTAGTTAGAGATTTAGGCGGTGAAACTCTGCATCGATCCTCCGTGACGAAGTATCGACCGTTGTGGCGAATCCGAGGGTGAAGTTCCGAGATTACCGTGTCGCGTACGCAAGCATAGGTCTCAACTTCATTTATCGATCCTAACATTGTTTTGACAGGATCCCACAATAGCAGGTGCCTAGCCAGAAACACGGAAACACGGATTGTACATGTATTTGGTAGCGTGTGCTACGATGCAACATACAAATCAAATGGCATGTAAGAATGCAATGCATGGCAGATATTCAATTTAGATTACGTACCGTTAAAGAAATTAAATGTGACAGGCAAATGCATGGCATGCCATGACAAAAGGCAATTCTAGCTCCGTTGTCGAGCTAGAACTTGGAATTTGCGCCTAGACCGCTATCATTTCACGGTCTAGTCTCTTTCACACTAAAAGCAAGGAATTGGCCTAAAGCATGGCCTAAACAAGGGTTGGCAAGTTTCACTTGCCTGGTACCGAAGTTTGTTGATCGACGAGAGTTGCCACACAAATCGCTACTCTACGGGGAAATGGGTTCGCTGTTATGGTCAAAGCAGAGAATCAGAATTGTATGATTTAATCCGGTTTTGCATTGGAAACCTATAACGTCTAGCAATCCATTTTTTATTAGGTTTTCTAATTTACAGTGTGGGTTATGGGAAGATTTAAAGGTAGAACACTAACCGTATACGAAGCGGAAGAATCGACGATCCAATACGCCTACGAATCTACAGGTAGGAGAGGATCTCGACGTATCCGGATTGCCGTCGCCAAATCGGATCTAGCACGGCAATCGGAAGAAGCGATCTGGGAAGGAGTTGCGGTTGAAAGGATCTCCTGCGGCTGCTATATAATGGATCTGGAGAATGGAGAATATGGGGAAAACTGGAGCAAAAGGGAAATTGTGGGGGTTTAGGATTGGCCGACGGCCTACGGGGTGGTGCCGGCGCAACGGGGGTAAGAGGGAGCACGGGAGGTTACGGGAAGGCTAGAGGAAGGTTGGGGGATGATTGGGGAAGAAGATCATCTAGGAGAGGTGAAGAAAGAAATGAAAACGTATAGGGTTTAAATAGAAAGATTAGGCGGCGGCTATGACTTAACCTAGGTTTCCTGGGTGAACTAGTCGGTCAGTGAAGAGTGGTTGACCGACTAGTTTGGGAACTAGTCGATCGGTCGTCCAACTGAGACCGACTAAAAGGCAAACAGTGAACATGGTTGACACAGGGTAGACAGATTTAGTCGGTCTGTGAAGGTCCGTCAACCGACTAGTTTGAGAACTTGTCAGTCGGTGAATGTTCATTGACCGACTAAGGGCAAAATATGAAAGACAAAAGGTACTGAGAGTTAGTCGGTCTGAGAAGAAACTCTAACCGACTAGTTTGGCAACTAGTCGGTCAATAGTCGTTCTTTGACCGACTAACTATAAACAGTAACTTGGCTGTCAGGAAGAACTCAGAATTAGTCGGTCTGAGAACAAGTTCTAACCGACTAGTTTGGGAACTAGTCGGTCGATGAATGTGCTTAGACCGACTAAACGTAAACAGTAACTCAGCTGAAAAATACAAGATGAACTAGTCGGTTCCTGAAGGGTTACCGACAGACTGATTGCAAACTAATCGGTTGGTTCTCCTTCTTGAACCAACTAAGATGCACGAAAAGTGTCGAATTGAAGCGCGAAGCTTTGGGAAGATTCCTATGGCTTCTAAGATCGCTCTAGCTCTAAGATACGGCAAGATGAAGTTCATCAAAGAAGAAAATTAGAAAGAACTGAAAGTAAACATCCAAGAGAGGAAAAACACACCAAGGAGAGAACAACATATATATATATATATATATATATATATATCATAAAAAAATGACGTCCGTGTTTCTCGGAGGGGCGATTGGAGCTGACGGCGGTGAGGGTTCCAAGCAGGCTTCGGATGATTCAGGGGATGGGAACTCAGATGACCCTACTCGCAACAATCAGGTAAGGGATTCGGGAGATAAAACTTTGAATGTCAGGAGGAAGGAGGATGCGAATGCGGGCTGGACAACTGTCTCGCGCAAAAAGACTGGATTGGGAGGGATCGGGAATTATCAAGGTGGAAGACAACCATACAGCAAAGCAGGGAATTCGTCCTCTCGACATGGGGGTTTCAGAGGTGCTATTGGTCAGGTTCGTCCAACCCAAGGCTCGAATGCTCGCAACCTGTTTGTTAAAATGCCTGTAAGGCCTTCAGCAGATTTAAAAATAAACACTTCATCTACAAAGCTCTCTTGGGCGGATAAGTGTGCTAATAGGTGCACGTATGGTTCAGAGTTTGCTATGGACTTTGTGGCACCATCCCTGGATGAGGATGGAACAGAGATAGCTATGGTTGGCAATTCTCTTTTGGCTCGTGGGCAAGCATAATGGAGCAATACACTTGTGGGGTATGTTCTGGGGGATATCCCCTATTATGGCCAAATTAAGTCATGGGTGGATAGGCTTTGGTACTTAAAGAAGGGGGTAAAATTTTATAGTAGAGAAAACGGTTTTTTCTATTTTAAGTTTGAGGACGGCAAAGAATGTGAAAGAATCCTCCATGGGGGGCCATGGCTTTTTGATGGGCGCCTAGTGGTGCTGCAAAGATGGAGCACCACTCTCTGGCATGAGCGCGACATACTATCTGCTGTCCCAGTTTGGGCTCAGCTTCATGGGGTACCTCTTGATATGTGGACAAGGGAGATTTTCAATATTATTGCTTCGATTATCGGAGTTCCAATGTGTCTAGACCGTCAAACTGCTAAGCTGGAGAGAATAACATATGCACGTTGCCTTGTGGAGGTAGATGACAAAAAGCCAATTCCTAAATCAGTTCAGGTGATGCTGGAGAACGGTTCAAAAATCGTTGTTTCTGTGAAGGTAGAAGGAGAACCACCCAGGTGCTCAAAGTGTATATGCTTTGGACATTCTGATACCCAATGCCCTGATAAAGTGCAGCTCTCTTCAATCCAAGGCACCAATGCTGTTGGCAAGACCAATAGTCCCAAGGGCAAAGAAAATCAGGAGGTCAGTGTTGATTGTACTAATAAAAATAGCACAAACTTAGATGTATCAAGCGCAGGTACTCATGGAGATGCCAGTACATCGCAACTGCCAATGGATATTATACCATGCTCTGCTTCTACCCAGCAATATACTGATATTGACCAACATGGCGTGGACACTGCTGATGGTGAGCATACTGACCTGAATGGCCAAGTTGACGGAGTTGAGGTCGAAGGGTTGATGAGACCTGCACAATCTTCTTTGGGCATGAACAATAAGCAACTTCCAGCAATCTCTTTGGACACTCTTTCTCCTGATGGAAGTGCGTTGCCTTCTTCTATTGATATGCCAGCTGCTGATGCAAGTTTGCTGCCTTTAGTGAGTCATGTACCAGTGGCTGATGTGTTGCCTTCAACGAGTCATGTGCCATCGACTGATGAAACTTTGCTGCCTTCAGAGATGCAAGCAGCTGATGAAAGTTTACTGTCCTCAGCGAGTCATGTGTCGACCGATCTGGACACTAATGCATCAACGTCTGAATCTGCTGGATTCCCTCCCCAAGCCCCCAATGACACCCCTATAAATGAACCCACGACTATATTAAACCCAGAATGGACATCTAACTCTGACAATGCTGAAGTTCTAAGGCGCGATCATTGCAAAAAGAATAATCATCCTGAGGGTATGGTGGGAAGTACTAGGAGAAGCTTAAGAATCAAGGATGGGGCTTCCGGGAAGCCAAACCAAAACAGTTATTAATGAGTATATTCATATGGAATACGCGAGGTCTAAATAATCCTGTGCGAAGACGAGACCTTCGCGATAGACTCAAACATTTATCCCCTTCTGTTATTATTCTGCTGGAGACTAAGTTGAAAGAAGTAGAGAAGTGGAGACCATGTTTTCGCACTAACTGGTCTTTGTTTGACAATTTTAGTACGTCCACGGGAGGGAGAATCCTAATAGGAATGGACAGAATTTGGCAAGCAACAATTCAATCTGTTTCTCCCCAGCATATTACTCTGAGATGCACAAATTCAGGTGGGCTTACTGGCGTTATAACTGGAGTGTATGGTTCAAATTTGCGTAGTGAAAGAATTCAACTATGGAGATTGCTTGAAGCTGATGCGGTTTTGAATAATGATGATGTTTGGATAGTTGGGGGTGATTTTAACAGTATCAGGTACACTAAGGAGAAGATGGGAGGAAGGCGTTGCGATAACAAAGTGCTTAACGAGTTTAATGACTGTTTACGGATCTGCTCTCTTTCCGATGTCAAAAGCGTTGGCAATCCAATCAGTTGGTGTAATCAGAGGATTGGAGCGGGTAGAATAGTGGCTCGATTAGACAGGGTTCTGTGTAACCCTAAATGTTTACAAGTCCTTCCTGAAGCTTTCGCCGAATATTTGGACCCAAAGACTAGTGACCATGCTCCTATGTTAATCAAGCTTCACTCAAATTCCATTCACAGGCCTAAGCCCTTTCGTTTCTTTAATGCATGGATTCGGCTTCCTGGTTATCAAGAGTTACTGGAATCAACTTGGAACTATCAGGTGGCGGGCTCTCCTATGCACAGAATTTTCATACGCCTTCGGTAGTTGAAATCTATTCTCCGGCCATGGGCTTTGAAGCATCTACAGGGCCGTGACCTTGACTCTTGTGCAGCAGAACTACAAGAGGTGAGGAACTCAACCTCTCTCCACTGTGATCTGAAGCTGCAGCTTCATGAAAGAGATTTATCTAAAAAGCTCAATACTATTATTGGTATGGAGGAAGACATGCTCCGCCAAAAGAGTAAACAAAGCTGGCTCACTCTGGGAGACAAGAACTCTAGATTCTTCTATACGGCTATGAAAGCTAGGCAAAGTCACAACAACTTGGGCCACCTGATTAACGCGAATGGCATCCAGCAAAACTCATATGAAGACCTTAGAAAGGATGCTTCTAATTTCTATAAAAACCTTTATTCTCAATGCAGCTACTGGAATGTCTTTCCTAATTTGGTTGCCAAAAGAATTGTTACTCCAGATACGGTGATCTGGCTAGAGCGGAAAGTTTCAAATGATGAGATCAAGGAGGCGGTTTTCCAAATAGGGGTGGATAAATCCCCTGGCTTAGATGGATTTAATGGATACTTTTTCCAAAATGGATGGGGCATTGTAGGTAATGATTTAACCGATGCGGTTCATTCTTTTTTCATATCTGGCTTGATCATGCACCCTCTCAACCACACAAATTTAACCCTTGTCCCTAAGAATGCTAACGCCTCTTGCCTAAGTGAGTACAGACCAATTGCCTGTTGCAATGTGGTATATAAGGTAATTAGCAAGATCATTGGTAATAGGTTGAAAACTATCATCCATGACCTTATATCACCTAATCAGTCTGCGTTTCTAAAAGGGAGATTATTGTTTGACTGTGCTCTACTAGCACATGAACAGATAAGAGACTTCAGCAATCCAATGGGAGCCAGAGCTTGTTTAAAAATGGATTTACGGAAAGCTTTTGATAGTGTCAATCGTGAATTCATTTATTTTATGCTTCACAGAATGGGTTTTGGCAGGAGATTTATATCTTGGATTCGGGAATGTGTTTCCACACCAACTTTCTCTGTTATGGTTAATGGTTCCCCTGCTGGATATTTTGAGGGAAACCGAGGTATTAGACAAGGAGATCCTCTCTCCCCATATCTGTTTGTTATTTGTATGGAAGCATTTTCTATGCTAATTGATAGAGCTATTGCTAGGGGGACTATTCACCCCATGAGGCGGTCGGGTGCTATATCTCATCTACTATTTGCTGATGATCTGCTATTATTCTGTCGTGCTAATTTGCACTCTTTCTATGGCTTATCTCTGTTGCTTAAGGACTTCAACAATTTTACTGGTCTGGATATTAATTGGGATAAAAGTACTGTAATTTTCGGCAAAGGTACAAGAAATCAAATGGAGCTAGCTAATCTACTTGGAGTTAGACCCGGGTCTTCTATTACTACTTATCTGGGACTCCCACTTTCTTCTAAATATCCTAAGCCTTCCATGTACATCATGCTTATTGATAAGTGCAAGAAGCGTTTAGCAGGCTGGACCTCATCTCTATTATCAATCTCGGGCCGCATTGAACTTGTCAGAACTGTTATATATGGCATGATCTCTTTTTGGATGCAAGTTTATCGCATTCCTAAAACCATTCTTCGTGAAATTACTACAGCCTGCAGGAAATTCATCTGGGGGACATCACATATTTGGGCATGGAAAGACTTATGTAAGCCAAAAGATGAAGGGGGTGTGGGTTTACGGCTTCTCCCAGATTTAAATATGGCGGCTGGTGTTAAACTAACCTGGCGCATGTTATCTGAAGATAGTCTCTGGGCAAATTTCATGAGGACGAATTACAAAGATTCAACTTGTTTCTACATGGCAAATGCTTCCCCAACCCACTCGGGAACGTGGAAATTCATGTTGCACTGCAGGAGATTCACTAAACATTTGATCAAGAGACAGGTACGAGATGGATCTACAACTCTTTTTTGGTACGATAATTGGTTACCAGTTGGACCGATAATTGACTCACATACCATCCCGGGGGAGGCAAGATCCAAGAGAGTATCGGACTACTGGGCAGGTGAAGACTGGAAGGAAGATGAGGAAATTAACAGCTTGCGGCCGCTGCTTCAAACAGTCAGGCTTGGAAGGGGAGCAGACTTTTGGAGTTGGGCGGGTGGGACTGACTTCAAAATGGTCACGGCCTGGGAATCTATTAGATGCAGCAGTCCAAAGTTTCCATATGTTAATCTTATTTGGTTTAACAAATGTGTTCCCAAAATGTCACTGTCCACCTTAAGAGCTTTTCTAGGGAAGCTTCAAACAAAGACACAGCTAGCTAATTGGTGTACAAGTATTGACTTGTGCTGTGTTCTCTGTGAGGCGGGGATAAATGAGGATACAAATCACCTGTTCTTTGAATGCGAGTACATCCACTACATACTTAAAAGAAGCCTATTAAAACTGGGAATCTCTTGCCCTATAGACCCTCTTCTGGCCAAGGTGGGGGATTACTTCTTATCGTGCTTTGGGAAAAAGGACTCTTTAAGCATCATTGCTAAAACTATTCTTTCAGCAATGGTATGGCACATTTGGAAGGAAAGAAATAAAAGGATTTTCGAAAACTCACGAAGATCTAAGACTACCCTGTTTGAAGAGATTGCAACGGATGTTAGATCCATTCTGGAAAATATTGACCCGGAAACCATTGCTACCAAAATGGCTATGGAGAGATGGGAATTTAGAGATGCAGGATAAGGTGTCTCATGTGATGGTTCTGTAATATGTACTTTGGTAGGATAGATGGGTTTGCCAGTGGAGGGTGACGGCGCTTATGCCCTATCCCCTCTCTGTCTCTCACCCTATTTAATTCTACTTACTGTACATGTAAATTTGATTATTAATAAAGATAGCATACTAACTTTTCAATATAATATATATATATATATATATATATATATATATATATATATATATATATATATATATATATATATATATATATAATAGTCAAAAACCAGTCGTTACTTCCTACCCACCTTACGAAAAATTCCGCCCTCGGAATTTCCTAACACTCACGTGTCAGGGAACAAAAGAGGGTAACGCTCTCTCATCTCATCTTCTCTCTCCCAAGTCGACTCTCCTAGCGAGCCGTGTCGCCACATCACCCTAACAAGATCGACTGTCTTGTTCCGGAGTGATTTTTGATGCCTGTCCAAAATCTGCACTGGCTGCTGGTCATACGTCAGATCGGGGCGAACGGTGATCTCCGAGAAATCCACAACATAAGATGGATCGCTGATGTATCGACGAAGCTGCGACACATGGAAGACATCGTGAACTCCTTCCAAAGATGGCGGCAAGGCTAAGCGGTAGGCTACCTCGCCAACTATATCCAGAATGTCAAACGGTCCAATGTATCTCGGGCTCAGCTTCCGTTTCCCAAAGCGAATCACTCCTCGATTCGGGGAAATCTTCAGGAACACATGGTCACCTGGCTGAAACTCCAAAGGACGCCGTTTAGCATCAGCCCAATGCTTGAAACGGTCCTGAGCAATACTTAGCTTCTCCCATATGTTCCTCACAACATCCACGACCTCCACAATCATCTCAGGTCCTAACAGCTCCCTGTCTCCAATGTCATCCCAGCTCAGTGGCGATCGACATTTCTTCCCATATAGCGCGGCGAAAGGTGCCATGCCAATACTCACCTGGTAGCTGTTATTGTAGGCAAACTCACCATGATGGAGATGATCCTCCCAAGATCCCTTGAAGTCCAACATGCACACCCTCAGCATGTCCTCCAAGATCTGGATCGTCCTCTCGGACTGGCCATCTGTCTGCGGGTGGTACGCCGTGCTGAAACTCAAACTCGTACCCAGGCTCTTCTGCAAACTCTGCCAGAACTGAGATGTGAATCTCGTGTCTCTGTCTGACACGATACTTACGGGGACTCTGTGAAGTCGTACGATCTCCTGCACGATTCACGTTACATCACTATCTAAACTAGGAAAGGAAATAAAAACGGAGAGTAAAAAAACAATTTACCTCCATATATCTCCTCGTTAGCGTCTCAGTGGACTGTCCTACTCGGAAGGGAATAAAGTGCACGGATTTGGTTAATCAATCTATGATCACCCAAATCGCGTCATTCTGCTTCGGACTCCGAGGCAGTCCAGTCACAAAGTCTATAGTGATGTGTTGCCACTTCCACTCCGGAATCGGAAGCGGTTGTAGTAACCCTGCCGTACGCTGGTGCTCCGCCTTAACCTGCTGGCAAACCAGACACTTGACTACACTCCGAGCCACACTCCTCTTCATACCGTGCCACCAATAATTCAGACGGAGATCCTTATACATCATGGTCCCACCGGGATGTACAGAATACGGTGAACTGTGTGCCTCAACCAACAACTCCTCTCTGATATCTCCAGCTGGCACACACAACCTGGCTCCATATCTCAGCGAGCCATCCTCATGAATCAAGAAGTCAGTCCGCAGACCGGCTTCCACCTGCTCCCGAATCCTTACCAACTTCGGGTCTCCAGCCTGTCCAGCCTTGATCCTATCCGCGATCGTCGAATGTATCTGCATACACATCAACGAAGAAGTCTCCCAAGGAAGGACAATCTCAATACCAGACTCGCAAAAATCATGCTGCAATCTCCACTGCGAAGTCAACAACATCACCGCTGGAAGCCTACTCAGCGCATCCGGAAACACATTCACCTTGCCAGGGTGAAACTGTAGATCGATCTCATAATCAGCCATGAGCTCCAACCACCGACGCTGTCGCATGTTGAGCACCTTCTGAGTGAAAATGTACTTCAAGCTTTTGTGATCGGTGAAGATCTTCACCCTCTCACTCAGCAGGAAGTGCCTCCAAATCTTCAGCACAAACACGACTGCTGCCAACTCCAAATCGTGCATCGGGTAATTCTTCTCATGAGCCTTGAGCTGACGAGAAGCATACTCCACCACGTGCCCATGCTGATGCAACACACAACCGAGACCCTTGCCAGAAGCATCGCAAAATATCTCGAATCCTCCACTGCGATCTGGCACAAGAAGAACAGGGGCAGTCGTCAGCCTCTCCTTCAGAACACCAAACGCCTCCCCACAGCCATCAGATCAAACAAATGGCACATCCTTTCGTGTCAGTCTGGTCATCGGCTCAGCAATACAGGAGAAGTCCTTGATGAACCGCCGGTAATAACCTGCAAGCCCAAGGAAACTCCGAATCTCAGATGCTGACTGCAGAACAGGCCACTCCCTGATAGCCTTAATCTTCTCGGGATCCACTGAAATACCATCTCCTGTCACCACATGCCCGAGAAAAGCAACTCTGTCCAGCCAAAACTCGCACTTGGAATACTTAGCATACAACCGATGCTTCCTCAAGATCTCCAACACTGTCCTCAAGTGCGATGCATGCTCCTCCTCTGACTTTGAGTAGATCAGAATGTCGTTAATAAAAATAACGACAGACTTGTCTAAAAAGTCATAGAAGATCAGATTCATCAGGTTCATAAAAACTGCTGGTGCGTTGGTTACACCGAAAGGCATAATCACAAACTCATAGTGTCCATACTTCGTCCTGAATGCTGTCTTCGGAACATCTTCCTTCCTCACCTTCAGCTGATGATAACCGCTCCTCAGATCCAACTTAGAGAATACCCTCGATCCTCCAAGTTGATCAAAGATGTCATTTATATGAGGCAACAGATATCGATTCTTGACGGTCACCGCATTCAACTCCCGGTAGTCTACACACATGCGACGCGAACCGTCCTTCTTCTTCACCAGCAAGACCGGTGCTCCCCACGGAGACACACTAGGATGAATGTAACCCTTCTGAAGAAGTTCGTCCAGCTACTTCCGCAATTCTTCCAATTCTGCTGGTGCCATGCGATACGACGCCTTCGAGATAGGCTGCGCTCCTGGAATAAGATCGATCGAAAACTCGAGAGCTCGATCAGGTGGCAGTCAAGGCATCTCCTCGGGGAAGACATCGTCGAAGTCACGTACTACTGCTGGTCTACACTGCTCCATCTGCATAGCAACGATCTCCACCGGCTTGGCCCGAAACCTGACCGGACCAAGCGAACTGTTGCCTCGGCTGAACTCGAACACCGGATGGCCAGGAATCTCGAACACCACTTTCTTCCTCCGGCAATCGATCGTGGCATAGAAACTCCCAAGCCAGTCCATCCCAAGGACAACATCATAGTTGATGATGTCGTTGACAATGAAATCAGCGTAGAGCTCATGTCCACAGACCACCAAAGGGCAAGAATTGCAACCACGATGCACCGAGATCACGCCGTTTCCTGTAACGATGTCCTAACTCTTGGGAAGAGGGGAAGTCGACAAGGAATGCTTCTCCACGAAGCTCCGGGAAATAATGCACATTGATGCACCAGAGTCGAAGAGGACTCGCGCAGGAAATGTGCAAACCAAAATCACACCTAACAAGCAATCTAACAATCAAATCCTATTCTAGCAAACATAACAAGAAATCAACATATTCCAACAAACAGAGCTAACTAGGAAAAGAAACAACTAGACTGAGGGTTACCTGCAATAACCTCATCCTCGGTCTCAGCCTCAACTGCAGTCATCAGGAAAGCCTGCCTCCTCGGCTGAACAGCCTGCTGAAAAGCCTGCCTCTGTGGAACGAGAGGCGCTCCACGTCCAGCAGGTACATGTGCCCTCTGCTGCAACGGCTGAGTTCCAACAGGTCCCTTCCACGGCTGCTTGGACTTCGGACAGTCCCTCATGACATGCGCAGGATCACCACAAACCAAGCACTGTCCCAACATCTTCTGGCATTGATCCTTGACATGCCCAGTCTTGCCACAGAAATGTCAAGTCTTCTGAGTAGGAGGTCCTCCTGGCTTCTAGAACTGTACCGGCTGATTGGGCCTGAACCCTGGTCTCATCACTGCCCTGACCTGTTCCACATGCATCTTCCCAGCTCCAGAAGCACATCCTCTCTTCTGGTTCACAATCTGCTCCTGCCTCTTCGCTGCAATCAGAACCTTCTGATAGAACTCCGAATCAGAAGAAGACACAAAGCTCTGAAGATCCAAATAGAGCCCCTGCAGAAACCTCTGGGCCCTCTCATCAGCATCCTGCACCATCTTCGGTGCAAAACGGCTCAGCCTGGTGAACTCCAGGTGGTACTGGTCCACCGTCAAGCTCCCCTGCTTCAGGTCAATGAAGCGCTGCGCCATCTCCCTCCTGGTAGCCTTCGAAAAATACTCCTCATCGAATCTGGACTTGAAGGTAGCCCAAGATATCGGCTCCTCCAACATTTCCTCCTCTGCATCCCACCAGTTCCGAGCATTATCTCTAAGCTGTCTCTTCGCCAAGTCAACCCATCTAGTCGGGTCGACCTTCGACATCTTCAGGTTGTCCTCCATATTCCTGGTCCCCTCATCAGCAGCTAGAGGTCCTTCGGTCCCATCAAAGTAAGCGGGGCCCAGCTCCTGAAACTGCTTCGCTCCTGGCTCGGAGCGAGGAACATTCTGGACTGGCTGTGCTGCTCGAGCAGGCGAAACATTCCGGGCATTCTGAAGAATCTCCTGCTGCACTTGCATCATCTGATGCATCATCCGCATAATCTCCCCATTGGTGGGCTCTCGGTCCGGCTCCTCGACACGAGGGGGCACACCACCACCAGCACGGGCATTACGTCTTCCAGCCATCTAATGACACAGAAAAACGAAATAACATCAGACTCTTAGCCTTATGTCTTAGTGTCGAAATTGTTTATCGGACATTCTATAATTTCTTATCGTTGTTCCGATTAAGTCACAGTTACACAGGGGAAGGACCTGCAAGGGCCACCAACAAAACCTGTCACGACCCGCTTCCCTAAAATGGAGGCGAGGTGTGACGAGGCCCGCTCAGGCATGAAGCTGTGAGGCTTCAGCCTGTAAAGCGTCTGGAATAAACACGTAGATCCCTGTAATGTGACACGGAACAAAGATAACAATAATAGAAAGAGACGAATAATAATAAATTATAAATCTCTAGTCCAGATAATATTCCAACAACTAGAAAAGCCACCAGGCTAACAAAAGAGTCCAAAAGAAAAGGCCCAGCATGGCCAACAAGAAACAACTAACAAAATGGTGCTACTCACCGACAAACAACAACAACTAACAAAGAACTGCGGAGAGAACTAAGATTGGTCACCGGTGTCCTCGTACTCCATGTCAGCAACAGAATCAGGCACGAACTCCACAAACTCGTCGCCCTCAACCACAGACTCTGGCTCAGCAACTAACGTGCGACACCCAAAGAGAAGGGGCACATGTCAGCAAAGTGTACAAGACTTTGTGCAAGGAAACTAAAAGGAGGTAAAAGCAAACTAGCAATTCTAAAGTATGCATGACATGGCAGTTAAAGTAAGAGTGCAACAAGTATAGTAAAAAGGTACAATCATGGCATGGATGTCAAGTTTACAAGGAACATTCACAAGGACTAGTACAAGTAAAGTAAGCACGTCGTGCACAGAGATTCCGCCCTTTGGCTAGAGAGGCTGTACATGCCAACTCTTACGCTCAAGTGACCGTTTATCCCTACCCCTCCACATGTATCGAGCCAGGGCCTTACCCCCGAACATGGAAAGCTCGCTTCTGGATCATGAGCCAGGACGTGTTTTAACAAGTATGGCATAGGGTTATGCCCGCATAGCAGGTGCCTAGACGGAAACACGGAAACACGGATTGTACATGTATTTGGTAGTGTGTGCTACGATGCAACATACAAATCAAATGGCATGTAAGAATGCAATGCATGGCAGATATTCAATTTAAATTGCGTATAGTTAAAGAAATTAAACGTGATAGGCAAATGCATGGCATGACATGACAAAAGGCAATTCTAGCTCCGTTGTCAAGCTAGAACTTGGAATTTGCGCCTAGACCGCTATCATTTCACGGTCTAGTCTCTTTCACGCTAAAAGCAAGGAATTGGCCTAAAGCATGGCCTAAACAAGGGTTGGAAAGTTTCACTTTCCTGGTACCGAGGTTTGTTGATCGACGAGAGTTACCACACAAATCGCTACTCTACGGGGAAATGGGTTCGCTGTTATGGTCAAAGCAGAGAATCAGAATTGTATGATTTAATCCGGTTTTGCATTGGAAACCTATAACGTCTAGCAATCCATTTTTATTAGGTTTTCTAATTTATAGTGTGGGTTTTGGGAAGATTTAAAGGTAGAACACTAACCATATACGAAGCGGAAGAATCGACGATCCAAGACGCCTACGAATCTGCAGGTAGGAGAGGATCTCGACGTATCCGGATTACCGTCGCCAAATCGGATCTAGCACGGCAATCAGAAGAAGCGATCCGAGAAGGAGTTGCGGTTGAAAGGATCTCCTGCGGCTGCTATATAATGGATCTGGAGAATGGAGAATATGGGGAAAACTGGAGCAAAAGGGAAATTGTGGGGTTTTAGGATTGGCCGGCGGCCTACGGGGTGGTGCCGGCGCAACGGGGGTAAGAGAGAGCACGGGACGTTGCGGGAAGGCTAGAGAAAGGTTGGGTCATGATTGGGGAAGAAGATCAGCTAGGTGAAGTGAAGAAAGAAATGAAAACGTATAGGGTTTAAATAGAAAGATTAGGCGGCGGCTACGACTTAACCTAGGTTTCCTGGGTGAACTAGTCGGTCAGTGAAGAGTGGTTGACCGACTAGTTTGGGAACTAGTCGGTCGGTCGTCCAACTGAGACCGACTAAAAGGCAAACAGTGAACATGGTCGACACAGGGTAGACAGATTTAGTCGGTCTGTGAAGGTCCGTCAACCGACTAGTTTGAGAACTAGTCGGTCGGTGAATGTTCATTGACCGACTAAAGGCAAAATATGAAAGCCAAAAGGTACTGAGAGTTAGTCGGTCTGAGAAGAAACTCTAACCGACTAGTTTGGAAACTAGTCGGTCGATAGTCGTTCTTTGACCGACTAACTGTAAACAGTAACTTGGCTGTCAGGAAGAACTCAGAATTAGTCGGTCTGAGAACAAGTTCTAACCGACTAGTTTGGGAACTAGTCGGTCGATGAATGTGCTTAGACTGACTAAACGTAAACAGTAACTCAGCTGAAAAATACAAGATGAACTAGTCGGTTCCTGAAGGGTTGTCGACCGACTAGATTGCAAACTAGTCGATTGGTTCTCTTTCTTGAACCAACTAAGATGCACGAAAAGTGTCGAATTGAAGCGCGAAGCTTCGGGAAGATTTCTATGGCTTCTGAGATCGCTCTAGCTCTAAGATACGGCCAAGATGAAGTTCATCAAAGAAGAAGATCAGAAAGAACTGAAAGTAAACGTCCAACAGAGGAAAAACACACCAAGGAGAGTACAACATATATATATATATATATATATATATATATATATATATATATATATATATATATATAATAGTCAAAAACCAGTCGTTACATCACTGGCAGTACGGTTCACACGGCCATGCTGTGCCCGTGCTACCTGGAGCCGATTTGGACTTAAAGGAGGATCGGCACGACTGTGCTGACTTCCAGCACAGCTGTGCTTGAAAGCATCGATGCTGCCTTATCCTAGGTTTTCTAGCGGCGGCATGACCGTGCCGATTTGCGGCATGAACATGTGCCCTTATATTTTTTGCTTGTAGTATAAATTCTTGTGACCGAATTGAGAGAGAGAGCTTCTTTTCACTCTGGATTTTTAGGGTTTTCTCCCCCTTTGGGGGCTGTTCTTCCTTGTAATTGTAAGACTCCTTATTTTACTTGTTATGTAATGAATTCATGTTTACTTTTTAGCTTAATTTTATATGTATTGTCTTTAATTTCATTTCTCTTGCCTTTGTGACGTTTTTTATCTGTTGTTTGTCTCTTGTTGTGATGCTAACAGAGTAAATATTTGTGTCTAGGGCTTAGCAAAACCCTAGTGTAGATTGTTCATGTGGGTGGACCGCCCCAATTATCGTTCCAATTAGGGCTGTAGTCTTAGGAATAGGTTTGGATGTGCTATATTCATCCCGCCTCATAACCGAGGAGGGTTGACTATCTAGTGATAGGAGCCGACCAACCGTCGGGCACACTCACTAGAATTACCACTACCGTAGCGTCTGACTAACCATCGAGGCTACGGTAAGGGATCCAACCTATTCTCCGAGTCCTCCCATGGTTAGACATTGAAAGGACGAGGAATGAGCTTCTACTATCATCTAGGGCTATAAGCCGTTGGCTCGAGAAGCTAGGTCAACCCACTTGCTCAATTTGTACTAGTGGTGACGCTTGGCCCATGTCACCCTTTCTTTATTTTTGTATTTTTGGTGTAATTATCCCTTCTCCATCTCTTTTTGCATAGCTAACTAAACACACGATAAACTGATACTCATACCACGGCGTCCCTGTGTTCGACACCCACTGCATACGATCTATATTCCTCGCATTTAACTTATATACATCTTTTGCATACAAGTATGTGGCAAAAGGGGGGTCGGCTGAGGCAGAGTGTTATTTCTGCCATAAGAAAGGGCATTGGAGGAGGAACTACAAGATGTTCTTGGAGCAAAAGAAGAAGGGGTATATTGATGCCTCAACTTCAGGCATTATTGTTATACAAAGTATAGTTCTTTTTGTGACGTCTAAATGCATGGTATTTGATACCAGTGTGATTTCTCACATCTATAATTGGTTACAGAAACTGAGAAGGAATAGAAGGATGAAAAGGAAGATGTCATTCTCAAGGCCCGCATTGGAGCAAGCATTACTGCTGGGGACACATGAGACGTATGACACACCTTGACGACCATCCCCATCTTAATTCTAAAGCAATATTATGCTTCCAAATTTTTCTATGCAATGTAATCTCCGTCTTGGTTTTGGCTAGAGATGGAAATATATTTACAATCGATGAAAAGTTACGAATTTATTTCTTTGATTTTAAAATTGCTTATTTGGGATTATGGTATATATGTACTTCGTAAGCCGATGATGTATTAAGTGTTAATACATGAAAATGCAAGGAAACAAATGAAACCTATTCTGACGAAGTAGTCTAGGTCATATCAAAGACAAACGACTTAGCAAGTTACATAAAGAGGGATCTTTAGGCCTCTCGAATTATGAGTCATACGACACTTGCTAATCTTGCCTCTAAAATATAATGGTCAAAACTCCTTTTGTAGGACAGAGAGAGAGTTAGTGAACTCTAGTGTCTCATACATTTGGATGTATATGGACCCATATCTACATTAGCCAGAGAGGGTTATTTTGTTATGTTCAATTAAAGGATCACTCTAAGTATGGACACTTTTCTTGATGAAACACACGTCTGATATGTTTGAGTGATTTAAAAGGGTATCGAAACAAACTATCAAAGTTTCAAAATCATTCAATTTGATTGAGGAAAAGAATACTTAAGTCATAAGTTTGACACGTATTTAAAAGAGAATGTGATTCTCCCTCATGTCACGTCTGCCTACATGAAGAATCACACTTTGTTTGACATGGTGTAATTCATGGTGAGTGACGCTGAGTTATTAACCTCCATTTGGGGACATGCCCTAGAACTTTTGCCCGAAAATGATATTTTCCCAACCAGTCGTTAGGAAGTCTGATAGGATTCTTCGAGCCCCTAAGAGTTATTATGGTTTTGTCGTAGACAGAGGTGTCAAGGATAACATCATAGTTGATGATGGCTGTGTTAGCTTCCATGAAGCCATTCAGAGTAGAGACTCTAAGAAGTGTATTGATGCAATAAATCCGAAATGAATTCCATGAGCAATAATAAGGTATGGACCTTAGAAAATGTACCCAAGGAAAATGTTCCCTGTTGAGTGTACTTCATATGCATTTTGCCACCTCTTCACCCCCACATTTTCATCTTTATTTTGTATCATGTATGCCTCTGTTTTTGTTGTTTTTATCCACCTTTATGCTTCGTGGCTGTCTATTTTGTATTTTAGGAAATTTTAGCTTAAAACGATGCATTCCGATGAAGAAAAGATCAACGGAGGAAAGACGGTGATGAGGAAGAAAGATGGACGAAGATTTGAGGCTAAGAAGGAGGTGGATAGTACAACATGGCCGTATTAGTGCATGCACATCCATGTCAGTGTATCTGCAGGAGGAGGAGAAGAAGAAGCTTCAGTGGCATGGCTGTGCGACTTTATCACATGATCGTGCCCAAATAAAAACAGAACGTCCTCTGAGCCATACTGACAGCATGGTCGTGCTATACGGTCATGCACCTGGAGCTGCCTGAAGCTGCTAGAAGCTTGGATTTCTATCAGTTAGATCAAGGTTTTTAGGGGCGGTACTGCCGTGCCACTTCCAGACATGGCCATATTGTATATAAGGAAACACTGTAAACTAACTGGGGATACTTTTATTGGGATTTCTCTTTGGCTGAGTGAATTTTGGAGTTAATTTCTAGGGCTTTTTCATTCCTATTTGCACAAGCATTGTAAGGATCTTTTAATCTCTATTATTGAATGCTCTTGTCTTTATTTTTCTATATTGATTGTGATTTCCATTGCTTTTGCTCTTAATTCATTTTCTCATTAATCCCCAATGCATGCTTTCAAGACGCTTTCGATTGTTAATTCAATAATGTATGAGTAGTCCTTTGTCTAGGGCTATGTAGAGCCCTACTGTAGGATTTGTGCTTGATGTATTGCCCCAAATATTGATCCAATTGGGTTATAGTCAAGGAATGGATTTGGATGTGATTTTATATCAATCCATCTAATTAGTAGGATATACAACATTAATCACCGAGGAACATTTGGGATTTTGGTTTGATGCCCCTATAGAGGATTGACTACCTAATATTAGGCACCGACGACCCATCGAGCGTAATTATTAGAACCACCTAAATCGTAGCTACCGATGAGCCATTGGAGCTCCGGTAAGGGGTCCAACTCATTATCCGAGTCCTTTCTCATGGTTAGATGTCGAGAGTACGAGGATTAAGACTCATCCCTCATCAATGACTACAACCCATTAGATTGAGAAGTTAAATTCATTCGGCACAAAACCTACAATAGAGGTGATACACTAAACCTAGAATTTCTCCATATTTGATATTACCTTAGTTTAATTACCATCTCGCCTTTGAGATATAAATCACGTAGCTAAACAAAACCCAGCATTGATCCTTGATCAAGCCATCGCCTCCTTATGTTTGGCACCCGCTAGCGACAACACCCATATGCTTGCGATATTATAACTTCCTAACTAGTTTTTAGCGCCGTTTCCGGGGAGGCAATCAGACTGACTTTGCATTTTGTGTAGGGTTTAATAGACTGTAGTTTCTCTTTCTTATATTTATTTTACTCTGTTTCTGCTTCTTTCTCTAGATCGAACTTGTACTGCTGATGGTTTCGTTTGAGTTTTGTGTTCTTTCATGCATAGGAGAAGCAATGGTTCAGGAAATATCATACCATTCGATCCTGAGGTTGAGGCCACTTTAAGGAGATTGAATGTAGATCAACACCGAAAAGCACATCAAGAGAGAATGACCGGAGAAGCAGATGCACCCAAATCGTTCATGGACTTTGTTATGCCGATGAACAACCCGACCTCAAGCATAATTCATCTCGCCGTACAAGCAACAAACTTTAAGTTGAAGACCAGTTTAATTCAGTTCATCCAACAAGATCAATTCAGTGGCCACCATTCTGAAAGCCCCAACGAGCATCTGAATAATTTTTTCGACAAATGTTACACTATCAAGCTGAACAATGTCATCGAGGATGCAATACGGTTGAGGCTATTCCTATATTCCTTAAGGGATAAGACCCAAAGAGTGGATAAAGAGCAATGATCCCAATTCGTTTGCTACCTAGGATGCATTGCCCAAATCCTTCATCAACAAATTCTTCCCACCAGGAAAGATGATTAAGTTGCGCAGCGAAATTACATCTTTCAGTCAGCATGACTAAGAGAGCATATATGAGGCATGGGAACGATACAAGGATCTTCAGAGGAAGTTCCCTCTCAAGGGTGTGCCCGAATGGTTATTGATGCAAAACTTTTACAATTGCTTGAAGCATGATGTTACGATCTCTATTGACGCTGCGATAGGCAGAGATATTATGACAAAGACCCTCGAAGTAGCTAAGGCTTTATTGGAGGAGATGGCCTCCAATAACTACCATTGGGAGGCAATGAGAGGGAATCCACGAAGAAGGGTGGAAAGTTGGATGTCGACATAGTCACGCTATTAGCAAGCAAGTTTGATTCCCTTAGCCAACAAATAGATCAGCTCCGAAATGAGACTAAGGAATCCGCTTCATCTTCTATCGCAATAGCAAGTTGTGAATTTTGCGGGGTGCAAGGGCATCAGTTTTTAGAATGTCAACTTTCAGCTTTGCGGGGTGTAAGGGCACAAGGATTATCCATTGAGCAAGCAAAGGCACGGTAAAAAAACCCCAGGCCACAAGGGAATCCATATGCTCCTACCTACAACCCAGGATAGCGAAAACATCCAAAATTTTCATACCAAGGCAACAATTTTCAGCAACTGCCAGGATTCCACTAGCAGAGGCCCCAAGGAAACCCTCAGCAAGAACCTCCATAGAATGATCGCTTTGAGGAAAAGTTAGACAATTTCATCACCGTGCAAAGTCAAAGGAATGACGTCTTCCAGAACACAATCATGCAAATCAATTCAAGGTTAGACACACTTACCATATCCAGCAAGATGCTGGAGACCCAAATGGCATAAATGGCCCAACGATTACAATGCATGGAAAACAACACGGGGCAGCTGCCAGCCAACTAGAACCAAATCCAAGGGCAGAGATGAATGCTGTCACATTTGGGAGCGGGAGGAAGCTTCAAGATATTTCTGTCACCACCCCCATTGAGGACACACCCTCTGCTTCTAGAGGGATTGATTAGGAGAAGAGAAATGAGCCTATTAATGAGTCGATGAAAGTCTACTGCTGAAATTCCCATTCCCTCAGAGGCTCGCCGATGCTAAGCTAGGGGAGCAAGATCATCTACTAAGATCATTTGGAGGAGAGGAAATCAACGATCTTTGGTATACTGTTTCCATTACTCTGTTTCTAGAATTTTCGCATAAGATTATTATTTGTTGCTTCTCCATTCATATACTTATGTGATTTGCATTTGAATCATCTACACCACCATGGCACATAAACAAGCTGCATCGAAAGTTTCGGCTTCCACCTCCACTATATGACATGCCCACCCTCGAAGGGGTGTGGATCCTCCTCTACCTCCACCTATTATGCCACTGATCGGTGCCTCGTTTATGATTAGGGTGTGGTGTCATTTTACCGCAAGTGCACGGTTAGTGTGGGGAGTGGGTATATCGAACACAGGGAGGTGGATGGCTTGAAGGCTACTAGTCTCGCCTAGGTTGTGTGAGAGCTACGCGGATGATATGAGTGGGTAGTGTAGGAATAAAGGAAAGAAATGAAAAAGACAAGAAATGAATCCCTGCTAACACGTGCTAAAGCACTCATGAGACTTGGTATTCGACTCGACCCAGGGTGAGACATTGCCCCAAAAGGTGGTACCTAGTGCCCCATGGGCCCGATATTCTGGTCGGTGCCTAATGAGACGCTAGGTCTACCCAGTTTCGGACGGTGAACATTTCCATGTCCAACACCCTACGCAACCGAGAGCATTAAGGCCACACTGATAGCTCCCAACATTTCGTCCAAGCCGTTCCCATGTGCAAGGACACGATGTCAACGCTAGGTCGTGAGCTATGGCTAGAGAATCAAACTTTCGTTTTATTTTCCCTTGGCCCGACGGTCAAAGGCGGTATTTCTCCCGCCAATGACAATAAAACACCCTAGCATTACCCTAATGGCCAAATAGGTCGAATGTGATTTCTAGCAGTACATCAAAGCGGAGCATGACGGGATAAGCATCCGGAGCCCAACCCCTAACTCCATCGAGTGTGTTGCTATACGGATTGGTCTCAGATTGCTAGACAACCCCATTGACACATTCAATCAAACACTTGCCACGCAATCAAGTCAAATGAAATGTCACAATCATCAATCCTACTCTAACCCATATTAGGGTTCATCAAACACTACTCAATGGTGAAGAACATGATAGCAAGCAATGAAAGGGACAAACAAACATTCACCATCAAGCTCAATAAAAATAACACAAAGCAATGAAAATAAGAAAAGAAATACTTATCTTGCATTAGAATCCATTAATCCATTACAAGATTTATTGAAAGAGAAACCCTAACCTAAACTAATCTAAAGCTCTCATCAAAGGGACAGAAAAGCCCTGAAAAAAATAGAGGGGAACCCATTACAAGTCATCCAACATCTCATATTTATAGGCCCCCACAAAACCCAACAGTTCGGGTCCAAAAACCCACTAAAACTACTGAAAAAGGGCCACCCGATCGGTTAGAAGTTCACCCGATCGGGTGGAAACAAGCAGTAACTTAGAACTGCTGAAAATGGCTCATCCGGTTGGATGGATAGCTCACCCGATCGGTTGAAGTTCAAATTCTAGACATCCTAGAATTTCAGCACCCAGCTGCGCTCAGAAAATTCCAGAAAAATGTAGAAAAATTGGATTTGGGCATGTGACCTATTGTTGGAAAGCTAACGACGATGCCGATGCTAGAAAAATAAAAGATCACCAAAATCACATTGGAATGATAGCAGATATTCAATGAATGTATCAACAGTGCACGAAAGGGGAAGAAAATGCCACCCGATCGGTTGAAGTGTCAACCGGTCGGGTGAGTTCTTCCCCAAGATGACCCGAGGAGATGACCCGATCGGTTAACAAGTCAATCGATCGGGTGGTCTTTGTCACTAAAAAACAGAGAGCACTGTCACACCCAACCGATCACTGAATCGATCGGTTGGGGTTCGCTTCTTTACTTGCTCCTCCTCGATACGGTGCACGAACCGATAGGGTGGCTCATCCACACGACCGGTTGAAGATCCAAAACTTCAAATCCTCATCTTTGGCCATTGTATCTTTTCCATATAAGCGCGCTTTGGTCTCGACATGAAAGGTTGACTCCAGAAGGCACCTAAATGCAGACATTTACCTGAAATACAACCAATACACCCAATAGTCAATATGAACCAAAATGTGATATATACAACATTGAATGAGATGAAACGTATATGAAAACACGATGAAGAGCGTGTGCAAAAGGTGAAATATGAACACACGTCAAGCCCCCAAGCTAAACTCTTCCTCGTCCCGAGGAAGACGAGTAGGAATGAAGCTCGGGTGCGAGAGCAAGAAAGGAAAGCGAAGAATCCTTGATCACCCTCTCCAAACCACAAATGTAATCACCAACACAATTAAGCACAATGGAAAAGCATATCACAATCTAAATCAAGAATTCTATTTCATAATATATCATCATGGGTTCATGTCAATGAAGCTCAAAAGAGATAGAAGCGTGACATTGGCAAATGCATAGCTATCATAGCATGTTACAGTAGATAATATGCCCAAATATGAGGAAGCTTAAAATTCATATCAAATCTTCCAAACTGTGAATACGAGATACCCATACATGCATGAAGAAGTAAGAAAGAATAGATATGAATCATGAGAATAACTATCAATCTCTAGGATGTAAGGAATCACGACACACACTTGTCCTTTTTTATTTTTGAAAAACTTTCTTGTCGTGCTTGTATTTTCAAAAGGAGATGGAGAAGATTTGGAAAGATCACCTTGTACAAACTATCGCCTTCCCTATATACATTGGTGCTCTCAAATATAGGAGATGTGGAGAGAGAAGGAAAAGGGGAGAATGTGGCATATATACATATTTTTGGCTTTGTTTGTTTTTGTTGTTTTTGATTTGATTTTAATATATTTGTCTTGCAAACTTTCGGAATCGCAATGGAATGCAAGGGCGGCCTACGCATCCCAAGCTAGATGGCTTCAGGGCATCGGGTTACGAAGATCCCCGAAGGACCATTATACAAAAATATGTACAAAAGTGTTTATTTGGGTAATGTTTTTTTGGAAAATGAAAAGTGTGTACTCCCCCTAATGGGAGAACGATGCACGTCGAGGGGGAATGTACACAGTAAAACAATATAGAATTTTTGAGAAATCCAAGCATGACAAGAAAATCCTCCATGAATTAAATCATGGAACAAAGGTATGTATATCCTAATACTGTTGAAAGATAGCTAACACATGCGATAAGAGTACACATATAGTATTTCATGCAAGAGTTAGAAGCACGGGGGTAGGATGGTAAAATAACAGTTTTTTGGAAATGAAGCGTGAAAATCTAGGAACTTCAAATAGAGGGGTATATTAAAATATGATATATATATATAGCTAGAAGAATGTCTTAAACACAATCACAACCAATAATCTCGAAATATAGCAAATAAACCCAAAAGATGGCAAAACACATATATGAGCATTGAATAATCAAAGAAATAACGTGATGGAAAAAGGTGCTCAAATGTGAAAAGTGAAGCATGAGTGGCAAAATATCATTGATGGTTCATCTCTCGAAAGAGGCAAGAATGAAATGGAGAAAGAAAAATACATGATGGGAATGATGCATAAAAATGAAAAAAAAAATTGATGAATGAAAAAGGTGAAAAATGGAAGAAAATAAAGGAAACATGCATGAAATGCAACTCCCCCAAGCTAAAGCTTGCATTGCCCTCAATGTAATAAGATCACTCATGAGAGGGCAAAGATAAAATGGGAGGGAAAATGCATCAAAAATAACAAAAATGAAGATACTCTCCCCCAAACTAATATAAGCTATGCCCAAAAGATATGAAAATCCGATACTGGGCATAAAAGTTAAAGGGGAGAGTGCACAATAGGCAAAACATGCATCACCACCCTTTGGAGGTGGTCGGGGTCTCATGGAGAAAAATGTTAACGAGGCCAAGAAAAGTGTCGAAAGAACAAGGATAGGGTGATGTGGGTGAAATGATAAAAGGGCACAACATGACGTGTTATTATGATGCAAAAGCAAACCCTAGATACGCTCCCTTTGCTAATGAGAGGAGACGAGATTATTCTCACCTAACCTAGAAAGCGGTAAATATTTACACTACTAGATTAGGATACACCTGAGCATAGGCGGATCTAGAATCTGGAGTGGGGTAGGTAGCTGCTCCAACTGCTCCTACTGTGGCTTTACCAGAAGCACTGTGCCACGTGTGCCAATGTACCCAAGCAATGCACCTCCAAGCATCCTTAATAGATGTCCACCTGTAACCTGCAAAGGATGAGGTGCATTAGTCTATGGCAATAAATCATTTCCCAAAATAAATGTATCCCAGAGATAGTCGCTGGTATATGATGGGAAAATATATGAAATGTGGTGAATACTCCTTGGAAATGGTATGCTATCCTCTGTGCTAGAGGCACGCTCATCGCTCTCGGCATCACTGTGTGCAGGCTCTAATAGCCTGTTGAAGTCGTCCCCATCATCGGCGTGGAAGGTGGCACGTCAGGTAGGCTCTATGGACGCCACCAAAGGAGGGGAAGAATCCTCCAACCGCTCATCGCACTGCGGCTTATGCTCCAAGGGGACCGACTCCTCGGAGTCGTGCTCATCGTCCCAGATGACGTCATCGTGGTCCTCCAACACCGGATGCAGAAGAAGAGGCTGCAGAGGTAGCTAAGGAGATGGTGGAGCTGTGGAATCCTCAGGAATGACCCTGAAGTCCAAGTACTCCTGGATGTCCCACTCGCAAGTATATGTAGTCTCTGCAGGCTTCTAGGTACTCTTGGTGATATCGCTGCCAATGTACCGTGCACATCCATCTCTGTAAGGTGAGCTGTGAAGTCCATCTGCACAGGTGAGGTGCTGGAATAAGCCTTCCGAAACAACATCCTCCGGTGACTCCAACCGGGGTAGCCCGTCCAAAATGAAAGTCTCTCCCCCTTGGCAGTCACATTCCCCACTGTCACTCTCGCTGTCCGAGAAGAATGCATCATTATCCAATTCGTAGACGCGGAATCTGGGGTAGATGGGTAGCGGCAAGTTAGAAGGTGCACCTCTACTGTACTCGGGAATCTCCAAAGTAGCCCCACTGGTAGAAGCTCCAAGAACGTCCCGAGAAGAGACAACGGATTCGTTCACCAATGCACCAACCTTCACCTCATCTTCAATGGTAACCAACCTTCACCTTATCTTCAATGGTGTGGTCGTCGCGGAGGTAAAAGATTCCTCCCATAAAGGCCGAAGGTGCATTGCAAATGTAGCAGGGTGCTTGAAGAATTGGATCTCAGGGAATGGCTTCTAGGATTTCGGTGTGGTGGCTCTGGTCATGCGCAATCTCTGCAAGAGTGATGGGTAATAGCTCGGAGATTGTGGAGTTTTTTCGACGAACAATGTCCTCGAGAAAGGGAATAAGGGCCTCATCGAGAAAGGGAACAAGGGCCGATATTTCCATGGGTGGTGAAGGGATGTGTTGAGGAAATTGGTTGGAGGGGTATAGGAATGTGTTGTTGGATTTTGGGTGTGGGGAGAGGGTACGGGAAATACATATGCACTCCAATCTTTCGTGCCCCGCCATGCCACAATCCTCACAAACAACCATCTTAAATGAACAAGTTCCTCCCACTAGAGCATTGGAACAAGAATTCCACATTGCAAGCAAATATATATTTGGACAACACAAATAGAAAACTTGATAGGAGCGTCAATAGTACAAGAGAATAACAAAAAGATAATGCAAAATATGGTGGAGGGAAAAATTTCTAGGTTATTGTATTTGTTTTTTTTGTTTTTTAATGTTTTTATTCGTAGTCTAACGAACCCAAGCTAAGCTAATATCAAACCAACACCTCCCCAGCAACGACGCCAAAAACTTGACCGGTGTCCCGTTTATGATTAGGACGCGGTGTCGTTTTACCGCAAGTGCACGGTTAGTGTAGGGTGCGAGTATATCGAACATAGGGAGGTGGATGGCTTGAAGGCTACTATCCTTGCCTAGGTTGTGTGAGAGATATGTGGATGATATGAGTGGGTAGTGTAGGAATAAAGGAAAGAAATGAAAAAGACAAGAAATGAATCCCTGCTAACACGGGCTAGAGCACTCATGACACTTGGTATTCGGCTCGACCCAGGGTGAGACATTGCCCCAAAAGGTGATACCTAGTGCCCCATGGGCCCGATATTCCGGTCGGTGCCTAGGATGATACGCTAGGTCTACCCGGTTTCGGACGGTGAACATTTCCATGTCCAATACCCTCCGCAACCGAGAGCATTAAGGCCACAATGATAGCTCCCAACATTTTGTCCAAGTTGTTCCCACGTGCAAGGACTCGATGTCAATGCTAGGGCGTGAGCTATGGCTAGAGAATCAAAATCCCGTTTTATTTCCTGTTGGCCCGACGGTCAAAGGCGGTCTTTCTTCCGCCAATGACAATAAAACGCCCTAGCGTAACCCTAATATCCAAATAGGTCGAATGTGATTTCTAGCAATACATCAAAGCGGATCTTGACGGGACACGCATCCGGAGCCCAACCCCCAACTCCATCTATTGTGATGCCATACGGATTGATCTCAGATTGCTAGATATCCACATTGACACATTCCATCAAACACTTGCCATGCAATCAAGTCAAAAGAAATATCCCAAGCATCAATCCTACTCTAACCCATATTAGGGTTCATCAAATACTACTCAATGGTGAAGAACATGATAGCAAGAAATAAAAGGGACAAACAAACATTCACAATCAAGCTCAATAAAAATAACACAAAGCAATGGAAATAAGAAAAGAAATACTTATCTTGCATTAGAATCCATCAATCCATTACAACATTTATTGAAAGAGAAACCCTAATCTAAACTAATCTAAAGCTTCCATGAAAGGGGCAGAAAAGCCATGAAAAAATAGAGGGGAACCCATTACAAGTCGTTCAACATCTCATATTTATAGGTCCTCACAAAACCGTAATAGTTTGGGTCCAAAAACCCACTAAAACTGCTGAAAAAGGGCCACCCGATCGGTTGGAAGTTCAACCGACTGGGTGGAAACAAACAATAACTCAAAACTGCTGAAAATGGGCTCGCCTGATCGGTTGGATAGCTCACCCGATCGGTTGAAGTTCAAATTCCAGACAACCTAGAATTTCGGCACCCAGCTCCGCTCAGAAAATTCCAGAGAAATGTAGAAAAATCGGATTTGGGCATGCGACATATCATTCGAAATCTAATGACGATCCAGATTATGGAAAAATAAGAGATCACCCAAAATCCCACTGGAATGATAGCAGATCATCAATGAATGCATCAGCAATGCACGAAAGGGGAAGAAAAGGCCACCCGATCGGTTGAAGTATCAACCGGTCGAGTGAGTTCTTCTCCAAGATGTCCCGAGAAGATGACCCGACTGGTTAACAAGTCAACCGATTGTGTGGTATTTGGCACTAAAAAACAGAGAGCACTGTCACCTCCAACCGATCATTGAACTGATCGGTTGGGGTTCGCTTGTTTGCTTGCTCCTCCTCGGGTCTGATACGCTGCACGAACCGATCGGGTGGCTCATCCACACGATCGGTTGAAGCTCCAAAACTTCAAATCCTCATCTTTGACCATCGGTTCTTTTTCGTATAAGCACGCTTTGGTCCCGACATGCAAGGTTGACTCCAGAAGACACCGAAACGCCGACATTTACCTGAAATACAAACAATACACCCAATAGTCAATATGAACCAAAATGTGATATATACAACATGGAATGAGATGAAACTCATATGAAAACACGATAAAGAGCATGTGCAAAAGGTGAAATATGAACACGCATGAGCCACCCATGGTGGCACTACTAGGGATCACGCTTAAGGCCGAGTGGCAATGCCAGGCGTATGCCGTACTTAACACCCGTTCTATGTTGGTGACCAAGTTCGCCAATGTCTCCACCCTCCAATCCTTAGGGATTCTAGAGGGTGTAGAGCCCTTATTTGCCAATATAAGATGGACATCATTTCTCCATACACAGAAGAGACATACCGCTACCTCACCTTAGAGTTCCTGAGCTTTGTCCACCACACCCAAGCAGATATTTCATTCCACTTTTGGAATGAGGATTGTGAGCTCACCTTTGCACAGTTGGATTGGATATTTGGATGGCCAATTAGGGGCTACATAGGCCTCGATGATGCGTTCCCCCGTGGGTTCCACATGGGGAGGTTTTGGAGAGAGATCACATGTTCAGGTGATTATGATCCGAGGATGGATAAGGCATCCTCTATTGTCCACCCTTGCTTATGCCTAGCGCATAGAATCCTAGCCTGCATCCTTTGTGCTAGAGTAGATAGCAGGACTGAGACACAGTTCGAACATCTCATCCTCTGGCTTATGACCAAACTCCAAGTCGTCGACCCAAACACATGCCAGTCCTCTCCCTCCTATACACTTCAGAACTCCGAATGGATGGTGCAAAAACTTATGAGGGTCACCACTTCCTGCACATGTGAGATCTGTTGTGACGGCCTCATCACGATTACTATTCAGCACCCACCATTCTAGATTGAGATCCCGAGTGATCTCTGCCTAGTTGATGGCCCCATGTCTCTTGACATCGATGCTCTTATCCAGATGTCTATGATCTAAACTCGAGGGGTGAATGATTATACTTAATTGTTCGGGTCGTAGTACATTGAGTACACGGTTCTCATGAACCTTATTTGCACCCGTGTTGATGAGGCCACTGATTGGCTTTTCACCTCGAACATTGCTCGAGAGAGGAAACCTAACATTATGGAGGAAGATATCCCCCAGCCCCACCCACACACCCCACATTGCACCACGCACTTTGAGGAGGGTGGCACTTCGGCACTCACCATGAGCCCGCATTTTACCTCTAACTCAGAACTTCGACACCAGATTTGGTCGTATGGAGCGAATCATAAAGACCATTCTCTAGTGGCACATTAGTGAGCACCATTTCTATGACCCCGACATTCCCCAGCCTCCACCTGACGATGGAGAGGAGTGATCACACCTCCCCCTCATTTCATTGCCTTATACTTTTCACTTAGACACATTGAGGGTAATGCGTCGTTTAAGCTTGCGGTAGACATTTTGCTTTAGTTTCACCCTAGCTTGGGGGAGGGCGTCAGGTTATTTGAGGCTTGTGGTTGTCATTCTTGTGCTGGCTATGTTTGTTTGTTTATTTGTTTGATCCTCATGATGGTTATGATTACTTGATGGTTATATTGTCTTCCCCGGCGTTGTGATGGTCGTGCGACCATTTTCCCCTTTATTTTTTCTTCTTATTATTTTTCCTCATTGGTTGTGCGACCACTCCACCCATCCACTTTTTCTTTTTAATTTATTTTTCTTTTCCTTTCCATCCCCCAACACCACTTTTACTTTTATTTTTTTCAAAGAGAAAAATTGTAAAGTTTGATGATATGAACCCGGTAGGAAAACCACACTCACGTATCGGTTGTATATATACTTAGTTAAGATCATTCCCTCTACATATGATTTTGAAACATTTCATGGCATGATTTCGTTGCTCCTACCCTCACAGTTTCACTTTTAACCCTCACCCGTGGATTAGTGATAGTTTCTGTTTCTACCTCTAATAGGATAGATTGGTTGCCTATTTAACCCCCATAATGCACGAGCTTAGGTTTTACCGAGTGTGGAGAGTAGACTTAAGCTCGATAAGGATTGGCCTTGGATATTGGTTAGTTCTACCTTTAGCATGGTGATTTGACATGCCCCCAAAAAAATTAAAATATGTGCACCGTTCTCCCTATCCCACCAATTAGCTAGATCTCTGTGCCAAAGGAAGCATTGGAGACTTGTGTCGAAGAGTAAGATTTGGGGGAGTGTGCTAGATAAGAATAATGGGTCTTAGGAAATTCAAGAGAGTAGCCCGAGGGATCCGTTTAGGCCCAATGCCTTAGACTCGTCTGAGTTGGGATTCATGAGTCGGTATTCATTGGATGAAACCTTGTTACATGGATCGCCTAGGCCCTTTGTTAATAAAAACATGTATAATTACTTATATAAACATGTCTACCACCATGGTTTGGAAGGAACTAACTTGACATAGCCAACCCTAGAGAGATTATGACCGTACGATGCACTCTCGGATGTCGCCTTCACAAGTGTAGGACGAGTGAACTTTTCATGGATGTGTGTGTGTGTGTGTGTGTGTGTGTGTGTGTGTGTTAAATTTGACACCATGATGGGGAGTAGTGTTCAAATCATATGCCACATTAGATTATTATTGCATGTGTACTTGGAATGACCCGTAACTCCGTTATAGATATGATTCATGCATGTGAGTGGTTCGAGAGGGTGATCCTCAAACTTTCTTAGCAGTTTTTCCCATGTTCTTCAAGTCTGTCTTGCTCGAGGATGAGCAATAGTTTAGTTTGGGGGAATTTGTTGAGTGTATTTTATATGCATTTTCCACCCATTCACCTTGCATTTTCCATCTTTATTTTGTATAATGCTCTCCTCTTTTAGTTGTTTTTGTCGTTTTTATTCTTTTTTACGCTTCAGGTGTGTCTCTTTTGTATTCAGAAAATTTGAGCTCAAAACGATGCATTTCGATGAAGAAAAGATCAACGGAGGAAAGGCGGTGACGAGGAAGATGATGTGAGAAGACTTGAGGCCAAGAAGGACGAAGATTTGAGGCCAAGAAGGAGGTGGATAGGATAGCATGATCATGTTGGTGCATGCACAGTCGTGCCATCGTATCAGTAAGAGGAGGAGAAGAAGCAGCTTCAGCGGCATGCCCGTGCGGCTTTATTGCACTGTCAAGTCAAAATAAAAATAGAACGTCCTCCGAGTTAGACTGACAGCACGATCGTGCTACACGGCCGTGTGCCTAGACCTGCATGGAGCTCCTAGAGGCTTGGATTTCGATCGGCACGGTCGTACTGATTAGCGGCATGACTGTATAATCGGCACGATCGTGCACGATGACGGTAGCTCAGCTTAGATCTAGGTTTTTAGGGGTGGCATAGCCATGAGCGGCACGGCCGTACACGATGATGGCAGATCAGCTTAGATCTAGGTTTTTAGGGGTGGCATGGCCATGTAGCTCCCCGACACGGCCGTGTGCATGCTATTGTATATAAGGAAATGCTGTAAACTAACTGTGGACATTTTTTATGGGGATTTCTCTTTGGCTGGGCGAATTAACTCCTACTTAGATCTAGGTTTTTAGGGGTGGCACAGCCATGCAGCTTCCCGACATGACCGTGTGCATGCTATTGTATATAAGGAAATGATGTAAACTAATTGGGGATATTTTTATTGGGATTTCTCTTTGGTTGGGCGAATTTTGGAGTTAATTTCTAGGGCTTTTTCGTTCCTCTTTGCGCAAGTATTGTAAGGATCTTTTAATCTCTGTTATAGAATGCCTTTATCTTTATTTTTCTATATTGATTGTGATTGCCATTGCTCTTGCTATTAATTCATTTTCTTATTAATCCCCAATGCATGCATGCTTTCAAGATGCTTTGTATCATTAATCCAATAATGTGTGAGTCGTCCTTTGTCTAGAGCTATGTAGAGCCTTATTGTAGGATTTGTGCTTAATGGATTGCCCCAAATATTGATCCAATTGGGTTATAGTCAAGGAATTGATTTGGATGTGATTTTATATCAATCCATTTAATTAGTAGGCTATTCGACCTTAATCATAGACGAACAATTGAGATTTTGGTTTTATGCCCCTAATAGAGGATTGACTAACTAATGTTAGGCACCGACGAATCATTGGGCGTATTTTTTAGAACCACCTAAATCGTAGCTACCGACGAGCTATCGGAGCTTCGATAAGGGATCCAACCCATTCTCTGAGTCATCTCTCACGGTTAGATGTCGAGAGGACGAGAATTGAGACTCATCCCTCATCAATGACTACAACCCATTGGATTGAGAAGTTAAATTCATTGGGTACATAACCTACAATAGTGGCGATACGCTAGCCCTAGCATTTCTCCATAGTTGATATTCCTTAGTTCGATCACCATCTAGCCTTCGAGATATAAATAACGTAGTTATAAAAAACCGACACTGATCCTTGATCAAGCCATCGCCTCCTTGTGTTTGACACCTGCTAGCTACAACACCCGTATGCTTGCGGTATCATAACTCCCCAACATTCCCATTGGCTGTAAATGGATCTTCAATAAGAAAGATCAGTGCAAATAGAAAGATAGTAGTGTTCAAGGCTTGGCTGGTTGCGAAATGTTCTCACTAGTAGCCATACACACGTCTGTTTGAATTATTCTGGCTATCTCTTTTGACTACAAAATCTAGCAGTAGGATGTAAATGTTACATGACTCAGCCAGAAGGTCTCGAGGTTAGTGGTAGCAAAGAGAAAGTGTGTAGACTATATAAGAGCAGCAACAAATCTTTAAGTCATCCTCATTGTTCATGGATGACATTCCTTTTTTTGATAATAATCAACATAGAGATGTTGAAATCTATCAAAAGGGTGGATGTTGAACAAATTCTCTAAAAAGGATTTGGGAGAAGCATCATTTATATTTGGTGTAAAAATCTATATAGATAGGTTTAAAAGGATGCTGAGTCTCTCAAAGTCCAAGTACATTGTCACCGTGCTAAAATGGTTTAGCACGGTAAAGGTGGTTTCATATCGGCTAATCATGGCATAACTCTTTCAAGAAGATGCCTTCAATGACTGATTTGGAAAGAGATCGAATGGTAGGGATCCCATATGCTTCAACAGTTGGATCCATAGAGTAAACTGTGATATGTACAAGACCTGATGTCGCTTTCTACATTCGGTGTAGTGAAATGATATCAGTCTGACCCTGGAGAAGGACACTGGAAATTAGTCAAGACAATTCTCAAGTACTTGCAAAGGACTAGAGATTCGTTCAAGGAACTGAGGCTGCAAAGATATTCTTCATAGATATCACTTCATATGTGATATATAATCAAAGAAGACTGCATGTCTCTGCAGAAGACACATTTAGCAAATCCATTCACAAAGGCTCTATCACGTGATCGTCTAGAGAGACTCATATGTAAAAGTGGTATGTGATACCTGATCGCCCGTGAAATAACACGTAGAAGCCACCTAGCAATGGCACGATCACCAAGTGCTAAATGTATCCCAAATGCAAATTTCTGGCACTTTACGTAAGCGTACAGTGTCAAGTAATAGTATAAAAGATATCGATCCCACAGGGAAGGTATGGATGTTATTGTCTTGGGTTATTTTTAGATCTCAGAATTTAAGTAGCAGTCGGTTTTGAAAGATTATTTGTTTAGGATTGTGAACAATTAATAAAGACTAGGGCTTTAGGACTCACCACTAGGATTGTCGGATGTCGTGCTTGGTTAAGACTCTTATGTTGCATTGGTTTTATAGGGATTGTCGCATCCAAGATGTGGAATTCATAGTTCTAAGCACCATGAATCTAACGTATCGCATTAACCTGCAGGCGCGCACGTTACGTGCATTAAGAATCGACAATATTTACGCCACTCTCGTGGACAGAATGATATCAGCTCATGCCACTTTTGTGGGTTAGAGCTTCGATGTATTTTGATGGCTCTCATTGACGCAATGTCGGTAGCCGTCAATTAGTAATATAGTTTGTTGGTGGATCCCATCAAGATACGAGCTGGGCATGGTCACGAGTCCCAATTGAATCCACTAACTCCCTAATTAATGTTGAGTATTGATTCCCCTGATTTGATTTTGATGATGAACAAACATAAATATCGTGAACTAACTCTTTGTGAGCGCAGTTATGGAGATCATTGCCAAACTTATATGAACATCAAAAGCGAAGTCTCGAGACTTCTCAAAGCATGTGATCGTATTCTTGAAGCTTCGTTGAAGCTCAAGGACCATTATTGAAGTCAAGAGATTCGGATCGAAGCGATTGAAGACGGTTCGTCAAGTTTTATTTTTAGTCTTCTAGCTTCGTTTCGTAGATTGTTAAGCCTTGAGTAGGTCTTACGTTTTAATCTTCATAACGCTCCTATCTTAGAGCTAGGATCTTATTAGAAGCCCATAGAATCTTTCCCAAAGCTTAACGCTTCTCTTCGCGGCTTCTTGTGCATGTTAGTTGGTTCAAGAAGAAGAACCAACCGACTAGATGGCAATCTAGTCGGTCGGCAATGCTTCTTGAACCGACTAGAATGCCTTCTCAATTTTCAGCTCACTTACTGTTTACATTTAGTCGGTCCAAGAAGGTTCACCGACCGACTAGTTGTGAAACTAGTCGGTTCAGAATCCTTCTAAGACCGACTAGTTGAGCTTCCATTTTTGAGCCTAACTTACTGTTTACAGTTAGTCGGTCAAAGCATAACGACCGACCGACTAGTTGATGATCTAGTCAGTTGGAAGTTGTTCTTAAACCGACTAGCTGTCTTTGGATTCAGCCACTTTGATTTCATCTGTTAGTCGGTCAAAGAACACTCACCGACCAACTGGTTGTGAAACTAGTCTGTTGGCAAGTCTTTTTAGACCGACTAGTTCTTTACTCCTGAACTTCTTCTTTTGGTTGTTCACCTGTTAGTCGGTCCATGTTGTTTCACCGACCGACTAGATATGAATCTAGTCGGTCAGTGATCCTTCTTTGACCGACTAGTCTGCTTCAGAATAGAGCCATTGGAGCATTAAATGCCACAAATTTTGCTCTCTCTTTTCTCTATCCTATATATATACTTGAAGGGCTGCTTTCATAGCATTCAAGGCTAATATTTATTGAAGTTTAGAGATCAAAGAGAAGCAATTAATTCTCATTCAAAGGTCATTCATTTCTCAATTGAATCTCTCCCTCACTCTTATTTCAAAAGAGAGATTCATTGATTGTGAGCCTTCCAAGCCAAGAGCTTGATCCTAGGTCACTAACATCTTCCTAGCCTCCCATCGCTGATCAACATCTTGGAGCTAGGGTTTGGTGCCTTCATCTTCCCTAAAATCCTTCTTGCCCTAAATCGTAAGTTTTACTCAAGGCATATGGTTTTGTGGTAAGCATTTCATATTTCATTATATTTGATATTGCAAGTGTTTTACTCTCGGTTGTGAGAGTTTGTTTGTGATCCTGGGTTGTGGGAGTCACAATTTCATTTGTGTATGATTTGATCTTGTAGAGGTTTTCTACAAGTATTTCATAGTGCAAATTTGAGTTAGAGGTTTCTAACTCAAGTATCCGGAGGGGATCCGGGTGTTTGGGACGTAGGATCACTGGGAATAAGTCGGGGAGACTTGGGTGGATCCAAACCCGTTATATCGTCTGTTTGCGATTGCATTTCCTTGTTGTCAATATTTTCATTTCCGCATTGTTGGTTGAGTTTGCAAGATAATTAGGAATTATCTTCTTAATTATTTTAAAGTACTATTCACCCCCATCTAATACTTGTGCAGTAGCTACGTAGGGCATTTCATTTGGTATCAGAGCCAAGTCTATAGCTATGTCTACCAATGACAACAAGAACGTTCGTCCACCTTCAGATTATAGCACCTTCAGGAACCGTGAAGGAGCTTCTTCGGTGATGGAAGGACACTCCTCAACGAGGCCTCCCTTCTTCAACGGTACCAATTACGGGTACTGGAAATGCCGGATGGAAACGTTCCTCTGGAGCGCTTCACTATGGAGAGCCACGATGACGGAGTATGTCGAGCCCGTCGAAGAAGATTTCGCGAAGTGGACTCCCGCAGAGGTCGCCGCAGAGGTAACCAATGCCAAGGTAATGAACACCTTGCAATGCGCTTTGGAGCCCGCAGACTTCAATAAGATATGCACATGTAAGAGTGCATATCAAATCTGGAACTCACTCCTCATCTTGCATGACGGAACGAGTAGGGTAAGAGACTCCAAACTCGTAGTTGTAAATAAAGATTACAAGTTATTTCATATGCAATAGGGTGAGAAGATGAAGGAGTACTATGCTCGCTTCGTTGACATCACCAACGAATTGGAGGCTCTTGGTAAGACCTACACCCAAAAGGAGAAAGTCTCAAAGATCATTGACGGGCTTCCTTCTTGTTGGGAGAAACGTACCTTCGCCATCGAGGAAGGAAATGATATGAGTAAGTATACTGTTATCCAACTAATGGGTACCTTGATGTCTTATGAGGTACGCAAGGATAGCAAACTAAAGTTGCAGGACAAGATGAAGTCTTACTTGAAGCAAGACGAGCCAAAGAAAAAGGTGTAACGACTAGTATTTGTCTGTGTTTTGACTATTATATATATATTCTGGTTGTTCCCTCCCTTGTGTGTTTTCCCCTATTGTACGTTTTCCTTCAGTTCTTTCCGATTTTCTACCTTCCGTCGCATATCATGATGGGCTTGGAGTAAGTATTTTTACGATGAGCTTCATTGCGTCCATATTTTAGAGCTAGGTTGATCTTAGAAGCCATAGGAATCTTCCCGAAGCTTCGCGCTTCAGTTCGACACTTTTCGTGCATTTTAGTTGGTTCAAGAAGGAGAACCAACCGACTAGATTGCAATCTAGTCGGTCGACAACCCTTCAGGAACCGACTAGTTCATCTTGATTATTTCAGCTGAGTTACTGTTTCCCCTTAGTCTGTCTAAGCACATCCATCAACTGACTAGTTGTCAAACTAGTTGGTTAGAACTTGTTCTCAGACCGACTAATTCTGAGATCTTTTTGACAGCCGAGTTACTGTTTACAGTTAGTCGGTCAAAGAACGACTATCGACCGACTAGTTGATAAACTAGTCGGTTAGAGTTTCTTCTCAGACCGACTAACTCTCAGTACTTATTGTCTATCCTATTCAACCCTTAGTCGGTCAATGAACGTTCACCGACCGACTAATTCCCAAACTAGTCGGTTGACGAGCCTTCACAGACCGACTAAATCTGTCTACCCTGTGTTGACCATGTTCACTGTTTACCTTTTAGTCTGTCTCAGTTGGACGACCGACCGACTAGTTCCCAAACTAGTCGGTCGACCACTCTTCACTGACCGACTAATATGCCCAGAAACCCTAGGTTAAGTTGCAGCCGCCGCACCCTTTCTTTATTTAAACCCTCGATCTTTTCTATTTTTCCTTCATATCTTCTAGCCGACATTTCTTCCCCAATCATCCCCCAACCTTCCTCTTGCCTTTCCTCCTCCTCCCGTGCTCCCTCTCACCCCCATTGCGCCGGCAACCACCCTATAGGCCGTAGGCCGACCCTAAAACCCCAATTCTCCTTTTGCTCCAGATTTTTCCCCTACATTCTCCCATCTCCAGATCTGTCACATTTCAGCCGCCAGGAGATCTTTTCAGCTGTAGTTCTTCCGGGATCGCTTCTTCCGTTGCCGTGCTAGATCCGATTTGGCGACGGCAATCCGGATACGTCGAGATCCTCTTCTACCTGCAGATTCGTAGGCATCTTTTATCGTCGTTCTTCCGCTTCACATACGGTTAGTGATCTACCCCTAAATCTTCCATAACCCACACTATAATTTAGAAAACCTAATAAAAATGGATTACTAGACGTCGTAGGATTTCGGTTACAAATTTAGATTAGATCTTTCAATTCTGATTTTTTGCTTTAGCCATAACAGCGAACCCATTTTCCCGTAGAGTAGCGATTTTGAGACGAACTCTCGTCGACCGTCATCACCGGAACCAGGCAAGTGAAACTTGCCAACCTTGTTTTACGCCATGCCTTAGGCCATTTCCTTGCTTTTAGCGTAAAAGAGACTAGACCGTGAAATGATAGCGGTCTAGGCGCAATTTCAAGTTCTAGCTTGACAACGAAGCTAGAACTGCCTTTTGTCATGTCATGTCATGCATTTGCCTGCCACGTTTAATTTCTCAAACTGTACGCAATTTCATTTGAATATCTGACATGCATTTGCATTCCTTACATGTCATCTGATTTGCATGTTGCATCGTAGCACATGCTACAAAATACTTGTACAATTCGTGTTTCCGGCTAGGCACTTGCTATGCGGGCATAACCCTACGCCATACTTGTTAAAAACACTTCATGGCTCGTGATCCAGAAGCGAGCATTCCGTGTTCGGGGGTAAACCCCTGGCTCGATACACGTGGAGGGGTAGGGATAAACGGTCACTTGAGCGTAAGAGTTGGCACGTACAGCCTCTCTAGCCAAAAGGCGGAATCTCTGTGCACGACATGCTTACTATACTTGTACTTGTCCTTGTGAATGTTTCTTGCAAAACTTGACATCCATGCCATGCCATACTTGTACCTTACTTTACTTTACTTTACTTGTTGCACTCTTACTTTAACTGCCATGTCATTACACCATGCTAGAATTGCTAGGTTGTTCTTACCTTTCTTTTAGTTTCATTGCACAAAGTCTTGTAGACTTTGCTAACATGTGCCCCTTCTCTTTGGGTGTCGCATGTTAGTTGCTGAGCCAGAGACCGTAGTGGAGGGCGACGAGTTCGTGGAGTTTGAGCCTGGTTCCACAACTGAAGTGGAGTACAAGGACACCGGTGACCAGTCCTAGTGTTCCTTCATCGTTATTCCTTGTTAGTCTGTTGTTAGCTTGTCGGTGAGTAGCACCATCTTTTGTTAGTTTCCTTCCTTGTTGGCCATGCTGGGCCTTTTCTTTTGGACTCTTTTGTTAGCCTGGTGGCTTTTCTGGTTGTTGAACTTTTATTTGGACATTTGAGATTGATAATTTATTATTCTTCTCTTTCTATTATTCTTGTCATTGTTCCGTGTCACATTACAGGGATCTACGTGGTATTGTTAGACGCTTTACATGTGAGAGCCTCATAGCTCCCAGCCTGAGCGGGCCTCGTCACGCCTCGCCTCCATTTTAAGGAAGCGGGTCGTGACAGGTTTTGTTGGTGGCCCATGCAGGTCTACTCTGTAACTGTGACTTAATCGGAACAACGATAAGAAGTATAGAATGTCCGATAAATAATTTCGACACCCGAGTCATAGGGCTAAGAGTCTAATTGTTTCGTTTTTCTGTGTCATTAGATGGCTGGAATACGGAATACCCGAGCTGCTGCTGGTAGTGTGCCCCCTCGTGTCGAGGAGCCGGACTGAGAGCCCACCAACGGGGAGATTATGAGGATGATGCATCAGATGATGTAGGTGCAGCAAGGCATGCTTCAGAATGCCCGGAATGTTCCACCCGCTCGAGCAGCGCAGCCAGTCCAGAATGTCCCTCGCTCCGAGCCAGGAGCGAAGCAGTTTCGGGAGCTGGGCCCCACTTACTTTGATGGGACCGAAGGACCTCTAGCTGCTGATGAGTGGGCCAGGAATATGGAGGACAACCTGAAGATGTCGAAGGTCGACCCGGCTAGATGGGTTGACATGGCAAAGAGACAGCTTAGATATAATGCTCGGAACTGGTGGGATGCAGAGGAGGAGATGCTGAAGGAGCCGATATCTTGGGCTACTTTCAAGTCCAGATTCGATGAGGAGTACTTTCCGAAGGCTGCCAGGAGGGAGATGGCGCAGCGCTTCATCGACCTGAAGTAGGGGAGCTTGATGGTGGACCAGTACCACCAGGAGTTCACCAGGCTGAGCCGTTTTGCACCGAAGATGGTGCAGGATGCTGATGAAAGGGCTCAGAGGTTTCTGCAGGGGCTCTCTTTGGATCTTCAGAGCTTTGTGTCTTCTTCTGATTTGGAGTCCTATCAGAAGGTTCTGATTGCAGCGAAGAGGCAAGAGCAAATTGTGAACCAGAAGAGAGGATGTGCTTCTGGAGCTGGGAAGAGGCCTGTGTAGCAGGTCAGGGCAGTGATGAGACCAGGGTTCAGGCCCAATCAGCCGGTACAGTTCAAGAGGCCAGGAGGACCTCCTACTCAGAAGAATTTCCATTTCTATGGCAAGACTGGGCATGTCAAGGATCAATGCCGAAAGATGTTGGGACAGTGCTTGGTTTGTGTTGATCCAGCGCATGTCATGAGGGACTGCCCGAAGTCCAAGCAGCCTTGGAAGGGACCAGTTGCAGTTCAGCCGTTGCAGTTGAGGGCACCGGTACCTGCTGGACGTGGAGCGCCTCTCGTTCCATAGAAGCAGGCCTTTCAACAGGCTTTGCAGCCAAGGAGGCAGGCTTTCCTGATGACTGCAGTTGAGACTAAGGCGGTGGATGAGGTTATTGCAGGTAACCCTCAGTCTAGTTGTTTCTTTTCTTAGTTAGTCTTGTTTGTTGGAATTTGTTTGGCTGCTTATTATGTTTGCTAGAATAGGATTTGATTGTTAGATTGCTTGTTAGGTGTGATTTTGGTTTGCACATTTCCTGCACGAGTCCTCTTCGACTCTGATGAATCGATGTGTATTATTTCCCGGAGCTTCGTGGAGAAGCATTCCTTGTCGACTTCCCCTCTTCCCAAGAGTAGGGATATCGTTACAGGAAATGGCGTGATCTCGGTGCATCGTGGTTGCAATTCTTGTCATTTGGTGGTCTGTGGACATGAGCTCTACGCTGATTTCATCGTCCATGACATCATCAACTATGATGCTGTCATTGGGATGGACTGGCTTGGGAGTTTCTATGCCACGATTGATTGTCGGATGAAGAAGGTGGTGTTCGAGATTCCAGGCCATCCTGTGTTCGAGTTCAGCCGTGGCAGCAGTTTGCTTGGTCCGGTTAGGTTTCAGGCCAAGCCGGTGGAGATCGTTGCTATGCAGATGGAGTAGTGTAGACATGCGGTGGTGCGTGACTTCGACGACGTCTTCCCCGAGGAGATGTCTGGATTGCCGCCAGATCGAGCTCTCGAGTTTTCGATCGATCTTATTTCGGGAGCGTAGCCTATCTCGAAGGCGCCATATCGCATGGCACCAGCAGAATTGGAAGAATTGCAGAAGCAACTGGACGAACTTCTTCAGAAGGGTTACATTCATCCCAGTGTGTCTCCGTGGGGAGCACTGGTCTTGCTGGTGAAGAAGAATGACGGTTCGCGTCGCATGTGTGTGGACTACCGGGAGTTTAATGCGGTGACCGTCAAGAATCGATATCCGTTGCCTCGTATAGATGACATATTTGATCAGCTTGGAGGATCGAGTGTATTCTCTAAGTTGGATCTGAGGAGCGGTTATCATCAGCTAAAGGTGAGGAAGGAAGATGTTCCGAAGACAGCATTCAGAACGAAGTATGGACACTACGAGTTCGTGGTTATGTCTTTCGGTGTAACCAACGCACCCGCCATATTTATGAATCTGATGAATCTGATCTTCTATGACTTTAGACAAGTTTGTCGTTATTTTCATTGACGACATTCTGATCTACTCAAAGTCAAAGGAGGAGCATGCATCGCACTTGAGGACAGTGTTGGAGATCTTGAGGAAGCATCGGTTGTATGCTAAGTATTCCAAGTGCGAGTTTTGGCTGGACAGAGTTGCTTTTCTCGGGCATGTGGTGTCACGAGATGGTATTTCAGTGGACCCCAAGAAGATCAAGGCTATCAGGGAGTGGCCTGTTCCGCAGTCAGCATCTGAGATCCGGAGTTTCCTTGGATTGGCGGGTTATTACCGGCGGTTCAGTAAGGACTTCTCCCGTATTGCTGAGCCGATGACCAGACTGACGCGGAAGGATGTACCTTTTGTTTGGTCTGATGGCTGTGAGGAGGCTTTTGGTGTTCTGAAGGAGAGACTGACGACTGCCCCTGTTCTTGATGTGCCTGATCGGAGTGGAGGATTCGAGATCTTTTGCGATGCTTCCGGCAAGGGTCTCGGTTGTGTATTGCATCAGTATGGGCACGTGGTGGCGTATGCTTCATGTCAGCTTAAGACCCATGCGAAGAATTACCCGACGCACGACTTGGAGTTGGCAGCAGTCGTGTTTGCGCTGAAGATTTGGAGGCACTTCCTGCTGAGTGAGAGGGTGAAGATCTTCACCGATCACAAAAGCTTGAAGTTCATTTTTACTCAGAAGTAGCTCAACATGCGACAACGTCGGTGGTTGGAGCTCATGGCAGACTGACGTGTGCCCCCGGTTTGCTAGCCGTAAATGGCCGGGGGACCCGCGTGGGGGTTTAGATATTTGTAACCGCAAGCGCACGGTGTTGTAGTGTGGCTTGGGGGTCGAACACAGGGAGGCTAGGATGTGCTTGTGTCAAGGAGGACCAAAATCACCCCGTGGGTGAGCTAGCCTGAATCGGTTGATGGGTTGTCACGGAAAGGAATGCAAGGTATGAACAATAAGAAAATAAACCTGGGACTTTGGTTTCCACTCCAACGAGTGACTCTCGCCGATGCGGCCTACGGGTAGGATGGTGATCAGAATTAGGGTCTAATGGCGAGACGTTGCCTCTGAAAGTGGTACCGGCATCCCATGTGCCCGATATTCCGGTCGGTGCCCAGGATGATACACCGGACTTCCCGGATTCGATCAGTGGGCACTCCCGTGTCCATTAACACTGATCGATTCCAGGAGCACTAAGCTCGCAACGATAACTCCCAGCGTCTCATCCTGCCGCTCCCGCGTGCTAGGATTCGGCGTCTACGCTAAGGGCGTGAGCTATGGCTAGGGAGTCAACCGCCAAGTTTATTCCCCCTTGGCCCAACGGTCAAAGGCGGTCTTTTTCCCGCCGATGACAATGAAACACCCTGCGTAACCGTTAGATTCCTAATCCCTATCGATTTCCTAACCCTATGGATGCATCGGGAAGAGCGCCCGAAGGGGTTTCGCCAAAATCCCAGATTTGGGAACTACTCACAAATATTCATTAAAAAGCGATCTAAACGAAAATGAACCGTTGAAATCATAATCAGACGATTGGAATGCGAAGGTAGTAGAGCAATTAAGATAATACTAAAGTTTAATAAAGATCCGAAAACATACAATAGAAAAATAATTACAGCCGTCACAATAGGAGAAAACAGTAAAAACTAGCAGCTCTCCGTTTCTGAAACCCTAGGGGTCCTATTTATAGGATCTCGTATCACCCGATCGGTTGACAAGTCAACCGATCGGGTGATCCGTTACAGATAATAAACAGAAAACGGCGAACTTTCACCCGGTCATATGAACCGGTCGGTTGAGTTCTTGGAGTGACCGGTTGGATCTTGGCGCCATCGGGTGAAGGGATCGGTTGGGTGCCCGTGTCTCGACTCCTCAGCATCAGCTACAGATGAACCGATCGGGTGAGAGTCACCCGATCGGTTGGAGTTTGGCTTGAAAAGACAGAGAGTTGGCTCCCGTTGAACCGGCCTGTGAACCGGTCGGGTGACTTTCACTTGAGCTCCGGCTGAGACCGGGTGGTGCACGCGTGCATCACCCGATCGGTTGGAGATGACCAACCGACCGGGTGAGAGGCTGAAAGATGTAATCTTCGTCGTTTGACCCTCTGGATCACGCGTGACTCCTCCCGTTGCTCCGGGGACTTGAGATATTGTCGTTAAACATCCCCTACGTGGGCAATCTCCTGCAAACATGGAGAAACAAAGAAAAGTGAAAGAAAACGAGAGAATACGAGAAAACGAATAAAAGACGGCGGAAAATACGGAAAAACACGAAAGAAAACGTGCGTGAATATATGAAATATAAACGCACGTCATATACTATAAGATCGATCTGCAGTATCACCCTGGCAAGGTGAATGTGGTTCTGGATGCGCTGAGTAGGCTTCCGACAGTGATGTTGTTGACTTCGCAGTGGAGATTGCAGCAAGATTTTTACGAGTCTGGTATTGAGATTATCCTTCCTGGAGAGGCCTCTTCGTTGATGTGTATGCAGATACAGTCGACGATCGTGGTTAGGATCAAGGCTAGACAGGCTGGAGACCTGAAGTTGGTGAAGATACGGGAGCAGGTGGAAGCCGGTCTGTGGAGCGACTTTTTGATTCATGAGGATGTCTCGCTGAGGTATGGAGCCAGGTTGTGTGTGCCAGCTGGAGACATCAGAGAGGAGTTGTTGGTTGAGGTACACAGTTCGCCGTATTCTGTGCATCCCGGTGGTACCAAGATGACGTGCGTTTATATTTCATATATTTGCGCACGTTTTCTTTCGTGTTTCTCCGTATTTTCCGCCGTCTTTTATTTGTTTTCTCGTGTTTTCTTGTATTTTCTTGTTTTCTTTCACTTTTCCATGTTTTTTGTATATTTGCAGGAATTTACAGCATTTGGGACACAAAACGACGATATTCTGAGTCCCCGGAGCAACGGGAGGAGTCACACGTGATCCAGGGGGTCAAACGACCAAGATTGCCATTTTTCAGCCCCCACCCGATCGGTTGGACACAGCCAACCGATCGGGTGATGCATGTGTGTCTGACCCGGACTGAAGCTGGAGCGAAGCGCAAGGTCAACCGATCGGTTCGCCGACCGGTTCATCCCAACAGAGTTCTCGGGAAAATGGAGCTGAATTCCAACCGATCGGGTGACCTTCACCCGATCGGTTCATCTGTAGCCGATTCCTCCGAAGGACGACCCGATCACACCACCTACTCTCCTCTGCACCCGGTTGATGCTCCCAAAGGCGAAGGCCGAAGCAACAAGCCGCTCACCCGATCGGTTGACATTTCAACCGATCGGTTGACATTTCAACCGATCGGGTGGCCTTTTCGTCCCCTTTCACGCACCGCTGCTCATTCAT